>ML776958.1:0-72946 GCA_009831015.1 Picea engelmannii | reverse complement strand
CCCGGAAGTTAAAAACTGCTAAAAATAGTAAATTACCAAAATTGCCAGAAACATGTTTTGGGCCAGTTGGATAAGGTGGGTGGCCACCGATATCCACCTGGATCATCAATGCAGTGGAGACCATTGCTTCCTAAGGAGGGAGGATTGATCCAGATGGATATCAGTGGCCACCCACCTTTTCCAACTGGCTCAAAATAGTTTTCTGACAATTTTGGCAATTTACTATTTTTAGTAGTTTTAACTTCTGGGACTATTTTGAGGGCCTAAATGAAGGTTTTTAGGGATAGATATCCTCAATTATAGCCAAAGAAATGATTGAGCCTCCAAAATGAATCTCCTCGATGATACCTTTCCAATGGGCTATCACATGCCTAAAACAAAGATCGTATGCAAAAGTTACGACCCCTGGAAGTTGATGTACTAACTTACTCAAATGGGGCCCACATGACTTTTGGCGCTTCATCTCCTAGGGTTAGGTTTTGGATGTGTGGGTTTTTGGCATTCCTGATTATTGAAAAAAGGCCTAGAGAGCCTCATTGTAACCTTCTTCTTGCGAATGCGCATTGCCGTCACATCTCTTCTCAGAGATAAGCCGCCACCATTCCAACAAGCTTGTTTCCGCTGCATTTTATAGTTTCCAGCTTATTTCATTATTGAATAGAAAACCAGTTTTACCGTATCTCTGTTATTTTGTGTTAAGCACCTATTAATAATCTGTATTCATTTCGTTCTGCGCATAAAATCCGGATCATAGGAAGCACATCGAAGGGTATGAAAAAGTTGTAGGAAAACGTTTTCCCTGTAGTAAGAGAGACTAGGTCAAGGAAAATAAAGCTCATCTTTCAGCAGTAAGAGCTATAAAATGTGAATTGATATCTTCTGCAAGAAGACAATGATTTTAGCAGTGCCACTATTTCAGCCTACTGATAATAAAATACAAAGCATTTGAAGATTCATTTTGCAAGTAGGATCGACATTATGGACTACAAAGACCAAATCCCAATTGGAGGTTTCCCAACTGGAGGTTTAGAGATCAACTCTTCCATGTGGTCCAAGGAAGGAAGAAAAAACTAAGAGGACACTAAAATATATGCCTATGAAGAAGCCTGCGAAAAGATAGAAAATGATTTCTGCAATTAAAGGTCAAAAGCAAAATATTGAAGTAAGGCAGAAACATAGTATCAATTCTTTGATGCTTGAGATACCAAATTTGAAACATCTCCTCCACATGTACTAACATGAGAAGAGGCTATTGAGGTCCCATCTACAGATATTGAAGAGATTGAGAAAATTCAAGGAAAGGATTAAACATCAAAACACCTGCTCAGAATCAAAGAAAATCTAAAAAAAATATAGAATTTCTTGTAGGTGACTATTTTTGTACTCAACTTTGTGCACGTTTTCCAAGAAAATGGTGAGTTATTTGGAAAAACCATTAAAAACCCACTTGTATAATGGTCTCGTTTAGCCAACAATTGAGTCGTTCCCTGAAAAAGTAAACCTTTTAGGAGGTAAAGGTGGAAATTTAGGGTTGAGTTTTCCATATTTTCTGATTTTCCATATTTTTATAGATTCTCTAGTCAATATAGCTGCCACCTCATCAATTTGACCTGGATCCTGATTTTGTGCTAGAGAAATGGGATTAGATACATTTATTTATAATCCTTTTTTTTTTTTTTTATGTCTGGAGGAATCAACAACTAGTTGGGCACGTGCTCGCGTTACACGTGGCCGTGTTATCCAATTGCTACCACTATAACCTCCAGGTGTGCCCACAAGGCCCCTTACGTGGCACACATTGTAATTCGGGGGGAGTTGAACTCGAAACCTCAAGGAACTTCATTTTCATGGCACTTGCCAATTGAGCTGCCCCCTGGGGGCATTTATTTATAATCTTAGTTTGAATTGGTTATTTGGAATTAAGATTTGTGATTTTATAAAAATAAGGATGAATGAAGAACATAAAGGTGGGGGGGCTTCCTATTGGAAGGAAGTTAGGATTCAATTTTTGAGGGTTTTTTCTGAAGGAAAGAATTGTAAATCTAGAAGCCTACAACATTTTTGCACTCAATGAACAAACATTTTGATGGTTAGACTATTTTCGTTCATGTCTTGATTTCTATCTATCTTATTTGAATGCATTTGAGATTTTTGCAAAGCATTGGTTCTGTGATGTTTCATTTTGAATTTCAGTAACTAATTTGTTGTTAAATCATTTGTTTCAGGAATTTCCTTCAAGTGATTATTTCACGTCTTTAAATATTATTTGGAAATTTAAACTCTTCTTTGCAAGTAAACAAATTGTTAACTTGTAGCTTTGTTTACATCTATTTTTTCTCCATTTATCTAATCTGTGAGAATGAATTCCTTTGACTAAGCTGACTATTGTTGGTAACTTAATTTAAACAAATGTACTCAGACCATTATCCTTCAACTTACCCTGATAAGTTGATCCTTAAGCCTAAATTCAAAACAATCTTAACTTATAAAAAACCATTGAAATAACCGAGGTGCCCTAGGTTTCCCCTTAGTAGTCATGGACAAATTTAGGGATACCATCTTTTGGTGTCATTGGTAGGGAACAATGTAATGAAGAAATATTTCCCTGGGAGAATGACAATGATTAGAGATAGCTCTTGATGGTGAAAGAGAGTTATAGACAAAATTATGACTACAGATTATTCACTTGCAAGCTCCACGATCAAAAGAATCTGTTGGAGGATGAGTCTTGTTAATAGAGAAATGAAAAGAAAGAATGGAAAGACCAGGTATAAACTTATGAGTTTCCTCCATGAGATTATATTGTTTTTCATAAATTCTTTCCTATCTTTCCCGTTGCAAGTCAAAAGAATTATCCTATGCTTTGTATACTCAGATGACCATAAACCTACCACTGTTGACATTGAAGTTGATTCACTACCTCCTGCAATCACTATTGTACCTTGTCATCAAATCACTAAAGTTCAGTCCAATATTCGAGAGGGTTACAAACCTATGAAGCTGTCATTTATCCTCCACGATTTCCCCCCTAATTTTCTAGAGTATCTTCCTAGGTTAATGGAGAAGATCACGTTACAACTGAGAAACCCATGGATGTCTTTGAGTGTTTCATAGACAACTTTGAAATCATTCATGAGGATGTGTTTGTGAGAACATTCTCCCAATATTTACATGGAAATGCTAGACTATGATTTAGAAACTTCATGAATGATTCAATAGGATCATGGGCATATTTTCATGATCTTTTTATGAGATATTGGGATGAGAACAAATATTATGAACAATACCTTTGTGATTTTAGTTCCATGAAGAGGAGGAGGGATGAGGCTATTGTTAGCTTTAATAGGATATTTTAGAACTTTTATCTCAATATGCCTATTGATATTCGACCATATAAAACTACTGCAAGGGTGTTTTACACAACAACCCATCATCCCGACTTAGTTTTTTTTTTTTTTTTTTTTTTTTATCTCAGAGAGAGGAAGCCTTTAAATTTGCACCACATGTTTATTGATGTTGAGGAGATTGAGGACAACCTTCGAGCTTGTGGAAATCTCTCAGATCAGAATTGGGGTGAAGATGTGGATGCACAGGATCTGGATGAAGAGTATGAACAACAAAGATCATATCTAAAATTTCATTTGTTTCAGTGCGTTGATGCATCATTTTCAGATTCATGTTTTTCTCTAGATCTTGAAATCAACCAATCATATTTTTCTATTGTCAAAGATCTAGAAAATTTATATCAGCAAGATGATGTTTTATATACAGTGCAAAGTTTTTCCAACTATGAGTATAAGGATGATTGTGATATGAAATTTCTTGCTGATTTTCATGAGGATAATTTTGCAAATGGAGCTGATGACAACCATATTGTAGTTATATTTGATATTATATTAGATGTTTCTAGTAGTTTGTGTAATGATAAAGTTACTGCTCCAAAGTTTGATGAATATCCATCCATATTTGATGAGTATTCAGGTAATTTCGAGGATCAAATTTTTGCATCATCCCACATAGAATTTTATAACAATCTACCATTATTCAATGAATCCAAAGGAAGTAATATGGAAGATTCAAAAGAGAAATATTTATTTTTTTCTTCAGAGATGATGGGACAAAAAGAATTATGTCAAGAGAAGATTTTCGTTGTGATTCTTAGAGGCAACACAGAGGTAACTGACATTGTCAATCTTGAGCATCATATTCAAGAGTCAGAAATAGAAAAAATATTTAGTAGAGGTGAAAAAACCAATCATCTTAAACAACATGAAGATGTAACTTTCCATGATTTCTACGATCCTATGGCTATATATTTAAAAGATTTTATCAATTTCAATCCTCTATCATGGTTTCACTTAAAGTGTGGGGTTCAATTTCAGAGTGAATTATCGTTTCATTTTCAAATTTTTATTTTGACAAAGCATGTTCAAGAAATCTGGTTAGTAGTTCAACTGCTTGAATGGTTGCATTGGAAATTTGATATCACTTGAGAAAAAAGTTTCATTTGGTTAGAGTAGAATGCATATATAAATAAAATCCTTCACAAGCATTAGGTTTCAATTTGTAGTTTGCAATTTCAATATTATGCTTTTAGTTTGTTTTGGTGTGCAATAGAATAGAATAAGGACTCCATAGCCCAATGGAGACACTGGTGTACAATCAAGTTTGTAGCAGTTTGGTATCTCAATATGTAGAAAGGATTTTCTATATTAATAAGGAAGATGTCAAAGCAGATAAGCATACCAGAGTTCCTGGGTTGCAAGTTACAAAAATGGAATGAAATAAGGCATTGGTCTGTAGTTCTTAATGTCTCACAAGGATAACATTATCCCCAAATGGAGCCAATGTTATCCTCTAAACTTGAATAACTTCCCTATGCTCCTAAACCTAGCCTATCCATTCATAAAAATTTTCCCAGGTCTAAATTTTCTTCATTTGCTTTACACTTTATTTTTATCTGTTTATTTTGGTGTGATTACCTTTGCTTGAAATTAGTTTCATTTGCTTCTTATAAGGTATGTTTGGAAGTCATTGCATGGGTTAAAAGGTGTCACATCAGAAATAATTTGCTTCACTTTTTCAAATTAAAGGTTTTTCTTTAAAAAATTTAAAGGATAAATGGGTTCGCTACAAGAATGATGCCATTCTTATAGCACACAAAAAACATCATTACTAAAGGTGTGTTCAAGATCCAAATATTGTGACAACATATTTGGAATCATGCGGGAATATTTATTAAATGGTTGTTTCCTATTATCATTCCATATGTCATGTTATCATGTTGAATGATGATCATATTATCATTAACAAAGAATGAGATAAATCTATTTTCACTTCCAGGGAACTCAACTGTCAGATTATGATCTAACCCATTCATTTATAAATTGGGAAAATTCAAATATTTTATGTTATGTTGTGAAATGACATATGAGAGTGATAACACGATTCTGCTGTGTTAATTGTTTATACAGGTTTTCTCATAATCTCTTTTGCACAAAAGTGAAACCTTGATTTGCATAGAATAGAAAACAATTGATAAAGAATATATTTCCCAAGAAAGGTGTTAAACTTCTCCATTTAGAACAAGGGGGAAAGACACAAAAAACCATTTCCTATGAAGAAAACTAGGGTTTCGAGGGAAGTAGGCAACACATCGAAGGGTATGAAAAAGTTGTAGGAAAAAGTTTCCCCTGTAGCAAGAGAGAATAGGTCAAGGAAATTAAATCTCATCTTTCATTAGGAAGAGCTAGTAAAATGTGCATTGAGATCATCTACAAGAGGACTGTGATTTTAGCAACGTTGTTATTTCAACCTACTGATAATACAATACAGAGCATTTGAAGATTCATTTTTCAAGCATGATCGACATTATGGAATACAAATACCAAATCCCATCTTGAGGTTCAGAGATCAACTCTTCCACATGGTCCAAGGAAGGAAGCAACAACCAAGAGGAGACTTAAATATATGCCTATGAAGAAGCCTACCGAAATATAGAAAATGATTTATGCAATTAAAGGTCCAAAAAAAAATATTGAAGTAAGGCAAAAACATAGTATCAATTCTTTGATACTATGTAATGACATTGAAAATGAGTAAAATACTGATTTGGTTGAAGGTGATTCCATGCCCTTGTGCTTTGATTCATTTAAATTCCCGAAGAATAATTTTAATATCATCACTAAATATGAGGAGTGAAAACTGATGCAAAGCGATATTACCTTTCTAGAGAAAACTGATAATAATATAAACCAATAACAACCTTCTTAGGTTTTAAATGATCCAATAGCTGGTTATTTGGAGGATTTCTATGGTTAGATTTTTTAGCCTTTGATCAACTATGAATTTGAAGATGAAGACAATGTTGAGTTAGTGTTCAAATCAACATTGTTTTCTTATCCAACATATATTTCATTGTAGTAGTCCCATCAGATTTTGCAGCCTTTTTATGATAGCTTAGACATAGAATTTCAAAAATGTGCAAAATCATGTAAAGGGGTGGATTCGTGGTATGTAGGTCACCCGGAGAAGATTTACAATCTTTTGGTTGAATAGGACATCGATTTTCATTGTCTTAAAGATTCTTTTGCAATATTCTTGGAGTTTGTAAGTGGGCCCAGATTTTCATATTTTCCCAATGTTGAATTTGTTTGCAAGTTTTTAAATGAGTTTCCAATAAGCAGGTTTCTTATTTTGTCTCCGAGGAAGGACATGCAAAATTATCAAACAATGGATAAAGTACTTGCATTGATGCACTAGGTTTTTTATTTCACTTGACTTGGCAAGTTCATTCAACAACTTAGAGTAGGAATTTGTTTGTAAATAAGCTCATGGGAGTGAGAATGTTTCAACAGTTTTTGGCTTTAGTGTGATTATTTTAGCAATAATAAGTTTCAAGCTTTCATTTTGAAGTTTCACTTTGGGTTTGCAACATTGGTTTTAGTAGTTCTTGGTTTTAGAATTCAGTGTGGTACTTCTTCAGTTTCATACATCATCTTGCAACAATGTGCACTTTTGATTTTTAGTCAGAAAATGACATAGGTCAGTCTGCAGGTTGCGGATCTCATAGGTTGGGAACAACCCAATAGATCATACACATGGTCTATGTGTTCTTTGTCACCTCGCAGGGAGGATGCCATCCCCACTGAGCCAATGTTAGTGTCCAATAATGGGTTAAAGGCTCAAAAATCAGTTAAGGGAAGCACAAGATACAATTATCAAATTGAGGGTGGAACAACGAGTGCACATGAAGGATGCATTTGAAAGTATTAATGAATTCCATGAGGCCATTAATAACAACAAAATAATGGTAAAAATGTATTTACCTTTACACAAGAAAATGAAAAATGTATGCAAACATAACTTTTCCTCGAGGAGAGAAAATAGGGCTCTGAAGCAAAAGCTACAACAAATGAAGATTTATAATGAAGCCAAGAGAAAGTTAGATTTGCTTGCAGAAGTGGCTGAAGTATGAAATCCTTGGGTTGAAATTCATCAGTTTTTGTCTTTTGGTATTGCACTATTTTGATTGGTAAAAGGTTGAAACCCTAATTTGTAATTGTCTTGAAGATTTGTGATGTGTGTCAAATTTTGTTCAAGGATAATTTATAATGACTATCCTTATCATATGCATGATGATATATCCTATGGATTTGATTTTATTAGGTTATGACAATTTATGCTTAAAGAAGAACAAGAAACATAACTTGCGTAGAGTTGGCACGTTACAGAAGTGTTGTAGGTTTCATTTGCTGTAGAAATGGGGTTTTCATTATATAAAATGCACTTTGGATGCTAAGGACAATTTGAAAAAAACATAGAAGCTTCTTCAAAACCATATATACTGCATGCTATTCACTAGAGTCAAGTCTAAGTTTTGTGGCTGTAAAGTATTTCTAGTTTTTGAAGTTTGAAGCAAAGGACAATGTTTTAAGGGGAGGTTTAGGTTTACACAACTTAACAACATCATTTGGAACAATGGAATGACCAGTGATATCCTCTAGACACCTTGCAGTGATCACCTTGTGAATAAAAATTGAAGAGAACACTTGTTGTGTAAACGTTCTACGCAACTGTTGAAGCTCACAATTACACAACGAGTTGCATCAATACACTATGCAAGTGCACCGTGAAAGTGTATTTTAACCATATATCTCAAAACATGCTTCAATTTTCCATGAAATTTTTACAGGAGATGCACGGGGGTGAGATGAATAAACCCATTCAATTTCAGGTCAAAATGCTTCATGGTTTTTGAGAAACAAGCCACCGTAATCTACAACCATTTTTGGATTTTCTTGAAATTTATGAGTCATATTTAGCCCAAATATCTTTGCAGAGAAGAATTACTCTGATATTAACCTACTGGAAAACAATAGCTCAATCTGATCCATCATTTAAGAGATATTTTAAAAATATCAGTTACATAATTGCATTGCATAAGTTCTCTATGCAAGTGTGACAAAGCGCCAACTCACCATCCATATCAACAAATTTATACTTCTAGGTGGAGCATGCACACCAGGTCAACATAAAAATTTGAATGCTTAGTTGTTTGATCATTTCTACATGTATTTTAAAGTTGTTAAGATGTAATAAATCTAGTCAAAATGAGAAAAACTATTTCTAGCAATCAGTTTTGGAACAGTTCCTAGTTTTAATGTAACTAAGTCCATTTTGGGATAGGGGTTGAGATCGACCTCCTTAGCTTGGGGATGAGTTTTTCCTTCATATGGGATGAAATTTCAAGAAATAGGGGTTGGTATAAGCGTAGAGGAGATTTCTTTTGAGCATTTTTTAATCTTTCTAAATTATAATGGAATATCAGTCAGAAGTCCAGAGTTACTCTTACCAGAGATTCTTATGATGGTGTTTTTGAAGTGTGTCCCTTTCTATGTGTAACTAACTCTTATCTTAGTTTTCATTTAAATGTGTGTTCTTCAATGTTTGATTGGAAAGTACATGATTATAATTCATCCATGTTTGATGCTCTGATTCATAGCAATTAAATATTCCATAAATTTCCTCTAAAGTTGCATTAAGAATTCATCCTCAGTTAGATGCTCTTAGTGTAATGGGATGTTGAATTCCCTTTTCTACCACCATTCTGCTACAATATTATTGAATGATAAAACAACATCTACCTTGCCTCAGTTTCCTTGATAGCTCTACTACCAGTCACTGATAGTTCCCATTGTAGTAAATTTGACTCCATGCCCAATGGATTCTTTTTCACCTTTGCCATCAACCACATATTAAAACCTTATTTCCATTTCAGATATGGCCATTGAGCCTAATACACAGTGAGAGATCCCTCTCTAGTTTGGAAAGGCCATATTCCAATCCTAAAGTTGGTTTGAAGGTTACCTCTATGATTTGCTTCCTCAACCCAATGAATTTATAGAGTGATAACAAGTGGAAGGAGGAATAAACTAGGCACATAGGGCCTAGGCATGCTTGAAACTCTTCCCTCTCCCCCCCAAAATCCCCCGTTTCATGTTCATGGGGAAACTCTTCCTCATTATATATCTAATATGCAATCAATATCTCTGTAAATTCAATAAATGTAGGATAATGAAGGTGGTATACTCTACCACATTTCTCATCACTCATTTTTCATTTAATGGTCTCGGGTTTGATAATTGAGCCAGTGAGATAATTTTCATGACCATGGTTTTTGTATCTTCTCTCCCATTTTGTTCATATTAATCTATCATAAACATGCCTAAATTAGAAAGAAGGACTTGACCCAAGATGAGAGTAGCAACCATGATAGAAACATGATCTAAAGACCTTTTTGAATAAATGGAATCTTAAAATGGAACATTGCATTTTAAAGTAAAAATATATTCATATTGTAAAACTAGCTTTGTTCATGGTTGTGTGGCACTAGAATCTTTTAGGGATTTTTAGTCCAAAACTACCACCCAAATTAGGTCGAATTTAGTTCAAAATCAAATTTCTCTATTTTTCACTTTTCCTCGATTTGGACCAAATTTAGGTGGTAACTAGGAATTCTATTGTCATGTTTTTAGTTGTATCAAGCATTACATCAAATATGATGCTCATTTTAGATTTTTTTTTTTAATGTTCAATAGTCAATATTATGTCATGAATTTCAACAATATTAAAAGGTCAACGTAGCATTGGTTTTATAAACTATTGTAAAGACAATTTTAGAGTCACTTCTAAAGTTGAAATAAGGAAAAAATAAAGTCCAAAATTAGGTCCCTTTTGTGTCCAATTTGTAGAACACATCTAATCTACTAATGACTTTTTTTGGGTGTCCAATGTTAGTTTTCTTCTATCTCCCCCCTCCCCCTCAAAAACAAAAATAAAAAAAAATGGAAAAGAATAATAAATTTCATTCGTTTGTGAAAGAAAATTACATGTTAGTTTTCTTCTAGCCCCTCCCCCCCAAAAAATACAAAAAACAACAAAAAAAAAGAATAAGAAATTTCATTCATTTGTGAAAGAAAATTACATATTGCATATGTTGTTTGAATTTCAATATTCCCTCCTCAAGTGATCTTACATCACAAAAATCCAAGAAAATTGATAAGAAATTAATTGATTGGTTTTAACATTTTGTTTCTATTATCATAAAGATATGAGAGATTTTTTCATAGCTCTCATTGGGTTTCACAAGTTAGAAAGTTATGAAGATTAATAGTGCTACAAATATTGTGAAATTGAAACCTAATGTGGGCATAGGAAGAACATTCAAAGAGAAAGTGTTTTTCATCATCCACTTTCTTATTATCACAAAGATAATATATTATTTCTTCCCATATTGTTTTAGATTTTGTCCAACACCTAGTTTCACTATGAATCTTGTGAGAGTGTATTTTTATTTTAACAATGCTAATTTTCTTCTTTAATCTAGGTAGAGTAGAAAGACACTTTTGATCTTCTAACTTGGGGTTAATGACCTCTTTATTGTACATTAACTTTCTCTTGTTCTTTATTTATTCATTTCACCAAAATTTTATCTTTAAATTTAGTTGGGATAATGCTTTTAATGGCATCTATATTTTTTTTGAGTAGTCTTTGACGAGCTTCCAAATCTCCTACTTGTGCTCATTTTTTTTTGAGTATTTTACCTTCCATGAGTCCCCCGAATACTCATTTCCATACCTGAATTATTACCATAATTTCCAGTTATTATCCATTTCAATTTATCTAATATTTACTTGCAAATTTATGTGTTTGACATAATCATGAGATCATAGTGATAGGATATTTGGGTTTCATGAGTAACTTGGTCAAGTTTCTATATGTTGGAAAACATATGCTATGGAATTCTATGCTACTAAAACTTATTCTATGCAATGCTATGCTATTGAACCGTATGATGCAAAACACTTTGCTACCAAATTATATGTTGTTGAATTCTGTATTTTATGATGGCTCAACTCTATGTAAAAGATGCATGTGTTGTATAATTCATAGCTAGAAAATATTTGTGCTACATAATACATTATCAAGTCAAAAGAATATGCTACATAATTCACATCTATCTAAAAGCATGGATTCATGATGCATAATGCATCATACAAGAAATAGTTATTACAGAATCTTGCAGTCCAACATTATATAGGTTTGGGACATGCCTCTCACTATGTGGCACAATAAGCATGACAAGAAATAACTTAAGGTGGCCATGTAGCAATTCAAGCAATTAATAAAAATCACATCAGTTGGCCACTTCTCAAATGATTCATAATGATAAGAAACAAATTGTTGATTTGTAGGAATTTTATTGGAGAGAGATACAAATTTCGTGGGGGTTTTTCCAAGAGTTATCTGAGATCATTTTTGTAGCTTATGAGAGGTTAGAAATCAAACTAACAATAGTTGAGATTATTTTTTCTTTCCATTGACATTGTGATTTCAAATTATTCAATTAATGTAAGATTTGATTTGTTATTTCCATTTTCCTGCGATAAAAAACATATTTTCTTGAGGGATTCAACTGCTTTCTTGCTTCAGGATAAGGCCCCACTTTGAAGCATGCAACCAACAGTTGAATCCCCTTAGCACATATGTTAGATTGCATTATTTTTATTTATTTAATGGATATAATTTTCTTCCATTATTTTGTTGTATATTCTTTGTTATTTTCATGTTATTTTGCAACTGCATTTGTTTATGGGTTCGAATGGCATTCCATAGAATATATTTCTTTCTTTTAGTGGTGTATGATTCCTCTTCCAGGATTCCACAATCATGTGGTTGGATGAGGAATCAATTTACTTGCTTTCAATAGATTAAATTTACTTTCTAGAAATTGTATTTCAATTCTTAGAAGGCAAAGGCACTTCGTAGTAGTGAGCCAAAACATCAAATTGTTAATATCTTCTCTAGGTGACTCAAGCTATAGAATTCCAACACCTTTAGACATTACATTTAGTTCTAAAATGTGAAGATATTTTACATCATTAAGCCTAAGAACCAAGAGGTTATTTCATTCCCTAGATGACTTGTGCTACATAATACCTACACTCATGCTAGATTTTGTTAGTCATCGTAGATATTCCACAACTTTCAGAGATTGAGAGAAAGAAAATTTAAATAGCATTTAAGTCCTTTATGATTCCATTTCCTATGCACAACATATCAAAATCTTACACTTCCCTTGTTTATGATTTAAGTTTCAACGACATTTATTGTTGCAATTATTTAGTTGACCAATCCCCCCCTTTATCCTCCAATTGTTTATCTATGAATGAACATCCCTATGCAACCCTCTATTAAGCCTCAAATATTTTGTTAGAATTATAAACAATTCTAAAATCCTCTTAACCTTCATCTTAATTATATTATGCTTGTACATTAGGTGCCTAATCACATCCTTATTTTCAATGGGTGGAATCCTTGTTCTTTAAGAAGAGGATTGGACGAGGTATATTGATTTTAATTTTTAGATTATAAAATATAAATTGCTTCTAGATTTGCTCAATTTCCCTCCAAGATTATCTATAAATGTTGCAACCCCAAATTTCACAACCATACAAGATAGATCGAATCACAAGTGCATCAAATGGGGCTTTCGTTTTTCTTAGAACAAAAAATTAACTACCTTTTTTTCATGAAAAAGTATTTATATTTGATATTTCAAGTATGAAATCAAAATATACATCAAACAATATTTCTAGGATAAAAACAACTATCCTTAAACTATCATGCTATAGATCTAGCATCTATCCTATCGTTACATGTTACAGTCTCCTTATGATCCTCAAAAGAAACCTTCAAAAATTGAATTTTTCATCCTACTTTTAGCCCTTGGGCTCCATCCCAAAAATTAGCCACTTTACAATTTTTCTCAAATCCAAAATAGGCTCTCCATCCTCTAAGAATCATTTTCTCAACAATATAGTTCCATTTGAGTTTGTGATAAAGGCCAAGTCCAATATACTTGTACAAATTAACTTCCTCTAAGTTGCTATAATTGTAATTCTTGGATTTGATGATCACAACCTTTGTCTTATTAGAATTCACTAACATACCAAAGCTAGAACAAAGAATTTTAAGAATTATTGATTGCAACCATATTAAAGTCTAGATGAATTTTTTTTGGCTATGTATTAGGTTCCATTTGCAACTATATTAACGTTCATTCAAGTTTAGTTATTTGGTCATTAACCATGTCTCAATTAAGGTGGCAAGAGTGTCCAAAAAATAAAATTAAACCAAAAGTATAAATGAGATGAAGGAATATCATCTCCCATACATTTTTATTTATATTCAAATAATTTTAATTATCCCAATCTACGAAAAGTCAATTTAAATTTGCCAAAAAATTTAATTATATTCATAATTAACATAATTAACTTAGATAATTATGAAAATGAAAGAACATATATAAAACTAAATAAATTTTAATTCCATAAATCTTATCAAATTGAAAATAACATAAATAAAGAAATATAACAACAAAAATATACACTATTGAAATTGATAAATAGAAAAAAACGTATATTTATGATACTTAAATAAATGTTATCAAATAGTACACTAACTCATGAAACAATATGACATAATGATCAACGCATGAATTGTAAAAAATAATGGAAACATCAATAAATCAATGTATGAATTGTAAAACATAATGGTAAAACAAAATGGTAACATCAATAAACAAGTGCTATAGTAGTAGCTATGTCCAATATGACATAATGATCAATGCATGAATTGTAAAACATAATGGAAACATCAAGAAATCAATGCATGAATTGTAAAACATAATGGTAAAACAAAAAGGTAACATCAATAAACAAGTGCTATAGTAATAGCAATGCCCCTTTCGTATTAGGGATGCGGTAATAACAATGTATTTGTTGTTATTCATTACTTATATAAACAAAAGATCATTTTGTATGTTTTGTACATTAGCATATCTAAATTATAAGCAAGATAGCACAATGTTTTTTACATTAGCATATCTAAATTATAAGCATAAGCATGATAGCCAACAACCATT
This sequence comes from Picea engelmannii, assembly GCA_009831015.1. Lineage (NCBI taxonomy): Eukaryota > Viridiplantae > Streptophyta > Pinopsida > Pinales > Pinaceae > Picea > Picea engelmannii. Next base: position 58,458 of record ML776958.1, on the reverse strand, counting down.
AAAATGGTAGGCAAACAGTTGGACACTGACCAAGAAATTCATAAGTGATCCATGCAAGCCCTTTAACCCCACAATCTATAATCAATCTAGATCAATGAAGAAACTTTTTAACCCCCCAACCTCTAATCAATATATATCAATGAATAATTTTTTTTAGATACAACCTCCTAGATTAAATTATGTGTTATCAATGTTACCTTGACCATATTTTCTTTGACTACATCTCCATATCCATTTTATGAGAACTATCATGCTAGTGTCCACAATGATCGCTAACTGCAAAAATGAAAATTAAGGGTAATTACAGATATACTCTTGATAAGAATGACTAGTCATAACTTGAACCACTAGATATGTAAGCTTAAGGTCATTTGTAGTGATTATCATGCCAAGTTCTGAAATGTTTTGGTATTTTGCAGGTGAAGCGAAAGCAGGTGATATTAGGCACAGTATGGTACATATTGGCTATCAATGATTAGAACAAAACTGATAAATTATGGATATACTGCTAATAATAGTGGGATTTTGCAGGTGAAGCCAAAGTAGGTGATATAAGGCTAGGTATGGTAAGCGTTGGCTATCAAAGATTAAAACAAAACTAGCAAATTATGGATATACTATTGATAATAGTGGTTGTTTACATCAAGCTAAGCACTGAGCTAATATTTATCACAGGTAATTATGGATATATTGTTGATAACAATGACTAGTCATAACTTGAACCACTAGATATGTGAGCTTAAGGTCATTCGTAGTTATTATCATGGAAAGTAATGAAAATATTTTGGATTTTCACCGGGATTTTGCAGGTGAATCCAAAGCATGTAATATTAGGCTCTAGCTTGCTATCAATGATTAAAACAAAACTAGTAATTATGGATATACTGGTGATAATAGTGGTTTTTTACATCAAGCTAAGCATCGAGCTAAAATTTAACACATGTAATTGCAGGTATACTATTGATAACAATGACTAGTCCTAACTCCATAAGATTATTGAATGATAATTGCTATATTTCTAAGTAAAGGTGGCTTGTTGTATAAGCATCAAAGTGAAAAGATACTTGTCCATTTTCCAAAGAAAGAAATGGAATACCTGAATAATGATTGTGCACTTCATCATTCTCCCTTATCTTGCATACCTGATTCTGTAACTTCAGTGAAATCCAAACTCTCGAATTGATGAACAAACATGGAATACATTGTGACAATCATGACCCACGGGTCTAACTAATGGATTGACACTGGGCTATGTATTGGAAAGCCTTCTTTTTTGAATCTACATCGATTGGCCAAGGATGTAGGGTATGGAGATGGAAGTAGTGTTTTCTCAAATGTATCGGGGATGGACCTTTAGTTTACTGAAGCTCCTACCTCTCCCACCGAACCAACCAACATTTCTCTACGATATCTATTTACTATGTTGTTATTCCAAAAACCATTTAGATTTCCACGATTATTTATTTTTATGAATATAAGTCATTCTATGGAGCAATGTTATAAAAGGAGGGTAATCAATAAATAAAATATCTCCCCATTGATTCCCACAAAATTCCTGTCTACTGTTGAATGCGGTCCTCTATAATGATATTATGTGATTCTTTAGATCATTCAAAGACCATATTATTAGTTACTAGAGAAAGGAGGTGTCGTTTCTCATTTTCTACGGGGCACTAGGGTGACTGCACTATGCCTCTCAGGGTTATTCTTTTGCCAAATCAACCCTCCCTTATCCTGAGAAATCCTGATTTTTTTTTTTCACTGGTCAACCCTTGTATGGACTAGGACAGTCTAGGAACTTGTGTATTATAAGATATTAATAGTATAAGTTAGTAATATGAGCCCACTTATCACAACTTGTGTTCACTTAAAACTGTCAGATGTACAAAACATGCAAATTGATATAACATGAACTTAAAACTGTCATATATACAAAGAATGAAAATTGATATAACAAGAATCTTTAAGGATTATTGAGGGAATCAAGGTACATACCATGAAACCTAAGACTAGGATATCATAATGGTAAGCTGAGGGGTTCCTTAAATTAAAATCTTTCTGTTGAGCCAAATGCAATGCTAAGCTATGATCAAACCAATATAGGCATGCGATCATGATAGTAGGGATTAATGCAGAAAGAATATATGAGACTGGAACCTTTCCCATATCCTGCACATAAATAATAATTAAGAAGTCATTTGATTATGGCTAAATGAAAGTATTAATATGGATTCAATATAACCCTGGGTGATTGGTATTAAAAAATTGATGGTGTGTAGTTGATTTATCCTTATTTGTAGTTGATTTACATTGTTTTCAGTAAGGTTTTAATTGAGTCATATGATTCTATGTGGATGGAATTACTACCATATATTTATGGAAACCCTGGATGATTCAGATTTTTTTTAAATTGTAAACTTCAAAGGATTTTTATCTTTATGAATTTGCACAAAGGATTTTTATCGAGTAAATCTATGTTTGATTGTAGTTGATTCACATTTTTTTTTAAAGTTTAAATTAAGGAGTCATATGATTCTTGGTAAATGGAATTGCTAACATAGATTCATCGTATCTGTCACCTTGGGGTTATTGAAATTTAAAAAAAATATGGTTTGCAAACCTTGAAGGATATTTGTCTTTCATTAATCTATGCTAGCCCATTTTGTAATTGATTTATATTGTTTTTTAATCTTTTGATTCATAATTCATATGATTATGGGTGGATGGAATTATTGACATAAATACATCATAACCATGAGTGATTGGCATTAAAAAAACCTATGGTGTGTAAACCTTGAAAGTTTTTTATCCTACAAGAATTAGTGAATTTTTGTTGGTTTGTAGTTGATTTACAGTGTTTTCTAAGGTTTCACATAGGCACACAAAAAATCCGTTGGCGTGGGCTAGCAAGAATCTCAGAGGGCTTGGAGGCACCCTAAAAGCAGCTACTCTTCTTTGTGTTTTGGATTCCACTCGTCCCAACATTCTTTTCCTTCAGGAAATCTTGGTCAAAGATGAAAAAGCGAGTTCCTTCATTCAAGATTTTCGTCCGTCCTGGCATACATGTGCAGTGAGATCGGTTGGTACTTCCGAGGGCCTCTTGGTGGCATGGGATCCCCATCTTTTCAACTTGGTGCCTTTCCTTACTGTTGGTGGAATATTGTTAACAAGTACTATTATCTCTTCTAACAGGACAATTAACTTTTTAAATGTGTATGGCCCCTGCATGGAGCACAAATCCTTCTGGACCAAAGTTTCAAACAGTGGTATACTCTCACTACAAAGTCTTGTGATCGCCGACGACTTCAATTTGACACTTTCTAGTGGCGAAAGTTGGGGAGGCGTGACCAACTCAAGTATTCTATCAAGATTTTTTGACACGCTCTTCCTTTCACATAAGCTCATCGATGTTCGGCTAGACAAGCTTGTTCCAACTTGGTGAAATGGATGCACAGGTAGCAATTATATAGCGAAAAGTCTGGATAGATTTCTAGTGGCGGAGGATCTTCTTCTGGAAGGTCGTTTGTTTCGATCCTAGGTTGAATAGCCCTTTGTTTCCGACTGTTGGACCTCGACCAAGCTTTGGAGAACCTTGGTCGTGTTTGACCATTTTTGGGACTTCGACAGGCTGGTCGAAGATGAAGCGCCTAGGTGAAGCAGAGATCATGAGATCTTGCCCCCTTTTATGGGATTTTTGGGTTTAGGGCTTATGTAACGGGTATGGGATTCATCCCATGGGTTTATCCGTGCTTAGGCCTATTTTGTAATGTATAAATAAGTAGCTAGGCGATGTAAGTAAGGGGGTGAAGTTCGATCAGATCTGAGTTGGTTTTGTGCAAGATATGTAAAGGTTGTTAAGTGTGATTAGTTGTGAAGGCTCCATGCATACTATGTGTTGAGAACTTGTAGAGTTAAGTGCAAGTGATTGTAAGAAGGCTCTGTGCTGTGTCGAACTCGGGGAAGGAGGATCTGGCAAAGTGCGCGTAGATCTTCTGTCCTATGTGGAGTGGGTTTTGAGGCTATGTGCATGTAATAATATTGAAAGAAGATAATAAAGAAGACGAAGATTTGATGGATGTAGCCCCATGCTAGGGGTGAACCACATATATCTTGTGTTGTGATTGTTTTGTGTTATTGATGTGATTTATACTTAGTGATGAATCTTTATGTATGTTAGATGCATCTGTTGTAGTAGATTAGTTCTTAATAACTTGGATGAATGCTATATCTGTTTGATGCTATGTGCTAAATGGTTAAATATGCTTAGATATTGTTGAATACTGCGTTGTTCTGTAATTAGGATTTTTACCTGCGATGTGAATAAGGGTCAAAGACTAATGAACGTTAATTTCTAAGTTCTCTATTAAGTATTGTGATCACAGATCTGTGTCCCAGCTAGGTTGTAGACACTTGAGTCCTACAACCCCCTCTGCCTCTACCTCAGGTGAGACTTCATCTGCTTCGCAGGTGTTGCCGAAAGAGCCGATAGTTAGGGTTTTGTTGGTGCGTTGTTGAAGCGTTGAACCTTAGGTCTGCCCCTGTGCCAACAAATGGTTCACGAGGTTTACTACCCTCTGGTATTTGAGCGACATGGCGAAGCAAGGGAAGTCCAATGCGATGTTCCACACCTATTACTTGCAGCTGAAGAGGGCCATTGAATCCTTCCCTCGCATGACGCTGAATACACTTCATAGGTTCACGCCAATAGCAAAGTTCCATGCAGACAAACACTTCATTTACATCACTGCACGTGGAGATGAACACAAGGAAGAGCTCATGTCCTATTACAAACTCACCGAGGAAGATATGGAGGAAATAACCAAGGAATGGCCTGCAGAATTCCTTGTACCAGTCGAACAGACAGAACTCTCTGACCTCGACCTCATCGGAAGTCCTGTAGTCACCCGGGAAGAGTATGATGGACCCGACAACAACAAGAAGAGGAAGAAGGAAGAATTATAGGAAATGCACAGTGCATTAGAGGAGACTACAACAGATTCACCTGAAGGGGGAGGAGGTGACGAAGTAGACAAAGCAGAGGACGAAGGGGAAGAAGACAAGCATGAACAGGGTGAAGTAACACCGCCTAAATATCTACTTATGGAGATACAGACATCCAAGAAAAGAAATGTTTCTCCAAAGAAACCCTTAGCGTGGAAGAAGTCACGCGCCAATAAGCCCCACTTACAGACTATACTTACAGTGGATGATATTGACCTCATCATCGTAGATGTATCAGATACTTCTGAGGACATTTTGCAGCAAAGCGAAGCCAAACATGATAGAATGTATGACATGATCGAGGAAGAGCTCAAAGGGGTACAACAGGCTCTTTATTCAAGCTGCACAGTGTCTACTACGCCGTTGTCATCAGGGGGCATAGAATTAGGAGACGAGCCTGCCCAACTACATAGAATAGCAGATGCAACAGAGGCTCACCTTCGTCGGGTCCAGGAAGAAAACGAGCTGACCACAGAGGAATTGAAGAAAGAAAAGGAAGAATCCCTAGAGAAACATCGAGTTGCATAGCAAGAGAAAGATGACCTCCAGGCGAAGTTTGCAGAGGACAGAGAGCAGCTCCAAAAATAAAAAGAACAACTTCTTGTGGAGCAGATTAGAGTTAAAGAAGCCATCACTAGGGCACTTCTCTCTGTGCCATGCCTAGCATAGATGGAAGAGGAAACAACTGAGAGCCAAGTAGGGAATCTCGCTGAAGCAATTCAATAGCTCCAAGCAAGAGTAGCAGAACTGGAATTGCAAGTAGTGCCGAGAACTTCGCAGTAAGTAAAAGATCAGAGGGAAGAAACTGCCCGGAGCACAGTTGCAATAATTAGGGCATTAACCTTAGAATGAAATCAACTCAACAATCGAAGTGCACAGAACTATGAGTGCCTTGTAGAGGACCCAGAACTAAGGACATTGGAGTCATAACTCCAGGAAGCAAAGCAACAAGCAACAACAGTACAAGCACAGTTGAAGCTATTGCCAATGATCGAGAAGATGAAAAGGCCACAAGAACAACACATAGTTCAACATAAGGTCCATGCCATCCAGAGTAAAGTCATGGAAGTGACCCAAAGACTTCAGCCGGTACAGGATGAAGCCTACACACTTTTTGAGGAGATTGAAGGACAAGGCACACAGCTAGAACAAATGGTGACCATAGTGGAACAACACTTGGAAGGACCTGTCACTGAAAAAATCATTCAGGAGTTCACCGAGCAAGAGGCCCTAGTAAAACAACAAGTCGAGGTAGCTTGAGCCAAGCTCGAGGCCTTTGAAGTAGAGCTTCCCAGATCAGAGTGACTCAGGACGATTCATAGGTGAGTGTTGGGGGCCTGTTGGCCCTCGACCAAGATTTGGATAACCTTGGTCGTGTTTGACCATTTTTGGGACTTTGATAGGCTAGTCTAAGACAGAGCGCCTAGGCGAAGCGGAGATCGCGAGATCTCGCCCCCTTTTATGAGATTTTTGGGTTTAGGGCTTATGTAACGAGTATGGGATGTCGGCCCATGGGTTTACCCATGCTTAGGCCTCAATTGTAATGTATAAATAAGTAGCTTGGCGATGTAAGTAAGGGGGTGAAGTTCAATCAAATCTGAGTTGTCTTTGTTCAAGATATGTAAAGTTTGCTAAGTGTGATTAGTTGTTAAGGCTCCGTGCATACTATGTGTTGAGAACTTGCAGAGTTAAGTGAAAGTGATTGTAAGAAGGCTCTGTGCTGTGCTGAAATCAGGGAAGGAGGATCTGGTGAAGTGCGCGTAGCTCTCCTGTCCTATGCAGAGTGGGTTTTGAGGCTCTGTTCATGTAAGAAAATTGAAATAAGATAATAAAGAAGACGAGGAGTTGGTGGATGTAGCCCCACGTTGGGGCTGAACCACGTATATCCTATGCTGTGATTGCTTTGTGTTATTGATGTGATTTATTCTTAGTGTTGAATATTTTTGTATGCTAGATTCATTTGTTGTAGTAGCTTAGTGCTTAATAACTTGGATGAAAGCTAGATTTGTTTGATGCTATGTGCTAAATGGTTAAATATGCTTAGATCTTGTTGAATACTGCGTTGTTATGTAATTAGGATTTTTACCTACGATGTGAATAAGGGTCAAATACTAATGAATGTTAATTTCTAAGTTCTCTGTTAAGTATTGTGATCAAATATCTCTGTCCCAGCTAGGTTATATACACTTGAGTCCTACAAACCCCCCTGCCTCTACCTCAGGTGAGACTTCATCTGCTTCGCAGGTTTTGCCGAAAGGGCCGATAGTTAGGGTTTTGTTGGTGCGTTCTTAAAGCATTGAACCCTAGGTCTGCCCCTATGCCAACACTGACCATGCCCCTATCTTTCTACAATTACAGAACATTACTCCTCCAAAAACCTACCCATACAAATTCAATCCCATTTGTCTTTACGATAAAGATTATAAGAGATTGGTAACAAATCTGTGGATTGACCAAGTTTATCTATAGGAAGAAGATATTCAATGACGCTTCATTTGGAAGTTAAAGCATCTGAAACTGCTCACGAAAAATTGGTTAAAGGAACAACGGGCTCAGGAATTTAAACACCTGGAAATATTGGAATTAAAATCATAGATCTGTTAAAGGAGATCTTGGTTGGTATTGTTCAACCGGTGAAAGAAACCCTTCTCACTAGACTTGAAACATAAAGAAATAAAATCCTTAAGTTAGAAGAGGATCGATGGCGCCTCAAAATCTGAGATCTATGGGTACAAAGCGGTGACAAAAACACTAAGTTTTTCCACCAGTTCGCTAATAAGAAGAGAATTAGTAAACACCTGTGGGAAATCAAAGATGACTTGGGACATCTTCATATTGGTCAGACTGCAATAACAAAGGAGGATGAAAATCATTTTAAGAACTTTTTCAATTACATTGAGCCGACACCTAATACAGATCAAGTAAAGGTGGCTGGATTATTTAACAATTGGCTTATTGAGGAGGAAGCTAAAGAAATCTATCTTCCGGTCACCTCTCAGGAACTAAAATCAATCTTATCACACTTCAAAACAGAAAAAAGTCCAGGCTCGGATGGCTAGATTGTGGAATTTTTCACTCATTTTTTTGAATTGATAAATGAAGACCTTCTGGTACTAGTGGAATCGATTAGATCTGGGGGACGCATGGCTAGAAACCTTAATTCCACGTTTCTGGATTTGATTCCAAAATCCAAAAAACCTCAGACCTTTGGGGACTATTGACCAATCTCACTTTGTAATCCGGTTTACAAATTAATCTCTAAAGTCATAGCCACCCAAATTAAGCCGATTTTGTCAAGGAATCTCTTGGCAGAACAATTTGGCTTTTGGAGGGGCGTTTGATCCATGATGCAATTGGAACAACACATGAATGAATTCATAGCATCAAACAAAAGCATTTAAAGGCTCTTTTACTTAAACTAGACCTTCAAAAGGCCTTTGATTGCATTGATTGGGACTTCCTAAGACTGATCTTATTCCAAGTGGGATTTGGGGATCAATTGACAAGATGGATTATGGAATATGTTAGCTTTGTATCAATAGCTATCTTAGTTAATGGATAGGCCACCAATTTTTTCAAGATTGGCAGAGGCCTCCATCGGGGATGCCCACTCTCTCCATTGCTATTCATCCTTGTGATGGAAAGTTTGAGCTTACTACTAAAATCCAGTCAAAGAGATGGCACATTAACTGGAATTAGAGTTAACAATTTGACCAAAATTCATCTTTTTTTTGTTGATGATGTGTTACTGATGACTAATGCAACTTTGCAAGATTGGTAAGAGATCAAACACATCATTCTTTTATTCTGTTTGGCCTCGGGTTTAAAAGTAAATCTCGACAAATCTACTGTTCACTTTTCGGGTCTTGAAGAGGCAAAACTTCCCCCTCTCAAGCAGCTACTCCCGTATAAGTTCACCAATATATAGGGGGGCTTCAAGCACTTGGGGTACTTCCTAAAAACTGGAATCTAGAAAATTGAAGATTGGCATTGGCTCATAAATAAAGTGGAAAAGAGGATTAGCCATTGGAGCTTTCGATGGTTGTCCCGGGGAGACATACATACTCTTTGCAAAGATGTACTCGAAATCCAACCTATGTACTGGTTATCACTTGATATTGTCCCTATGTCCATCCTCCATAGATTAAGGAATCTGCTTTATAATTTACTGTGGAAAGGGAATGCAGATGCACATCATTACCATCTTGCAAAATGGGAAACTCTCGCTCTCCCAACATGATTTAGGGGATGGGAACTCCTCAACATTTTTACATTCAACAAAGCATTGGCGGCTACAATGCTATGGAGAGCTCTTTCAAGTGACGGTATTTGGAAGACGGTACCGAAAGAAAAATATCTCCACTCCATGACAATTATTAAATGGCTATGCTCGGAATCTTTTGCCCAGCCCTCAACATCCAAAATATAGAAGGGTCTGCTGAAATCGATTCATATTATCAAAAATTGGCTTAGCTAGAAGCCAGGGTCGGGGTCCCTCGTGGAGATCGAGAGAGACATAATTCTGGACCTGGGCATACACTCGATCCTGTCTCCACTCCTTCGGTCTACTCTGCAAAAAAACAAATATTTGTTCTTGCACATGCCTAGAAAACACAACATCAAGTTCCCCATTCGCCTCAATGGACTGACAACTCCGACTTAGAACTCAATGGGGACCTAGGATCAGAGTGGGATCAATTCAGAAGAGATATTCAATCCTCGGGAATCACCTTAATTGAAATCGAGGATGAACTACATTGGATCCAGGGGGATGCTTCCAGGATTATCACCTCTAAAAATTTCTACTTGGAAATTTGTACAACACAGAACATGTTGACTGTTTTCAGATGGCATAAGAGCATTTGGAAGTGGGATGTGCAATTGAAAGTCAAACTCTTTATATGGTTGGCCACTAACAATAATATTTTGATGTGGCCAAACCTCCAACGTAGAGGATGGAAAGGCCCTAGCAGATGCATCCTGTGCAATATTGACAATGAAACATCAGATCATATTTTCTTGCACTATTCATTTACTAAATCTGTGTGGAACTTGATTTACTCTTTAGGTAATTATAATCAGAAGTGGGGTGGAAGTAGTTTGGATGACAACCTATCCAAGTGGACAACAAACTGGTCTGCACCTATTACATTAACTCCTCTAATATGCTGGTATGTTTGGTTCAAAAGGAATGCAATGACCTTCGATGAAAAACCCCCCTCAGCACAATCAGTAATGATTCGATCACTTGGTACATTCCACAATCCTATGGAAGTTATTAACAACTCCTTGCTTTGTTCCTGTATGATTAATCAGACCATCGAATTCCCAGTAGCTTGTTTTGATGGTGCAACAAAGGCAAATGGTCAGTGTTGTGGAGTCAGAGGCATAATTAAAATTTCAAACACTTTGGTACACAAATGGTACCTGAACTGTGGACCCGACTCAAATACGAAGGTAGAATTAATGGGTGCTTGGGCTACATTACACTTAGCGAACCTACTTTCTCTCCCAAAGATTCAAATACTAGGTGATTAAAAGGTTATTATTGAGTGGTTGAATGAAAGAAGTGAGTTGCGTGTAAGCTCTCTTGAAGGCTGGAAAAAAAGAACCCGAACTCTTAATAACACTTTCGAGAGCACCCATTTCTTCCACATCTATCGAGAATTTAACAAAGAAGCAAATTCGCTCTCAAAGAAAGCATTAAATGAACCGAAAGGTTACATCACGCTTCACCTTTGGAATGAAGGAGTGGAGGGACAACGTCATCTCCTCAATATCTATTAACTCTATATTACTCTACTACTTCACATCTCTGTATGAGTGGATTGCTGTATTACTCCTTCAAGACAAAATTTGTTGATATGCGAGGAATTCAACCTTCTCCTCTAGCGCGAAAAAGATCCAGTAACTTTTGGCTGCTCACATTTCATTGAGGAATACTTAGTATGCATTAGACATGATGTATTTGTCTTTAGTTTTTGATTTGTTCCAAGTACATGCCATTATCCTTTCAGGATATTATTCTGTACAACCCGGATGTTAAAAATTATATCTCCTTAATATAATTTGTGAAATTTTCTTCTGGAAAAAAGACAAATATCAGCACTTGTTGGAAAGTTTTTGGCATGATTTCCACTCAAATGTTGTTATGAATTATGATTCTAAATGGATTAATGATTTTCTCATGGTTCACCATGTTTTAAAGGTTTTTGGAGTTTATGTGACTTCAACAGAATCTAAAATCCACTGGATTGCTCTGAACCATGACCTGAGATTCTGGAGAGGGTTAGTTAGAAAGGTGCATTTAGTCTCCTTGATAGAGACAGTCCAGATCTCACCACCTGGACTGTACATCAATGAAACTTGATAAAGATGAATGAAATCACACTTTTTTCATACTTCTATCAACTCTATGCTTTCCAAGTTTTCTCAAGGATCTGGATAGAGTGAAAAACCTTCAATACTCTTTTAAGTAAGAATTGTCTAATCAAACTCCTCTCTGGCTATTGGAATCCCGTAACATAGAAAATCAGAGTTTTGAGTCGTGACGATGTGGGATTCTAATAATTTTTGGGGATCTATATCTATTCAGGAAAAATCTTGGACATTATTTCATAATTGAAAAAAAATTGGGTCATAATAAAACCCTGGTGCTGAAATTTCTGATTTTAGAATTATTTTGCTAGAAGATTAACTTATTCTCTTTCAACATAATAAAAATATGAGCAGAAATTGGTGCTGAAATTTCTGATTTTAGAATTATTTTGGTAAAATATTAGCTTACTCTCTTCCAACATAATGAAAACATGAGCAAATCCATAAGTAGACCCATTATTTTTCCATAAATGGTGCCAAAATCCATGGCTGAAAAAGGGTCTATTTTGATTGATTTTTATTTCACTCAGAACAGGACATCACTTTTCTGGATGCAATAAAACTTAAGTTCGATAATCTATCATGAATATGATCCTGAACAAACCTAAATAACTGTCCACATTTGTCGAGCTTCACGAGACCATGCGAGAGGACTTTGTAACCTTTTCAGAATAGCAGAGGGTATATGTCTAACTGCTGAGTAGGAAACACCAGTCCATGCGATCACCATAACTGGGACACCATAATCTGCTATAAAGCTTTGAATCCAAGCTGAAAATTAAGATTGCAAATATATACATGTCAATTTGTATTAAGCCAGTAGTAATCTGATTTAATTCTTAGCCTGGTATAAGTTTCATAAAATTATATTTAATAGTACCTGTGCCATACCGCCATGAACGAGCTGATCTACTTTTCAATGACATCAAGAGGAGACCAAAAGCTAATATTAATCCAAATAATTCGTTGGCAAGGCGCCACTGAAATTGAAATTGTACCTGTGAAGGATCTTTCCCATCGGTTATGCGGAATTCTTCAACAATTCCCTGATAACAACAACCCAATAACTTTAGAAGTGAAAATGAGAGACACATAGAAGCAAAGTATGCTTTACATATCTGAACTTCCTTGGTTCTACTTCATAAAAGATTGATGAGAAAATTATTAAAACCACGAGACTGAGAAGAGGAAAGTAGGACTCTCAACCATGTTGGAAAGAAGTAAGTTGCCCTATTCCAGCTTCAATATTGAGCATATCAGTGGAGGAATACTTTGCAGATGAAGGATTCTGCAGTACCGAAAAATAATGAAAAAGAATTAGCATATTTTCTATGTTTCAGTACCGATCATGGTATAATATTAAAGAATTAAGGAAAAGATTCTCGTTATAAGAGAACCCCACATCAAATTGGACCATGCATGTCCATAGAACAATATAAAAAACAATAAATAAAATCGTTGACCATGTAATCATGACAATGCATTACATTTAGCTTGCCTAGTGTTCCTCATAGTGTTAACACTACAACTTATTCTTTGACACTTGCATATCTATGCGTTCCTCTTAATGTTAACAACTACAACCTATTTTTTGACACTTGCATTTACATGCAGAGGGTTGGAAACTGGTGGATATGCTAGTGTGCATGAGGTTCCTAAGCGATAAGGTAATTGCAATATAAAATGTTGGTTCATTTATGCTTGAAATTCAAAACATACGACCTGCAACAAGAAGAAAGTATCTAGGAACGATCATTGCTATGCCCAGCATTCGAACCAAAGTGATATGCATGCTTTCTTACTTTCTCCTAACGCTTCTTATTCTGTCGATTGAGCGTGTATGATTACTTAATTTAGAAGAAAGTGAGTGCTCAACTATGCCTCATGGTAGCTATATCTAAAAGAGTTCTGTTGCTTATTAGGAGTGCAACGAGGCAAAATAACTCAGAGCATGTACTATTACAGGTTTGGAGGAATGCACTATGTCTTCAAATAGCTACTCATGTGAACCATAATCAGAAAGAAGAGGCTATTTTGGTCTTGATTTGACCTGAGCAGACAAAGCTCTTACCTGAGCAAGAAAAACAATGCAGAGCAACCTCGAGCCTGGAGTCAAACCAGAGCGTCCAGACCGCCAGCATTACCCCAACGGTCTCGCAGGCGTTTCTGAGCTTGTCGAGAGCTGGCTAGATCTCCTTGTTTTTTAAGCTTCCGCAACTCTTTCAGTCTTCCTTCACTCCTTCCTTCATTACTAATCTATTTCAGCAAATGTTCAATTCTTCAGGTGAGGAAGGATTTCTTATTCTAAAAGTAAGTAAAAGGATTCTAAATGGATTGTTGTTTCAGTGTATCCAATAGACTCCATTTAAGGTTCTATAAATCTGGGAGGAAGGACGCCGACCCACTTACTTCTATTTTTCCCAACAGATATACTCACCCATCAAAGATATTATGAGCTAGCTAGAGAGGATACGACCCACACCACGCCTCATGAGCTTGATCCATATCTCTAAGAAAGTAGCCGATGTCTCTTCCATCACATGTGGATTCTGCTCTATCCTTGGATGGGAGGAATGGACCGACCAAACCCTGCCTAAGGAAAGAAGAAATGGGTCCCTCTTCTCCTAGCAATGTATGAAGCCCGCATGTCCATCCAACGAGAGTTCTCCTAGAAAACTTTAGGGAAACTTCAAAGGTTTTCCATCAAATCTCCTTATTTAGGGCACATTACTTTCTATAAGCGAGCATCCATGTATATAGTAGCTCAATATTTCTGAGATACGTTTCTTAGGCCAGAATATCCGCCACGGGGTCATGAATTACGTGATTCCAAAGAGCCCACCCCGCTGTTGTCTAGCACACCAATCTTTCCATGACATCCACTCGCTCTCGATGAAGCTATGCAGTTCCCTTATTCTCTCGGCCTCCATTAATGTCGACAGTTTCAGCTCCTCCCCATCCCCATACCCATCCCCACTGGGATTGAATTATTCTTCCATAAGCCTTAATTCTATTTAATTCACCCCAGTATACGGTGCTTGATTGAAAAAACAAATGGACATCGGTACCCCAAAAATAAATTTCTACTCTGTTATCTATGATGATGTATTTCTGCATGCCAAGATCCAAGAACATGATGTAACCTTCAACCTTACCTTTTGCCAGAACCCTTTCTCCAAGGAAGGGGGCCTTGCAACCTATAACCTCTGTCTCTGCTTAGAAGTGCCTCTTTACTTTGTAATGTAGACAACTCATAGCTTATTTTCTTATTCTCTCAGAGGATAAAATCTCTCTATCTCCTTCTCTATAGGTCCTTAGTCGTCTACCAATAAGCCTTCTCCGTATGTCACCCAGTCCACGTTCATGAACCAACTCATGTTCATTTCACAAAAATCCATATATGGTAGTGACATATTTCTGTCCCTCAATGAAATGGACATGATGTTAGGGTTCCCTTTTGGTTGCCTAAAGGCCTTCACCCATCGACAAACAAACAAGAGAGAGGAGTTCACCCATCAACAAGCAGACAGAAGGGAGGAGGCAACTAGTTGGGCCAGGTATGGCCCATCAGGGACAGATTCACCTGAGTCTTATTAACAATCTAACAGATTAAACCATAAGCAGGTAGGCACTCTCGACCATCATCGCTATCTTTCCTCAAGAAATCTCAATAAACCTATCCTTTCAGAAGGCCATGTAAGGTTGACCTTATATTTACTCCTTGATTTCTAAGATAAATCTTCTAAAGGATGAGGGATCCCTAGCGAATATCACAGACATAGAAAGGTTATACCTTCCCTATTTGGTGGGTTGGGGACTGTACTAAGTTTTTCGGACCTAGAATTCCCCAGTCGTAGGTGGAAGGATCTCTCACCTGCTTGATGGATGTACGATTACGCCTTCCAATCAATCGATCAATCATTCTCCCACATCGCTCGCCTAACTAGGGTGCATATAACATTACATAAGTGTCTCGTATTCAGTTGGACTTGTGTAGGTGTGAAAGTGCTCAGGTAGCAAGATCAAATATGTTAGGTAGATAGATCCAGGTAAGAGAGATCTATCCAGGCGACATCAATCGAGGTCTCAATCAGGTCGATGAAGATCAGGTCTTCGGTCGATGAAGGCAGGTAGAAAGGTATCATATATCAGGTCAGTTTAGTCGAGCGAAGCAACATCATTGATTTTCTTGTCGAGTGAAGCAACATCATGTGGTGTCGTCTGCCCAACGTCACATTCTATCGTAACGGGTGGGTCTATCCACAAGTTCTCTTACTGCTTGACCACAAGAAATGGACCCCAACAATGGACGAGAAGTGAATTGCAGTGTGAGGAATCAATAAGTACAACTTTTCTGGAGCTAGAGAACTCTCAGACGGGAGTAGGTACAATTGGTAATAGGAATTTTAGTTGAGGAATTGAGAAGTACTGGGGAAATGGAGAAGTTAAGAGCCATACCTAGTAGTAGCAGTTCCAGAAGGTCCACAAATACAAAATAAACAAATAACTTACCGAAATAAGTGTGTAACCATCAACATAGTTATTGCTATGGCACAGAAGTGCCATGTGCCTGCATGCATGCAGGTGGTGGAGACAATGGGCATATTTGTCAGACATTGACATTCAAACATTAACATTGAAATTTGGGAGGAAGAGCAGACATTGGTCGTATTTATCAAACATTTTTGGGTGCATTGAAAATTTAGAACTTAGGTTAAAACTTAAAACTTAGAACAAATAAATTGCATCCAAATCATAAGTTAAAAGCATAAGTTAAAAGTGAGGATTGGGAATGTATTTTTACATTGGGAGGAGCAAAGCCTCCAATAAGATTGTAGATAATAATTTTTATTAAAATATTTAATATGAAAAATTACAATCCATGATACAAAGTTATGGATATACCAAATGTATTAAAAGTCAACCGCAAAATAATAGACGATCAAATCCGTATCGAATGCTAGAGTCCCTTCTTACCTTTGACAGGGACTAATAAATTTGCGATCACTATAATTTTCTTAATCTTTTTTATCATCTTTGTAGTTGTGATCCTCTTTGTATTAATAATAAAAAACATGATCCAAGTACTAGTCCCTTGATAAGGATGATCATCTGGAGTATCCTACATAGCAATTTTAAGATTTAAATTGCCATGTTGTTGGCCCATCTACTTGGACGAGGTGTAAAGACAATAAGACATGTGAAACTAGTAAGAGAAGGCCATATAACCATCAAAGACACAATGACCATGTAAAAACTCGACAGTGTCTGACATATGTTAGATTGATAAGTATCAATAATAATTTTTTGGGAAAACTAATAGATCCTAAATTTAACATACTAGTACACATCCTAGGAATCAATGGGGGAAAATATATATGGAAGGTACTAGTATTAATCATGGGAGGTTGGATTGCTATAGGAAATGAGAGGACACAACTGGAAGGACTCGAGAAAACCTAAAGTAGTATTTAAATGCTTTGACAAATGAATAAACCTCATGCATTTGAGTGGTCTTGTATATATACGAGGTCATCAATCTTGTTTGAGGTTGTTACTATTGTTGGTATTTGTCGAATTTAGTGAGGGGTTAACTATTTGTTAGTGATGAATATATTGAGTTTGGAGTCAACATTCGACATTGATAATATCTATATTATGGGATGTTCATGGAGGTTGGTGATTTGTCTAATATTTTTGTTAGATTAATATTCTGGTTAGATTGAATATAATGAAGATGATCTTCACTTAATTCAATTATTTATAGTTTTATTTGTGTCATGAGTTACTTATCTTATTATATGATTCATTGAATGAGTTGGTGATTGTTTTACTTCAGTAAGTTATATGAATGTTATGGATAAATGTTTATGTTAAGAATATGATAATGCATTAGCTAGTAAGAATAGTGATGATTATTAGTGATATTTAAAGGAATAAAATTGATTTTTTTTTTTCATCTATGTTGCATCCCTCCTACTTTATTAATCTTGGTAATGCACCTCAGATTACAACTTCCCGAGTAATAGGAATTGATGTGTTAGTGCTAGAATATAATGTTTGTTGGACACTCTCATGGACCCTGGTCTATGAACATATAACCAACAAATGGTCTATTGTCAGAACCTTATCATGAAATACAAGAGTGTTATGAAATAGTGAATAAAAGATTGATGAAAGAGGATATTTAAGACTTGTTTGATGACCAAATAGATACATTTTCTAAGTAAGAAGATGTTGTGACCAAATGGAAGGTACAATAGTTCAAGGCTATTTTTTTTCTAATGAGGAGTATGAAGTATGATATTTTATGTGTAGAGTTCTCAATGAATATACATGAATGGTTGTGGAGGCTTATCAGACATCCTCAATATTTGTGAAGGAAAAGGAAGCAGGTCACCTAGAAAACCTAGGTATTGTTAGCATTACAATGACATGACCACCTAGTAGCCAAATGAGTGGATTTGTAGGTTATGGGTACCTTGGAGGGGTATATTGTGGAATTTACAATTGATCTGAGCTAGTGACATGCATGGGATGAGGAGTGGAGGGAGATTGGTAAGTGAAATCCCTACTTTGATAAAATTGTTTGTTGGTGGAAGAGGGTGTGATGTCTTTTAATCCACCGACCATGGAAATGAAAACCTTGCATTGAGAGAATATAATGGATTCAACAAGGATGATGGTTTGAAGGTAGTGAAACACCATGGAGGATGCATAAGCCACATAAAGAGATGAACAAACATGAAAAAAATATGTGAAGAATGACTAATGATGAATAGACCAAATGCAAATGATAAGGGTTTGTAGAGAATTTGCAATGACAGAGGTCAATAATAAAGGAAGTGATGAAAGGAGATTAAAGGAGTTGGAGGATGAATAATTTCACTACAAAAAATAAGGTCATTGGAAATGTATATAATTAGTTGACATAGCTTCAATGGTGATTGTGAAAATGGTCTTCATTTCCTCAGTTATTATCATCAAAATTTTGGTGGTTTCACAATGGGTGAATAATCATTGCCATTTATTCTCTACAACAATGGTTAGGGACCATTTCTCACGTCATTGACAAAAAACCCAAATTAGTGACAAGTAGTAACTATTGTGAAGATTCATTTCATTGGGAACCTTCAATGATAATCCCAAATCATTATTGTTGGGCACAGACCAATTTTGAGGAAGAAACCAATTTTGGAAAGTAAAGATTAAATTAGAAGAAGAACAACTGGTAGGAAAAGAAACACGTGTGAGGGAAAGCCACATGCAAAGGAGGAAAGCATGCAAGGTGTGCATGCAGGAAAACCTAACTACATTATGGTTAGGGTTTTTGTAAGAGATTGTAATGATTGATAAGCTGGAAATTAGTATAAATAACGACCTAAGAGGTCTAGGTTGAGGTTCCTAATTTTTGTTCTGTTCGGTTAAGGAGACTACTATAAGATATGATACCATTTTTGTAAGCTGTTGAGTTGTAGGAGAGTCAAGGAGATAGATCTTGAGGGTTAGATCGAAGGCTGAGGAGCCTGGTGTGTTCTAGTCAGCCTCAAAGAGAATTATGGAACCTATTTTGAGAACGTATGATCGGAATTGTAGTGTGTGCGATGCCATATATTGTAGAAATCTAAATAAAAGAGCCTAAGAGCTAGATATTTATGGACGTAGCCCAGGAGGGGGTGAACCATGGTAACACCTCTGTTATGTGTTGTGATTGATTTCATGTTTACCTTGTGTAAGTAGTTAGACTATGAATGGATGAATGGTTAATTCAGTGAGATATGTTATATGTTATATCTGTTAGGATGCATACATAGATTTAACACGTAGATGAATCTTAAGAATAATAAAAGGACCAATAAGATAAAGGCCTAAGAATATGAAATGCAATCCCATATCCCCACTCTTTCCTAGACTGCAATCTCTGAGAATTGCAGTCACCCATAGGACTATCTCGGGTGAGACTGCGCAATACATTCTGTGTGTTGTGTTTCCTTTTGGTTTACTAGGAGGGTTGATAGTTTTAGTGGGTTTTGTTGAAAACCTGTTCAGATCTAAACTGAGGTTAGCCCAAGAATAACAAGAGGATAAGAATAGCCAAAAAATGGATCTGTTTTCGACTAGAACTGCATGGGATTGAGTGAGTGGGATCCGTGAAAGAATCACGAAGAGAATGAAGGTATACAAAGGAATATTCAGACCATGGAATCCAACGAAGGCGGAGGTTGAAAGATAGTTGAAAACAAAGGATCTTGAGTTTGTGCAGAAGGATAGCAGAAACCCCAGGTTAACACCGCACAAATATCTGGACAAGTACGTATTTAGAGACCTACATGAGGTCTTTTTCATAGATAATTTTAGGGGTGAAATTTTGCAAATGGGTTAAATTTTAGGGTTTAAAATTTGGAAGGGGTGAATTTTTATTGACGTAGTTTTTAAGAAAATTAATTTTTTTAGTCCAAATATTAAATTAAACAACATAAATGGTACATCATTAGCCCCTTATAAAATAGAAAGAAAATCCATGCAAAGAGGATTCTCCCTCCGCATTTCATGGCTAAATTTTAGATTCACCTTGGATATTTTAGAATCCATTTTTTGAAGAGTAAATCGCCCTTATTCCCTAAACCGTGGTGTTTTTCGAATTAATTCACATACGTATCCTCAAATCAAGCCTACATGGCACCAATTTCGCCCACCAATTTTCATGGCTTTTCTTAGCGAATGATTTAGCCCATAGATTTTTGGTTTTTCCTTCCATTTCCAGTTTCTGTCATGTATTTCATTCCATGTTTTATGGAAACTAGGCATTATAAATTATGGGAAAGGCATGCATTATTTCATATCTAAACTTGTTACTCAACCAACTTTGATGTTGAATAAGACTGTAGAGGAACACACATTATTCCAGCTCTTGGATGAATTTCAAAGTACATTTCCCTAGCTCTCTCATGCACTTTAAATTCCAAAGTTCACTGTGTTGGAATATTGAGAGGAGGGGGGGTGAATCGGTATTACCCCTTGATAAGAATTAACAATCACTTTTTGTATTTTATTGATCAACACAATAAAGCAACAATGAATTGTATGAAAAATCAATTATATAAATATATTTAACATCAATTGCAAGGTTATATAAAAAATAGTGAAGGAAACCAATCCTCTTTAGAGCACCAACTCTAGGAGACACATATCCCCTTCTTTAGGGAACCAAACCTATGAAGCACCAACTCCCTCGTCTTTAGGGAACCAAACCTAAGAAGCACCAAATCCCTTGTATTTACGGCACCAACCCTAGGAAGCACCAACTCCATTGTATTTTACAATTTTCTTAGTAAGGATATAAATCCTTCCATGCTCCTCCCTTCCACCCTCACTTCATAAGAACTAGCAGTTCTTTTTCTTGGACTGTGCTTCTATTTTGATCTTTTTATCTAGACTACATAGACACTTTATTCTCACCACTATTTCTCATTTATATACTCTTCCAACTGATGTGAGCTATGAAACATTGTGTCCCTTTATTTTGGACCATCACACCTCTTCATTAAAAATAATATCGTTTGTTTTTCTTTATTCAAATATTATCGAGAAGCCTTTTCAATTTAATGAAATGAATTTTCATTAATCGATCATAGGTATGGTTTGATTTCATTTAACTTAATTTTATGTCTCTGCAAATATTGCAGAAATCAAATTCTGTAAAGGCGCTTCCTTCAAACCATTTACATATGACCATAGGCACAGGACCACGAGATTATTAATTTAAGCGCTGCCTCTTCTTTCGCCCTTTGTTTCCTTATTCCATACGACCACATGTGGTGACCAGGAGCTAAGCCAAGCGAGTGCTTGATCACTTATAAAAAAAACGATCACATTTTAATGTCACGATGAGATGGACGGTTCTCATTTACTTCGAGACTTTGTGGCTCTTGAATTCTGGAGTAGAAATTCCTCCGGAGTGATTACCCACCGAATAAGTCATACAGAAGTGGTGACCACTTGCTGTCAGTTAACACTTCCACTTACGCTATCCTTCCACTGTACTTGATCAATGGTTGAGAACGTTCTTGAATTAGATCAATGGTAGGATTTAACTTCGGCCTTCAACACTTCAGGTGATTTCTCCTTCATTGTCCTTTAATCTTCTAGATTTCATTTCGCCGAAGCATATCGAACGGTTGGATGTTATTTGCATGATGAATGGTTCTCGTTCATTTCATAACTTTGGTACTTTAGGTATTTCTTGGTGGTGAAACTCCCGAAGTACAAAATCTCGGAGTGACGTAACTTGCTGATGTCAATTGTTGATGTGGCACTCCTCATGTGGCACATTTTTTTCTCCTGGATCTAACGGTCCTTCTTTAACCTAAAAAGGATTAACTCAATCCAACGACTATTGGGAATTTGGGTATTTGGGATCTGAGGCCTTTGCCTTACTTATCCTATCCTTCTAATTTCCTTGATATGATGGTCGAGATATTTCCCGAAGTGTTCTTTAGATCAGACGGTCCTAATTTAATTCGAGACTTTGGGGCTCCAACCTTCGTCTTTCTTACTTCTTGTTTTACCTAAAGTGTAACCTCCTCACAAATTTTAACTTGAAATGAATGTGGTTCGTTGATCGTGATTTTAGATCGATAGCTCAATCTGTCTGCGATGCTTCTTTACCTTGGTTTAAATACAATGACTCTTTTTTTTTCCAAAAAGTTACCTATGATTGGATGGCTCACGTTTACTTTGGAACTTCGACTTTGGCTAAAATTCCTTCATGCACATTTCCTTCGGTCAATTTTACCTGAAGTGGTCAATGTCGAGATGACCATGCATATGTCACTTCCATGATCTATGGTCCATGAATTACTCTTTCCTTCCACTCAACTTGATCCAACGATCGATTTGGATTGCGGAACTGTAACTTGCATGTGATTTAGTCCGTCGCCCAAACTCCACAATTGAAGTTGTGCGATTGTTGGTGGATCAACCACAGTCATCAATCTTTGAGTCGATGAGATCCGACGGTCTATATTAATTGCAGTATTAGAAATAACGTGTAGTTTAATTCTCCCTTTGCGCTCCACAATCAATCCTTTCCCTTAGATTTGGTGCTTGTGTATCCAACAATTGTGGTTTGTCCTATGGATATTTTGATTTCGATCACGTTTCTGCAATGCGATTTCCCTTCTGAGCTTCATATGCATCATCGACTGTTGACATCGATGAAAATACATCAACACACTAACTTCATACAAACTCCCCCTGTGATGATGCTTTTCTGTATGAATTTACTCTCCCCCTTTGACATCAATGGCAAAGGGTTGCTCCCCCTAGGGTAATTCTCCCCTGACCATTCGATTTTTAGTGAGGTTTTTGAATTACTCCTAATTTTTGTTGGAGATTTTCAAAAGTACTCCTGGGTAGAGGTTTTGTGAAAAGGTCTGCAATTTGTTCTTTCGTGTCTATATATACTATTTTAACTATTTTTTGGGTGACTTGATCTCTTAGGAAATGGTATTTAATTGGGATATGTTTGGTTTTCGAATGCATGACTAGATTTTTAGAGATACTTATGGCACTAGTGTTGTCACAGTTAATAGTAATAGGATCATTATATTTTATTTGTAGGTCTTCTAGAGTTTGCTTCATCCAAAGAACTTGTGTGTAGTAGGATGTAACAACAATGTATTCTGCCTCTGCTATAGAGAGTGATGTGGATGTTTGTTTCTTGCTTGACCATGCTACCATAAGGTTTCCTAAGAAAAATGCTTCTCCATTGGTGCTTTTCCTATAATCTACATTACATGCCCAATCTGCATCAGTATATGCGGTTAGATTGAAGTCTTTATCTTTTGGATACCATAATACTAGTTCTAGGGTGCCTTGAAGGTAATTGAATATTTTTTTTATTGCTTTTAAGTGGGTTTCTTTAGGTGCATATTGAAATCTCCCCACGATTCCTACAACCTGCATGATGTCAGGTCTTGTTGTTGTTGAATAGAGAAAACTTCCAATCATATATCTATACATCGTTTGGTCTACTTTTGGTGAGTCATCTTCTAGACTTAGTTTACATCCAGTGACCATTGCAGTACCCATAGGTTTACTGTCTTCCATTTGGAATTTCTTCAACATTTCCTTGATATATTTGGTTTATGAAACAAATATTCCATTTTCCGTTTGATTTACCTATAAACCTAGGAAAAATGATAGTTCTCCCAGCATAGACATTTCAAGCTCTACTTGCATTTTGGTTGCAAATTTTATACTTAGTGTAGTGAGATTACTCCCAAATATGATTTCATCTACATATACTACCACAACAATCATGTTTTGATCCTCAATTTTGATATATAAGTTTCTCTCAGTAGTCCCTCTCTTGTATCCCTTTTTTTGTAGATATTGATCAAGCCTAGAGAACCATGCTCCAGGGACTTGTTTAAGACCATATAGAGCCTTTTTCAGTTTGCAAACATAGTCTTGGTTTTCTGATAACATGAAACCTTCTGGTTTCTCAATGCACAATTCTTCTTGTAGTGTTCCATTAAGAAATGTTGATTTGACATCCATTTGATAGATTTTGAAATTTATGAAGCATGCAAATGCTAGGAACATTCTTATTGCCTCAAGTATTGCTATTAGAGTGAAAGTTTCTTCAAAACCAATACCTTCTACTTGGGAATATCCTTTGCAGACTAATCTATCTTTGTTCTTCATAATTTCCCCATTTTCATTTAATTTGTTCTTGAAGATCCACTTAGTTCCTATCACATTCTTGTTCTTGGGTCTTGGGACTAGTTCCCAAGTCTGATTCTTCTCTATTTGATCTAGTTCTTCATTCATTGATTTTATCCAATCTTTACTTTTGACAACTTCTTTAACTGGTTTAGGTTCAATTAGGGATAACATTGCTTGTTCCGAGTCAAAAGATAGTTTCCTTCTTGTTTCCACTCCTTCACTTTTATCTCCAATGATCTGGATTTTAGGATGATTCTTCTGAACTCTTTTTGATGGAGCTCTTGGCAAGGGTATTTATCCATTGTCTTCTTCATCAGTATGAGGTTCATTTTCCTATTTTTCATCATCTTCTTGCTGAGATTCTACATCATCATCCTCTTGTTGAGATTTTATATTATCATCTTTTTGTTGATATTTTCTATCAAAGCCTTGGGATGTGCCCTTTATTAGATCATATATTTTTACATTTGCACTTTCCACTATTTTTAGTAGTCTGAGATTATAACATCTATACTCCTTTTTATTTGATGAGTATCCTAAKAATATTCCTTCATCAGATCTTGGGTCAAACTTTCCTWGGTCATCTTCATCATTCTTTATGYAACATTTACTTCCAAAAATTCTAAAGTCTTTTAYAGAGGMTGGCCTCCCAAACCATAGTTCATAAGGGGTTTTGTMATGATTGGGTCTCAACTGAGCTCTATTAAGTATGTGAACTGTWGTGTGGATTGTATCTCTCCAAAATTTGTYCGTAATTTTGGCTTCATTTAGCATAGTTATTGCAACTTCTTGAACTTTTCTATTTTTTCTTTCTACTAATCCATTATGTTGAGGAGTTMTGGGAGTTGAAAGCTATCTTTTGATAYCATGATTTTCACAGAATTGAGTGAACTCTTTAGAGGTGAAATCTCCTCCATTGTCTAATCTTAGACACTTAATTTTTAGATCTGTTTCATTTTCTACAAGAGCTTTATATATTTTAAATTTCTCAAAGGCTTCTGATTTTTCTTTTAAAAAGAAAACCCAGGTTAGTCTTGTGTAATCATCAACAATCAACATAAAATAATGTTCACCATAAGTGCTTTTGGTTTTGGTAGGTMCACATAGATTTGTGTGAATAATMTCTAATGGTATAGTTGTGGAATTCTCTTTTGTTTTGAACCTAACTCTTGTTTGATTTCCTATTTGACAATGTTTACAAATAGGATCTGAAGGTTTAATCACTTTTGGCATGTCCCTAATTGCTTCTTTTTCGTTGKMTTTAATCAAGTTGTCAAAGGTTAAATGTCCCARCCTTCTATTCCATATCCARCTTTCATCTACTTGGCTTAAGCAACATTTTTCTTCTTCTTCGATATCGAGGATGTACACATTACTAGATGTTCTTGGTGCAACTGCCACTAGCTTTCCAGTGTCCTTTTTTCCGATTTCACATTTTTGAGAATCAAAAGTAAGTATGTGACTTTGATCACAAGTCTGAATTACACTTAAAGTATTTGGTTTGAGATTTTCTACCAAAAGTACATCTTTTGCTTTGGTTTTATTATTTCCTAACCTAACAGTGACTTTTCTGAGTATCTTGACTGGCATATTATCTCCAAAAGTTACTTTTTCTTCTCCTTTCTTATTTAACTTGAGACATTTACTTTGATATCTAGTCATGTGTTTGGGACATCCACTGTCTATATACCACTGACACTCTTGATTTCTCACATATAATGCTACATTGCACTCTGTTTTCTTTTTTCTCCATTCTTTTTTATTATGGGGAATATTTGTCTTTTTATCATATTTTGGCAATCTACAATCACTTTTTTTATGACCATAGTTGTTGTATTTTTGGCATTCACTATTGAAATATTGCAAAGAAGTAAATGAGATTTAGTTTCTCTTCTCTTTATTGTACCTATTGTTCTTATATCTTTGGACATTTCTGTTATTGTATTGTCCATAAGCTTTACAATGTACTGCCTTATGTCCAAAATTATTACAAGAGTAACAATATCCAATGAATAGATATTTATTAGGGGGATTCCTTTCGGTGATTGTATTCTTCTTGTCATTTATTACTTTAGTAGGGAATATTGATTTCTGTTTATGTGGAGCAATGTTAAATGGTATCATATTTGCCTTATTATCTTGTCTTCTTAAGGAGCCCTTTAGAGCATCTGCATAACTAATTGGTCTTTTGACAGATCCTTGTGATGTAGAAGTTGAGTCTTGGGTGTATCCCAAAGTAGTCTTGTTGTTTGGTTAATTTTGGCTACTGAGAATTTCATCCAAGATCTTTGAAATATTTCGAAAGTTTGATCTCTTCTTTTCTTTCTCAAGTTCACTTTTTAGCAGCTTGATCTCAACTTCTAGTTTCTCAAATGCTTGTTTTTTTTATCACTAAGTTGTTTTAAAATGATTTCTTCAGTTTTATTAGCTTCCAAGAACTGGGACGTCAAATCACTGATGGTCTATTCTAACTCCTTGAGGGTTTTGGAAACTTCCCTCTCTCTTGATTCAATAGCTTCTTTAATCTCTAGAAGCTCTCTTCTTAGTACCCTGTTTTGTTTTTTAGTTTTTCCTAGTTCTTAATTTACACTAAGGATTTGTTCTTTGAAGTTCCCTTCTTCTTCTTCATCTTTTGAATGTTTATCGTCTTGATTTTTCATTCCCATAAACAAAAGCTATGAATTTTCCTCTTCACTCATGTTTGAAGAGCTGCTGTCTTCTTTGGAGTAGAAGTTTTTCTTTTTCTTATAAAATTTCTTGTATTGGTTTTTCTGGTTGTGAACTTCTTCATCATTTTCCTCTTGCTTGGGATAGGGACATTTGTTAGCAAAGTGTCCAATTCTACCACAGTTGAAACATTTGAAAGGTAATTTTCCTTTATATTTTCCAAATCCTTTATGGAGTTTCTTTATAAAGTTGGCCTTTTCTACATCTGATATATCTGATAACTTATCATTGGTATTTTTCTCCTGCCTCATCTTTGTCTTGAATTCTTTAAAGGTTGTTTCATATTTTTCTGATTTATGATTCCCTGTTCTCATTTCATATGGTGTAAAAATTCCACGAAGCTGATCAACTGTGAGTGTGCTTAGATCAATTCTATCTTCAATTGTAGAAATATTTGCATCATATCTCATAGGTAATGATCTTAGTATTTTTTTCACAATAGGTTTATCTCTGATTTCTTCTCCTACCACTCTGATTGAGTTAACCACTTCATATACCCTATGAAAGTACTTAACAATATTTTCTTCTTCTTTCATTTTCAGATTTTCAAACTGAGTTCTACAGGTCTGTAGTTTGGCTTCCTTGACTTTGTCGTCTCCTTCATATACAACCTCCAACTTGTCCCATATTTATTTGGCTGATTTACAATGCATAACCTTCACACATATAGAATTTGTCAACCCTCCTAGAATTCCATTAACTGCTCTTGAATTGTCATTGCAGATTTTCTTGCCTCCAACGTCTTTGGGGGGAGCAGTTGGTGTAGTGTAACCATCTACAACAGATTGCCAAATATAAAAAATAAGAGCCAACATGAAGTTTTTCATTCTTACCTTCCATAGAACATAGCCTCCTCCATTGAACAATGGTTCTTTGTTGTTAGACATTCCCTCTTGTTGATCCATCTTCAGGATCTACCTTCTAGTTGTTAGACTGTGTTGAAGGCACCAACTCTGATACCAATTGTTGGAATACTGAGAAGGGGGGGGTGAATCAATATTACCCCTTCTTAACAATTAACAATTACTTGTTATATTTTATTGATCACCACAATAAATCAACAATGAATTGTATGAAAAATCAATTATATAATTATATTTAACATCAATTACAAGGTTTTATAAAGAATAGTGAAGGACACAAATCCTCTTTAGAGCACCAACTCTAGGAGACACAGATCCACTTATTTAGGGAATCAACCCTAGGAAGCACCAACTCCCTTGTATTTAGGGCACCAACCCGAGGAAGCACCAACTCCCTTGTATTTTACAATTTGCTTAGTAAGGATATAAATCCTTCCAGGCTCCTCCCTTCCACCCTCACTTCATAAGAACCAACGGTTCCTCTTCTTGGACTCTGCTTCTGTTTTGATCTTCTTATCTAGACTGCAGAGACACTTTCTTCTCACCACTCTTTCTCATTTATATACTCTTCCAATTAGTGCGAGCTATGAAACATTGTGTCCCTTTGTTTTGGACCATCGCACCTCTTCATTAACAATAATCTTGTTTGTTTTTATTTATTCAAATATTATCGAGAAGCCTTTTCAATTTAATGAAAATTATTTTCATTAATTGATCACAAGTATAGATCGATTTCATTTAACTTAATTTCATGTCTCTACAAATATTGCAGAAATCAAATTCTGTAGAGGTGCTTCCTTCAAACCATTTACATATGACGATAGGCGCAGGACCACTGGCTTATTAATTTAAGCACTTCCTCTTCTTTAGCCCTTTGTTTCTTTATTCCATATGACAACATGTGGTGAATAGGAGCTAAGCTTGATTCCAGAGATAGTACCTTCGTCTTTAGTTTTTTTGAGAGCTAGGATAAGACCTTCCATAGCCAATATAAAAAGAAGAGCCGACATCGGGAAATCCTATCTAAGACCTCTAAGGCTCTTAAAAAAGTTTGTGGGCTCTCCATTAATCAGGATGGCATAATTTGTAGAAGTGACACATGCCATAATCCAGTTGGTATTTGGAATACCAAAACCACTCTAGAGTAGAATTAACCTTAGATAATCTCAGTTTGTACATTCATACGCCTTTTTTAAATCGATTTTCAGGATTATAGCTTGTATCTTTTTTCTTTTTATACTATGTAAACATTCTTGTGTTGATCTGATTACATCAAGTATTTGCCTTCCTTTAAGAAAACTTAGTTGTTCTTCTGATAGAGATCTGGATAGAATTGGTCTAATTCTCTTAGAAATCACTTTTTCTATTATATTATAATATAAATTCCATAAGGCTATCGACCGAAAATCACTGAACTATGTGGGATTATTTGCTTTGGGAATCAGTGTGAGGAAGGTTGAGTTAATCAAGCTGATTACTTCCCCTCTAATTCTAGATTCTTCCACCATATCTAATAAGTCCTGTCCAATCAAATCGAAGAAGTGTAAGGAAATCTCCACAGAACAACCATCTGGTCCAAAACTTTTGTCCTTTGAAAAGACCCTTATAATCTCAAATATTTCATCCTTTGTCAGAACTTTTTCCAAGTGTCTTAAATCCTCCTCCCGCACATTGCTGGGAAACATTATGAATATATTGATCTGATTTACAATGGTATTTTGTCCTGTATCATTAAAGAAAGATTTAAAAAACTTATCTGCTTCAACCTTTATATGTTGTTGTCCTATATGTAAAACCCCTGTACCATCATTAATCTCCCATATGATTTTTTTGTTTCGCCTATAGCTTGCAAAATGGTGAAAGAAATTAGTATTCTTATCACTTTTTTTGATCCATATAGCTCTACTTTTCTGCCACCACTGCTCTTCCTCCAACAACAATAGCTTCTTCCTCTCAGATTCTAGGTTGATAATTGTTTGGTCAATGTTTTCAGTATTGTTTCCATTATTCATCAGCTCATAAAAGTTATTAAGAGTCTCTTCAATTATGTATAGGTCCCTCATGTTCCTAAAACACTTTTCCTTTGCCCAGCTTTTGACTCACGATTTTAATGTAGTGAGTTTCCCCACCAATATCCTTTGAGCACATATAATATTTTGAAAACTAGGATCCATCCAAACATAGTTTACCAATATCTCAAAGGAATCTTCCCTAATCCAAACTGGGTTTAGTTTAAAAGGATATATCACCCTCGGGGTCCCAAATCCAAACTCAAGAAACACCAGAGCATGGTCTGATAGAAACAGATAATGAACCCAAGTCCTGTACCTCTGAGTAGTAGCCAAGAGGTCCTCTACAATATATATCCTATCAAGTATTTTTGCAATGCTATCCACCCCTACACGACCATTCCTCAAAGTCAAAACAATCTCAGAAGGAGCAACATCAACTAAAGAGTTTTTTAAGAAAAGAGATTTGAAAAAACCCGCCAAAGATTCTTGTAAAGATGACTGCCCCCATAAATCCACATAAGAAGTTGTGAAGTTCAGATATCCAACAATGATTAGATCCTTTTTTGCTAAGATACCTTAAGCTTCCACTGAGATCCATAAATCTTTTCTATCCTGATAGGGTCTGTAAACATTTAGTAGCGAAATATTATTTTTATCCAATATTGAATATCCTTAGAAAAGAATACCACCAGTACTTAGAGAAGGGTAAAAAAAAATAATTTAGGATCCCAGGATGCCAGTAACCCACCAGAAGTCCCCACAACACTAACATCACAAATCATCCAATCAGACAAAAGCTTAAACATAAAAGTTCTCACCTTATCCGCAGACACCATAGTTTCTTGTAGGAAAATAATACTTGGAGAGGTATTTTTAAACACTCTGCGAAGGGAGGCTTGTTTCGGGGGTCCTCCAACCCCTATGATATTGAGGGATACTAAAATCATGTTTTATCCCTTGCCAGGGATTTTAAACCTCTAAGCACCCCAAGTTCAGTAGTAGTATTAGAAACAATAGGTAAAGGGTTAAGAGAAGTTCCCGCTTTTCTATAGGCACTTCGAGTTTTTATAGGTGATACTTCGAACCCTAAACCCCTTGACCACATAGGATAAAAAACATCTGTAAGACCCTTCCCTTTGATGTCAGAAGTAGATCCTAAAAAAGTTGGCCTCGCCACAGGAGTAGAACCTAGGAAGGTTGGTATCGGTAAAGTCTTAGAAACTTTAGGCCATGTAGAAATTAAATTTGATAGCATAGAGTCTAGAGTACTATCACTAACAACAGGTTCAACATAACCAGGGACAATAGTATCAGTCTCTTGTTAAAGTTTATGTTATTATTAGGTTACTTTCAATTTACTAGATACCAATAGCATATACATGATCACTGAGAGAAACACAATCACAAGAGTACACAAGCATTTATCCTGGGAAACCCTCAAGGGGAAGAAAACCCAACAAAACTTCCTTAATATAGATAGCCAATACAATGCCAAGATAATGAACCAAACAACACAAAAATTCCTCTCCCAAGGATGCGCCTCTCTCTCTCTTCCTTCTTCCGGCAACTGGTAACTACAACTTCCTTCAATAATTGCGCACTAGATGAGTGAGCTGAGTGTGTGTCCAAATGAGGTGCTGGCCTCTCTTACTTATACAAAATGGCAGGTGATGAACATGTGTCTTTTCACTGGCATAGATGACTTCTCATTCTGGGTGGTTATAACCACTTTAATATATTTTGGCTGGGCCGACTTCTCATTCTGGGTGGTTATAACCACTTTAATATATTTTGGCTGGGCCGACTTCTCATTCTGTGTGGTTATAACCACTTTAATATATTATGGGTTACAATTAGGGTTTGACCAATCTGAAAAAGGATATTTGGTCAATTACAATGATCGACATGATTAATCCACAAAGGGGGATTGATCTAATCAATAATAAATATATTTTATCTTTATCCACAAAAGGGGATAAGAATATTCTTTGCAGTTACACAATATTTTAACATCTCTAACCCATAATTACTATTGGAAAGGTTTGTTACCACTTTAGGAAGAGTAACCACATGAGGACTTCAAGAAAAATCCCCATCCATAGTCTGACTAACCATTGTAAAGTTTGTGAACTGATCAGAATCAATAGATGGATTTTTAGAAAGGCCAGGGAAAAGTATGGAGTTTAAGTGGTCTCATTCCCACACTGTTAAAGAAGAATATAACTTAGGGAATAAATGTTTCAACTCACCGATAAAATTCGTATCCAAAGTTGTAGGACTGTCCTCAGAACAGAGTCCAAGATAGTCCACACGAACATTTTCCTCCTCTAAACGAGTAACACTATCTCCAAGCGTATCATCTGCAGAATCATCTTCCGGCAGGGAGCCATAGACAGTAGTGCAATCCTTGCGCAAATGTCCTGTCTTCTTGCAGAGGGTGTAACAGAAAGGCAAACCCAAGTAGTCCAGTCGTTGGACAAATAAAAGACCCTGCAATTCGATCTCAAGAACTTCCAAGAGTCCTCCATGGACATCTAATTCAACTAAAACGTTTTCCATTCTTTTATCCTGTGTGTGCAGGTCAACTTCTTCTATTTTTAGGAAACGACCTATGGCATTCCCGACCGCTTCCAAGGATTTTTTATTCCACATATGTAAAGGAAGGCTCGGGAGGAGCACCCAAATGTGTCTAAAACTAAAATACTCAGTAGCAAGATTAAAGCTTAATCTCCATCTTTTCAACATTAAACTCCCCCCATCAAAACTCCAAAATGTATTTAGTACCTGTTCTGTGTCCTCCAGATTTTTGAAAACATAGCCCAACCATCCTCTAGGCAATGAAAGTAACTTGGGAGTGTATCCAAACAAGGGAAGCCAATACTTTTGCATCCACGCCTCCATAGTAGAAAATCACCATGAACGATAAGCCATTCTACCAACTAGAGCACAGAGCGACAAATTGAAAGAATATTCTAGACCGATGTCCATGCCTAACACTAACTTTCATTTAGTGCGTTTTGGCTTCCAAACCTTTTAGGAGCGTTTTGTTCGGCCTCTGTACTTTATACTAGTACATATACTACTTAAGAATAGTACTTTAGTTACATATAAGCCTAATCTTTAGTTACATATACTACTTAATAATAGTGGAATATTTATAATGCCGGATAACTCGATTATCTCATGCGGAGATTGTTCCTTAAGTGATAATATTTTAAATTACCAAAAGTAATTATTTTGATAATATTTTAAATAATGAAAGATAATTATTTAGACTACATTTTAAGTAGGAATTATTGTTATTGTGTAGCCTTGTAATATAGAATAGGACATGACTTGAAATAATTTCCATTCCTTCCATTAATATATTCTTGAGATTTTAATGCATCATCACTCGATTTTATTAATTTAAAAATAGTGGTTTGCGTACCTAAAAGAGATTTTATAATTCTATTATAACGATGTATATAATTATATTGATAATATTACATCATGATAAAATGTACTTAATAATAAATTAATTAGGCTTATAAGTCTCTATAGACATGACTTCAATATGTAAGGCAAGGGAAATCACGATCTATTAAGTTAACATACAAAAATTGTGATTCTTAGGACTCTATAAAATGGTTAGTGATAAGAATATTAAGAGCGTTGGTTAGTGATTTTTAATTATTAAATGAATAATAATAATAATAATATATATGAGAATTCAAATAAATTTTGTAAATATTTTAGATTTTATATAAATTTATTTATAATTATAATTATAGGTAATTTTATATAAATTTTAGTTCTATTCTAAACATTGATTATATTCATTATGCAAATAGTTGAATTATAAGTTAAGTTGGAAGATGAAGTTTATTGTTAAATGCCATGGGAATGCCATGTAATAATTGGTTGGTGTATAGTGTAATCTTGTGCAAATTATGACTAAACGTATTTTCATTTCTCTGAAATTATGTTCAAGGCTGAAGAATTGGATTTTGGGTAATTGTGCATAAGTTGACGAAACTCTTTTCACAACATTTCGTCAAAATATTTTAATCAATTTAATTTAATAGATTGATGGTATATTTTCTATCAACAAGTGTTGTATATTTGCATTTGGTAAAACAAATTAGGTTTATGATTGTTTGTCTTAGTACTCATTATGTTCTAAGAGTTCTTTTCCAAATGTAATTTAGAGAATAGTTACTAGTTAGTTGGTTAAATAGGTCTTAGATGTTTAGAGTTTGTTTATTGCACTATCCTTCTTGAAGTCAAAGTTGAAGAACAAACTTAATAAACTAGATTGAAAAAAAAATCATTACATAGTTTTTGCTAATATTGCACATGTTATGGAGAATTTCATCTAAATAAGAAATAGATATGTTTATTGGTGCTTGTATCACATGGAAAAAATAACATTCTATATAATTTTGGATCATTTATTTCTTCATTACTTTTTTGGAACTCAATTTTGAGAGTCGATATGTAATAGGATCCAAGTGACAGACATAGCATGCATTAAAATGAGTGATAGGACATTGATTGTTCACCATGTTATTGCTAAGTATAGATATACATGATGAAATAACCCTTACTTAATCTACATCTCTTATTGATCATGCTGAATTATGACAGTCTAACTAAGACTATCTCTTTTTCTAAGGCCTAATCTATGCTCAACATTTTTTTCTAAAGTTATGTGTCCCTTTACTTTTTTATAAGACACTAAATATATAAGGGATAAAAGAGACCTCTATTCCTTGAAAATGGGTTATTTTTTAGTACAAATGGATGATTAGAGAGGAAGTCATGCATGGAATGTGACTTATTAATATTCTCATACTTTTGGAGATATTGATGGATATAATTATGTGTGCTCCTAGTTAAGAACATGATCCTAGGATGAACTTGTTTTAAGGATCCTTTCATAATCAATGAATCAATAATAAATAATCCATAATAGAAGTGGTAGAGAAAAGATTAATATATCCTGAGCTTGATAGAAGTGGTGGTTAAGATAAACACATATGAACTTTGTGGTGAAATGTCATCAAAACTAATAAAGGGATATACAAGAGTGTGTAATGAGAACCTTGACAAACATAACCCCTAATGCATGCAACATCGTCTGGAGGATGGAAAAATTATGTTTCTTTTTCCAAATATGTAAAATGATTATATTCCTATTTAATGAATACATTTTCCTATTATTATATATCCAATTTTATACTTTATCAAAAAATTCGCTAAGAATTTACAACGTTTTATAATTCAATGAAAGATTCGCTAAGATTTTACAAGAGTTTATAATTAAGTGAAACATTCGCCATCATCTTACAAGATTATATAACTGATTAAAAGATTCGGAAAAAAATATATATATATACATATTATATTATTGATAAAATAACCTTCAATTTTTCTTATGTATCATGGGGATTCACCCATTTATTATACATATAAATTTAGGGGGTGTTATTAAAATCACCCTTTGTCCTTTTATGTGATTTCCTGCATGTGTTGCAGGAGTGGATATGAGGTTGAAATAAAACCACCTTACAAATCGAATTAGACAACTTGAGTGGAATCTGGTTGATCCAGAATTGGATCCATGAGCCTAATAGGGCTCAGAAAGGCCTAAACATCAATGTTCCCAGAATCGATTCAAAACATACGTGTGCATAGGCCTCATCGATACAAACCCAACACAACTTGAACGGGCTCAAACAAACGTCGTATTCTCCAGATATCGTGTTCTGTTCATTTTGCCAAATAGGCAAAAGGTCAAATAGGTCAACATGAAAAAGTCAATGCTGACGTCAACATGATGTCATCATGCTGACGTGGAAATGTCTGGAGGTGACACATGGTAGCAGGCCATACAAATGACGTGGAAGGGGCACAATGGATTGCTGACGTGGTAGGTATAGGTGGACCAAACCGGAGGTGACACGTGGCTCACCCATACAACTGGTGTGGCACGCCTACGACGACACGTGGAAGGGTACAATGCTGACAGGTGGCAGGAAGGTGGTAGACAGTTGGTCCAATTGACATTTTACATGTGGCTCAAGAAATCAGTGAATGAGGTGGTGCCACATGGACAGACGCGGGCTGCCACGTGGAAATTAGGTGTTGGTCGACTTGTTTTGCAAAATTTTGTGATTTTGTGGGTTTCGAACCCCGAACCCCCCCATCGGGCTAAGATTTGGCTAGGATTGGCTAGCCAACCTACCACACATGTTACTTGTTATGTAAAGGCATAAAATTAATATTTAAGTTTGGTTCTATTGTATTTCGAATGGGGGGAAGGGCTGGGGCCTAGCCCCAGCACCCGGTCGTAGACTGCCACATATAACCACATGAGGGGTTCGTTGTTGGCGTGGTTATATCGAAGGTTCTAGACCCCGATTCTCGAAACTCTGCATATGAATTGACCGTTGGTTTGTTAGCACAAATTATAGATGGGGACTATCCCTGATCCTATGGGGTAGTCATAGGACCTAGATGCAAGTGGATGGCATGGAATTTTAGAGCCCGGTCCATTCAGACCCCGGTCACAGGGATAGCGTAGCAGATCCAGGAGCCAACAAGGTAAAGGGCCAGCACGCAGCCCCTAGAGGGCTGGTGCTTGGCCATATGAAGCCATAAGATCCTGTATAAGGAGCGTGCTCCCAAGATAG
Organism: Picea engelmannii; assembly: GCA_009831015.1. Taxonomy (NCBI): domain Eukaryota; kingdom Viridiplantae; phylum Streptophyta; class Pinopsida; order Pinales; family Pinaceae; genus Picea; species Picea engelmannii. Next base: position 22,068 of record ML776958.1, on the reverse strand, counting down.
AGGGGATTATCCCCAAATATGTGCAATAAATGTTTTTTCACTATAGTATAGTGATTGTTTTTTATTTCTTCAACTGTTATTGAAGATGTTTTGGCCAATATTGGGGGATATTGGGCCCTTTTTGAGGCCAGATCTTGGGGGGAAGTTGGGATATGGATACCAACTTCAGATCTATATAAACCAGGCCTTCTTGAGGTCATGGGAGGTGATTCAGAGAAGAGTTATGCTGAAGGAAAGCCAAGACAAAGCCATTTTTATGCAGGGAAGTTGTTGAGGAGCGCACCTTTGTGGGCCATTTCTGGGAGCTTCGATCATCCATTTTTAGTGTCATTTTTTCTGTTGGGTTCTTAAGATCTGGGAGAACAATACCATATTAGTTTTTTAACCTTTTGGCACATTTGTGATGTACTTATTGAGATTTGAACAGAAATAAGAAAGCCTCACCCACTTAGACAAAGGCCCGAAGACGTAGGCGAGATTGCCAAACTCCGTTATCACATTGGTATTATGGTTTGTTGTTGTTTATTGCTTCATTTAAGTTCCGTACATGTTTATATGGTTGTGATATCTTCTCATATCTTCTTCCTCTTTCTTTAATCTTCCTTAATTGGTTAATGAACACATGCATTAATAACTCAACCATAGTCATTTAAAAGATATTTTCGGATCAAGTGGTATCATAGCTAGTTGACGTTTGGATTTGAGTTTTGCATGTTAATCAGGGAAAATATACAATGCAGTGAAGGTGAGCTTGTTGAAGAGAATCTATTAATTGGATTGAGAAAGAGAGCTTCTCACAACGAGAAGATGGCATCATAAGAGGGACTTTCTTAGGATGAGAAAGAGTTTCAAAAAACTTTCTTTTCTATGTTGGAGATGATGAAAGTTTTGTACGAGGATTACCTGGAACGGAAAAGACCAGTTTTGGGTGAATCTTCAAAAGGAAAACGTGAAGAAGGAGAGGATCCTCCTTCACCTCCATCATCACCTCCTTCTTCTTCAAGTTCAAGTTCTAAATCCAATGCAAAGAAACATGTTCATAAACATAAGAATGAAATGACATTATTAAAACTTGATGTTAAATTTGAGTTACCCATATATGATGGTGAAGTTAATGTAGAGAAACTTGAAAATTGGGTCAGACAGATGGAGGTCTATTGTAGTGTCCAACAGATCAAGGATGAGGCCACCCAGATCAAGTTGGCATCATTGAGACCTGCAGGCACAACACTCATCTAGTGGCAAAGCAAGTTGCAAAATGGAATGCAACAAGTGGGTAATGTATTTCCATCATGAAAAAGTTTCATTTCTGCACTTAGAAAGAAATTCTGTCCTTTGGGTTATAAAGGAAAAGCATTAATTGAATGGAAATCTTTAAAACTATGAAAAGGACAAACAATGCAAGAATACACAGATGGATTTCAAAAAATGGCTTTGATGTTAGATATCCCTTTACATACCCAAGAAACTCTTATGAAGTATATAGGAGGTTTACCTGCACACATTAGAAACATTTTATTCATGTTTGGACCAGCTAACCTTGATGAGGTTTATTTTCAAGCGACATACATTGAAGCAGGGAAAACATGTGTTGGTGTATCAGGGAAATCATCTTCAAGGAAAGAGGACAAAAGGAAGTGGCATGGCAAGAAGTCAAATTCCGTGGCAAGAAAGGAATAGAGGCCCTCTTTCAAGTATTGCAAGAAAGAGGGGCATGATGAGGACCATTGTTGGCAGTTGCATCTTGAGAAGAGGCCAAAGTGGTTCAAAGAAAAGAAAGGGAGGAAAAAAATTGCAGTGACAACATGACCCACAAAATTGGGATTGGATTCAGGTGTTGAATCAAAGGTCTCATTGGTTTGTATGACAGGTAAAATTGGTGAAGGAAGTCCACTGGTATTTGGATGAACGTTCAACCTATATCAGGGTGTTTGGGGCCACTAGAGCACTGCATATACTCTCGGCTCACGTCCCAACCCAACTCATTGTGGGAGAAATATACTATCAGACTATCCTGCAGAGCTATAACACCATGCTAATCAAGGACAAGAAGCATGATTTCATACCCTATGGCTTCCATGTGGGGTTTTATTTGGTAAAGGACACTACTCAAGCCAAACAAGAAGGGCTGAGCCAACTTAAATTCAGATTCTCGAAAGGCCCATTCCACAAGCACGACCCTAAAGGCTTGGTTCCCCAACATGCTTCACAGGTATCCTCCTGTTGGCCATACGCGAATGACAAATTTGAAGATGAAATTTTCACAAAGTATGGTCAGGATTGGGAGGAGGTAGTACAGAGGATGGCCAACCTGAACATGACCAGGTTCAAGGCTATGACCATGGATGAAAAAGTGGAAACAATAGAGAATTCGATTCAATAGGCCCTCAGAGTTAGGGAAGAGATTAGAGTGATAGATACTATAGAGGCACAAAGAAGAGGATTTCTCTTGCTAGAAGGGGCCTAGAGAATCATTGACTAGTTGCAAAATGATCCCGACCTCATAGAGATGTCAAGGATCCCCATTGAAAACCCAATCGAAAGTAGAGGAGAGCCAAGTGGCCTAGAGCCAATATAACTTGAAGAAATCACCAGGCCAGAAAAACCTGAAGTTGCACCACCACAGATTAGATCACCAGGGAAAATTTCAACCCAACTTGAGATAGCTAGAACACCAGGTAGGAAAAGTGTACCAAAACCCTTGTTAAAATTAATAACCATCTATGATGATGAGGACAATTCATATGTGTCCCTGGTGACTCAGTGCAAATTACAAAGGAAAAATAACCTGAGAGAGAATCTACCCCAAGTCTCGATTCTCCAATTCAAATCCCTCCACAGAGCGACCATGAGGTTGAAAGTGTCTTAGACATTGAACTACTCCACTTTCCAAGAACACCAATGGATAGCTCGAAGGATGAGTTGGGATCGGGAGGTCGGAAAGATGAAGTTACACAGCAATAAATTGGCACATCAACAACTGCTTACCAAGTAAGTACCAGACCTATCCACGATTCTTCAGTTTTGTCCGATACCCCACCATCCGATGAGCAACAAATGAAGGTTGATCCATCCAGACATATGGAAGAAGTTACGGAACCCATCCTAGAACACGTACACACACCCGAGAGCCTGGGAAACAATCTAACCTAGCAGAACAACAAATCCCCAAACCTGTTGATGAGGTCATCGACATACAAGCGATCTCCTATGACCAGAAGAGAAAATCCATCATGAAGAGAACCAATAAGAAGAGGAGGATTACATTGGATAATTCGATTCTCATCACCATAGAGGATAAGTTGCTCAGCACAGAACATGCCAAGACATTCAAGATTATCGACGTAGGGATGGTCATCATAGATGCCACATTGGATAGAGAAAAAGAGATGAAAAGGGGTTGGCCGTTGTACTTAAGGAGTTGGAGAATATACGCCATTTGGAAAAATACTATCAAGACTCCACACAACCCATGGTGTTTTTGAGGACATAGTCAAGCAACATGTAGAACAAGACTCGACATGGACAACAGAGATAGCAAAGGTGGTGAGCATGGCGCCAGGTCAAGTATAACAATTCATGGAGCATCTGATTAAGGATCGTGTAGTTTTCCAGCGGTTAAGTGTTAAAATGGTTAAGTAGAGAGCACAAACAGTAGAAGTGAAAGAAATTATTTCATCCTTGATGGACCAACATAGATTCCCATATGCCAACACATGCGAGGAACTCTTCATCAAATGGTCAGAGTATGAGAAGATTCATCCACTTCAGTAAAACTATTTGATGATTCTTAGAAGACAAAGATACGAAAGCGCCATGTGGCGATATTTTGTTTCAATTAGCTTGCACTTTTAATAGCTCTTTTTAGTTAATGATTCATTATAAATAAGAGGAATGACCTTTTAGCAAAGGTTGATGGTTTTGGGAAAGACCCTCATTTTTGTAATTGTAAAGAACTATTTTTGAACTACCTTAATTGAGAAGTCATGTTTAGGACCATAGACAAATTTATGTTTTTCATCAAAGGCATTGTGTGATTGGATTGAGGAGGAAATACTTCCAACTTTAATTCATTAATGGATGTTGTAACGAGTAAGAGTTTCGAATCTATTGATAAGTTAGTTGTTTAAATATTTTTTGTAGTTCTTGTCTCTAATCATGAATGAAAATCGTTGTGTTAATGTATGATTAATGCTAGAGATAAGGAAACTATTTTTCTTTCCATCATTTCATTGCATGCGTGTTTTCTTTCGATAATTGTATCTCAGTCAATAATTGAAATACCAACAAGTTAATGTATTAGTACTAGGCTTTTCACAGGTGTGAATATCTTTGTCTGCATGCTTGAGTACAATGGTTATCCCAATCTCAGCCTTCTTCAATAGTTAAGAACCCCGCTTTTTTTACTAGCTGGTTTATGCTAGTTCACATCCTTTAATCATACCTATATAATAAAAGAAAAGAAAAAAAAGAGAACATTTAAATTGAAGGAGAAATTTTCATAAGAAGATATCCCGTCAATCACTATGTAAAGCCCATCGATAAATTGGCCATATTGAAAGATCTGGTGAACCATTCCACCATCAAAAGCTGCAAAGTATAATTGGTCCTTCATGGATGGTTCGGTTTTTGTTGTTGAGTTAAAGGGATTTAGGACCCCTCAACAAAATTGGTGCTAGAAGGAGGGCTTTAATGAATGAATGGCTAACAATATTTCTGATATAATATTTTGCATAGCCTACAGATTCAAAATAGCCCACATGCATGGCTAGTCATTCTCAAGACAACCCACACACACTGAGTACTCCTGAAATGAGTAAATCACCCTAGCAAGAGGAAGAACATCTATTCCCTGAAATTCCTTACTCTCTTCCTCACGAGGAGTTGAACCAGTTCAGAAGAATCACAAGAGCTTACACCCGACAAATTGGATCATTACCCCTAGGTATGTTACTTCCTTGTAGAAAAAAAGTAATTATACCAGTGGTTGACACCCCCAAATAGGTTTTTGTTTACATAGTAGAATACCTGGTAGATTTTTCCCTCACTGAGATTGAGCATCCCCTTAATTTGATCCCCGACACACCAGCTGGTAACTACTCCGAGGCTGATGATTTTGAATCTGACGAGGAAGGGTTTAATTGGCATCGCTCAGCTTCAGATTTAGATGACATGGAGGATAACAATTATCATAATGAAGGAAGGGGAAACCCAACTCAAAATAATAAACCATGGTTGGCTAGAGATGCTTTGGAAATCCCTAAACGGGTACATAACCTCCCTCAACATCCAGAAAAGTTACTTCCCAATTTTGACCCTGAAACCTCTAGATTGCCTGAATACCACATTAAAAAGTTCATACTAGCTATTAGACTGATGAATCTCCAACATGAGGATGTAGTATGTAGGATTTCCCCCTATACGTTTGAGAATTCAGCCTTAACGTGGTATTTTAACTTGCCTGTAGGGTCCATAACTAGTTGGACGAAGTTTTAAAAGGATTTTTTAGACAAATTTGCTAGAAGAAACCACTACAGGAGATTTAATGGTTGAAATGTTTGATGCCACCATGAGTTCAAAAGAAAAGGTTGAAGACTTCAATCAACGATTTACCACTATCCTGAACAAATTTTAACCCAAAGCTAAAACCACTCAGAAGTTGCAAATTGAGGTATATGCAAATGCTCTCCCTACTTTTATTTCCATGTTTGTAAAAAGGGCTGCCAAGCATACCCTAGCTGAAAATTTTGAGGAAGACAAAACAATTGAATTCCAAATGAAGGGATGTAAAGGGGGCAAGGTCTCACTAGTTAAGACGGAAGCTCAACCTCCACCCAGGAGAGGAATCTTGTTGACTAGACCCCCAGGAAAACAAATAGAACAAGGTCTCGAAAAGGGAAGTGGAGACATAGAAGACATACAATGGATGATAAATAAATTGTCAAATGAAATTGTAGACATGAAAAGAAGTGCAGGGGAAAGAAACCAAGGCCAAAGGCCTTATAAACCCTTTTTTAAGAGAAACCCAACATTCAAAGCAATTGAACCTCCCCAAACCAACTTAAACATCGACCTAGGTAATTTAGCATCCGACTCTTTCTATACCTATCATCAAGAGAAACATTTTGAAAGAGACTGTCCACAATGGGTGCATGCCATGAATTTCATGTCCAATCGGTTCCTAGACAAAGTTTCCCTTACCGAACAATCAAGTGACTCAGTGGTGAATATTGTTGATCAAGAGGAAGTTGACCCACCAGAAGAAAAAACCATGATTTTGTGGGATCCTGACTTGCCAATGCCTTCCGATGACATATTTGATGTCCAAGAACCACCCATTGAGGTCTTGGCTATACAGACCCGAAGTAAGGGTCAGCCGGTCTCAAATTAACTTACCATTGTCCAAACCTAGAGAGGAAAACAAACAATCGATCACCTGAAATCACCTTTTGTCTCCCAAAGAAATCATATAAACATCCATACACGAGAATCACCCAAGCTAGACTACAACATAGTAGAATATTTAAAAATATTGAAGGCAAATGTATCGGTCATGGACATGTGTAGAATTCCCTGGAAAAAGGACTTTATGTTACAAGCCTTAAAGTCAGTAGAAACACCTATAACAAACACTAACCAAGGGGAGGCTTCCCCTCCCACAGAACAAAAAGATAAACCAAATGTGAATGCTTTCTCTGTAGATAAGAAAGGAAAGACTTTTGTCCAACCGTTCCTCTTAATGTTTGAATTCTTCAACAAAAACCTCCATAATTGTTTAGTCAATTCGGGGGCATCCTCTAATGTCATGCCATTATCTATCTGGAAGAAATTAAACAAATTCCCTCTCAAAAGTGATAAACATGTTATACAACTAGAAAGAACTCAGGTGAAAGTCATTGGAGAACTCAAGGATTTCATGATCAGAATGGCTACACACCCGAAATTAGTCCAAGTAATTGACATCATTATACTAGATATACCTGAAGCTTATGGGATGCTACTTAGTCAAGATTGAACTGGAAAGTTGAATGGATACTTTAGCATAGACTGGGCTCACCTTTGGTTTCCATTAAAGGGACATGTAAACATGATTAGGATCGATAGGGAAACACATCTCAAACATACTATCACTGATTTAGAAGCCCTCAACGAATCCTCGTTGGTAGATTTCCCCGTGCTAGGAAACTACTCCTGCGATTATGATTTTAGAAATATCTCCCCTCTCTCATCTGATGTACCTCTCACTCAAAACTCTGAAATGAATTCTCAAGTAAATCTACTGGTAGCGGCGGAAGAAACCCTCTTCTGTCAAGAACCTCTTTTGGAAACCACAAACAAAATAAGTTGAGAGGAGGATCTTAGTAAGCATGGAGAAACTGATGATTTTTGTTGACAAGTCTAGACCCTGTACTTTGATGGGTCTAAATCACAAGAAGGTTCGGGAGCAGGATGTATCCTCATTGACCTAAAGGGGAAACAAAATTTCTTGTCCTTCAAACTATAATTTGAATGCACTAATAATATTGTCGCGTATGAAGCTTTAGTGCAAGGACTAAATAAATCCATAGACTTAAACGTTGAAGAACTAAAGGTTTTCAGGGACTCTGAAATCATCGTTAGGAAAGTAAAGAATACTATACATTTCAACTCTCCCCACCTAAGGAATTATCAATAGGAAGTGCACAGGCTAATAAAACATTTTAAGGCCTTCAATGTTATAGTGATCCCCATAACAAAGAATACTCTTGTTTATTCCTTGGTCACTGTCGCCTTGAGGCTATCCCCTTTAGAAGACTATGAAGCCTCCCAGTTCATTGTGGAACTGCTCTACAAACCATCAGCTCCCAACAATATTTCTAATTGGAAGGTCTTTGAAGGAGATGAAGAGATCATAGACTTCCTAACCAATTAGGAAAATTTTAAAGACCTGGCTATTGAAGATGAAGTACTCCAAGAGAAACTAGTAGAAACTGATCCCCATGAACAAAGAGGTGAAATAGATCACTCTAGTAAAAAACCAAAGTTTCACACGATACCGAAAGGGGTATCCAATTTGGAGAACCTCTTTGAATTAAGGGAAAGATTTAAAGGGTCAACAAACACAAATACAGGGAGCTTGTGTCCCATGTATGAGATTATAAATCTAGGAACCCCGGAAAACCCTAAGAATATAAACCTAGGCAAGACAATGTCTAAAGAAGAAAGGACAACCTATCTCAAACTTTTCAAAGAATATCAAGATGTTTTTGCATGGTCCTACCGAGATGTAAAAACTTATGGAACTCATATTATTCAACACAAAATCCTGTTAAAATCTAGAGTAAAACCCTTCCAACAGAAGCTCTGGAAGTACCACCCATCTCTAGAACCCCTCATGTGTCAAGAGTTAAAAAAAAACTACTAGATGCTAAAATTATCATTCAGGTTAGACACTCTGCCTGGGTAGCAAATTTGTTTCATGTCAAGAAAAGTCTGGGGAAATCCATCTATGTGTAGACTTCATAAACCTCAACAGAGCATCAGAAAAGGATAACTACCCGGTCCCACCAATGGAACAAATCTTGCATACCGTGTCTGGTTCTGAGATTTTCTCCCTGCTAGATGGATTTTCAGGATACAACCAGGTTATAATCTCAGAAGAGGACTGATTGAAAACTACCTTTTGAACCAAGTGGGGAACATTTTCTTACAAACGCATGCCCTTTGGGCTCATTAACGTAGGAGAAACCTTCCAGAGGGCCATGGACGTAGATTTTCAGGGATTGATCAACAAGTGTGTAGTAGTCTATTTAGACGACATGACTGTGTATTCAAAGAAAAGAGAAGATCACATCCAACATCTAACCCATATTTTCGAAAGGTGTAGGAAGTATGGTATATCTTTAAACCCTAAGAAAACTGTCTTTGGAGTCGAGGAAGGGAAATTACTAGGTCATATTATATTTCAATCACCAATTCGCATAGACCCAAAATGCATTAAGGAAATAGCTCATCTTCCCTTACAAAAAATGATTCACAAGGATGTTGAATTTAAGTGGGATGACAAGAAAAAATATGCTTTCAACAATATCAAGACTGCAATATCTCAAGCTCCGATGTTGCGAAGTCCTGACTTTAGCAAATACTGTTTCCTCTATAATTTTGCCTCCAACCAATCTTTAGCTGTAGTATTAACTCAGAAGGATGATGACAACAATGAGGTGTTGGTCTCATTTATGAGCACTAATATCCAAGGGGCCGAACTGAATTACCCTTCTATAGACAAACATGCTTATGCGGTGTACACAACAGTAAAACATTTCATATCTTACATCCTAAAAAATCACATCAAAGTCATTATGCCTCACCCCGCAGTCTGATCCCTATTCACTCAACATGAAATGGGGGAAATATGGTGAAATTGGATGGAAGTTGTCCAAGAATTTGACCTAGATATAAAACTTGCCAAACTCGCTAAGGGACAAGTGATTGTGTAAACTGGTCCCTGAAGCCCAAGACCAAGTAAATGAAGACTCCTAGTGGGATAATGAATTGGTGTTATGGTCTAATGAAGCTTTATATGTTCCCCCACGACAGGAGTCTTGGTATGGAAAACTAATTTATCTCCTGCATCACAGGACTTGCCCAAAAAACCTAAACCCTATGGAAAGGAGAGCTCTCAGACTAAAATTGACATAATATCTCCTCATAAATTTGGTGCTCTTCCGTATAAATTATGATGGGGTACTTTTGAGATGCCTCGAATGAGAATATGCAGACAAGGTTCTGAAGGAGATCTATGATGGTCCTGCAGGTGGACACTTTTCAGGGAACACCACCGCTCTTAAGATACTGAGAGTTGGCTATTATTGGCCTACTCTAGTTAGAGATTCTCATACATACGCTAGAAACTATAAAACTTGTCAAATAAGTGCGGGGAGGGAGAAGAGAGTAGTTGTCCCACTCCAACTAGTGGCCATATCCAGACCATTCAAGCAATGGGGGTTAGATGTCATAGGGGATATTACCCCGAGTTCTTCAAAACAACATAGATACATACTGTTTGCTACAAATTATTTCACGAAATGGGCATAGGCCATCCCTCTAACTCACATGAATGAAAAGGTGGTAATCCAATTCATAGAAAAACAACTGATCATAAGGTTTTATATGCCTTCTGTTCTTGTTTTTTACAATTGCACTTACTTTTCTTCCACCCTATTAACATAGTTTGATGTAGACAAATAAATCGTAATCAGATACTCTGCAAACTACTATCCACAGGGGAAGGGAGTGGTAGAATCAACCAATACCAACCTAGTGAGGATCTTGGAGAAAACAACTGCAGACAATCAGAGGAATTGGCATAGTTCACTTCATAATTCCTTATTGGATGATAGAGTAACACCCAAGGAAGATATAGGAAACTCCCCATACTTTCTGGTATACAGACAAGAATCCATTCTTCCGAACGGGATATATCTTTCATCTCTTCAGATTGCTCAAGGTTCTAGAGGACAAATATCATTAGTTATTCAACAGAGGATTGATACCCTCCTCATGATGGAAGAGGAAATGGAGAAAGAAAAATCAAATTTTGTCGCTCATCAGGAGATAGTTAAAAGATGGTTTAACAAGCATAAGGCCAAAGAGAAGAATTTTCAAGTAGGAGACTTAGTCTTGAAATGGGATAGAGCGAATGAACCAAAGGGAAAACATTTGAAGTTTCAGAATCTGTGGCTCAGACCTTTCCAGGTAGCCGAGAAACTTGGGGCAGGAACGTATTGGTTGAAATATCTAAGGGGGGAACTTGACACCCTCCCAGTGAATGGCCAAGCCCTAAAACAATATTTTTGTTAAAAAAAAAAAATTTATGTCTGTGTTTTTTCATGTTATTAGGATAAATGTGTAGGTGTAAGGTAGACTGATTGCATATTCCTTTATTTTTGTTTTTATTTTATGTAGAATTTTTATGCAATAAAGTTGTTTTCCACAATGCAGTGGTTGACCTTAATCAATATAGTGTAGAAAAGTCTGTTCCTGACTCACGCTTATGTACAACACAAGAAATGATGGAACAATTGCATTTTTGCTTAAAAACGTTATGGATAGGTCCTTTGCAAATAAACGACCTTGGAAAGTGATGAATTGTCTACCTAGTGGTTTGGTAAAACATAAATGGGAAGATGGAAAGTTGGGAAGGACCAGATGTACCTCTAGATAGAGCTAGGAGGAATTTCACCTTAACCATCTCATCTTGCAGATAACAAACACCCTCCTCTCTTGCTCGCTCAGGGCATCTCTGCCAAAAAAATAAATCAATTATATCAAATGAGTGCAAAGTAGGAGAGGGTATGCAAATAACTCCGTTGGGGCTATGGACGCTCGTTGGCAGTAGAGAAAGGTCTGTGACATTGGGCTGACTTTGTCGAGGCTATGGATGCTTGCTGGCAGTGAAGAAACACCGCAACAAGTGAATGATGATAAATAAATGGCCGGGTGCCAGTGAATTCTTTACCCGACTCTTACCAAAAGGGGGCATGGGTCATGGTCAAGAGGAACGAAGGTGGAATAAAATTTTAAACTCCATAGGTGAGCCCGGATTCACGAACCGGGGGAATTGTAAATGCAAGGATAGGAGAGACTCTGATATAAGAAAAACTAGTTAGGTTCCTAACCATCTTTTGGATCAGATAAGTCTGGGGAAGGAATAGATATTCTACTTTCACCCATTGAATCTCCATTTTTTGAGTGCTCAACACACCCTAAAATCCTTATGAAAATTTTCACTTTTTGGGTACCACTTGTTTTTCTTTGACTATCTGAATTGAGTTCACCATGGGGGGGATGGTTTATTTTGTTTTTATGAACCTTATCGATCGAGCCATATGTGCTTGAACTTGTTAAAATAAACCTTGTGTCTAAAATAAATTAACATTCTAATTAAGAATCTGCAACTGACATTTGCGACTAACGTGCTTTTGTTCGGCGTAGGAAAAATTCAAATAGATAAAGTGGCCATTCATTTACACTAATCATCTATCGCCGATGCACCATCGACATAGGAAGATGGTGGAGTTAGTTTGTGTGAGTTATTCACCACAAATTTTCAAGAGATAGTCAATCCCCATCGACGTCGGCAAAGTACGGGAGGGTTAGACATTGACAAAATCCATAAACAACCACCAATAGCTGATGAATGATGCATTTGCTCAGGGTCGGGGGAAATCCATAAGGGTTAAAACAATCGATTTTCTCTGTGAAAAACATATCGCCGATCAACGACCCCCAATACACTTTCGGCAGTGGGAAGTTTTTGAGAGAGTCAATCTGGGAGCACTTGGGTAGGTTTATCGTTGATCGTTGATCCTTGATAATTTTTGGCATAAGCAATATAGGATCAGGTCTTAGAATATTTATCTTAAGAAAAGTCTCGATTCCAAATAAAAAGGTAGACAAGGACATTGGTCTCGAGTGCCACGTATCTTTGTCACATAGGGGTGTCATACGACCTAGTTTCGTCTCGAGTCATCTTAAGGTTTAATGTGTCCTAGTCACACCTCCAAGTCATCATTTCCACGTCAGCTCTATACGAAAAGATCATTTGGCATCATATATTTTGCAAGGAGATATCAACGAAAAATGTTCAAAGAGAAATCCCGGCCCCCAACTGACCATCTTGACTAGCGAAACGATCAGATGTTTTTGACACAAGATACAATCAAATTCTGACATTTAATAGACCAGTTAATTCTCCATCCCACATTTGTTTCTACCTCGTGCATTGATTGAAAAACAAAATTTGAAATCTATGATAAGCCACGTTACAACCCACACCCACGCCGTCAACCCATGATTGAATTTAATTTTAAAACGTCTTTGAATATCTGGCAGAAAATTTAATAGAACTACACTCATAACCCGAATTGAATGGCTAATGTGACAAGGTAAGTTAATCCATGTTTAAATCTCTAAAACGTGTTTGAGAAATTTCATTATGCGCACAAGTTTGAATTCCAGAGCATCCGAAGAAGCAAAGAAAGTGTCTCGAGATTGTGTTGATTCTTAGGTTATCAAGACCAGGTTAAACAAGTAGCAGAGGTGTGTGTTCAAATTTGTCAATTCGGCGGTCGTGATTTGCTATATATACATCTCATTTCTTGCACAGTCCCTAACTATGTTCTATTTCCAGGTAAAATGCCTTTGAGAAATCCAACCACCAGACGCTCCCTGAGGGCACCTAAGCTAAAGGAAGCATAAACAGGTGAAGGCTCTTCGCCTAGTACTGCGAGACAATTGGAGTATGCTCCCAGGGTGGAGCCTGTCATGAAAATCTCAACTAAGAAGCCTGTTTCCAACCTTCAGTTTTTGGTGATACAAAAGAAATAACCAGATCCAAAGTAATGCTCCCATAGTGGGGGGACATTTTCAACAGGATCAACCGAGAGGAGTACCTAGAGTGTATCCCACACAATGACCCGGATGTAAGGGTGCTCGATGACCAGGTGTTCCCAAATATCTGAAGATCATTTTTCACATGGTAGCCAACAAAACTCCGATTTTCCCATGCATAGAGGTTCTAAAGTGGCTAATTGACCATACAGACACACAAAAATGCTTAATTAACGATGATAATGGCGGTTGTGTCGAATTTTTCCTCCCGACCGAATTCTAGAAGTACTACAAACTCAGAGACCTAGAGGAGCGGCTGAAAACAGACTTAGTGGTGAAGCTCTACGAATTCCACGACACCAGCCGGTTGATGGCCTCATGGTGGAAGGAGGATTTTTTTTTACAACCCAAAGAAATGGATGGTATGGGGCAAGCAACCTGAGGGATCCATACATCTACTTGATGACTCTCATATGCCGATTGTATGGAGAGAAGGATTGCTCCAATTTTTTGGAAGCATGGATTCCCTTGGCATACACAGTGGAAATATTTGAAATCAGTTTCAACTAGGGAGCGATAATTTCCAAGAAATTAAGCATCTGTGTACAACAGGCTCAGACACTGAAAGAAGGGGAAGCACCCACTTTCCACATGGCCTTGTACCTTCTCGATGTGATATGTGAGAGAAATGTCTTCATCGACATGAATTTAAGCTGGCATTTTGCAGAGCTCCCTATTCACGTTTATTTTAGCATACTATGGGAGAACATGTATAAAAAATCATAAACACTCATTTGCGATGAATTCATTGCTCGTATTCATTTTATTGTATTTAAAAAGGAATGCCTGAGACTATCCGCAACAACCAAGAAAATGGTAGAGAAGTTGGGCCACTGGTATTTGGATGAAGGTTGAACCTATATCAGGGAGTTTGGGGCCACTGGAGCACTGCATCTACTCCCTGCTCACATCTCATACCAGCTCATTGTGGGAAAAATATGCTATCAGAATATCCTGCAGGGCTATAACTCCATGCTAGTCAAGGACAATAAGTTGGATTTCATACCCTACGGCTTCCATGTGGGGTTTTATTTGGTAAAATACACTGCTCAATCCAAACAAGAAGGGCTGAGCCAACTTGAATTCAGATATTTGAAAAGACGATTCTGCCAGCAAGACCCTAAAGGATTGGTTCCCCAACATGCCTCACGGGTATCCTCCTGTTGGCCATACGCGCATGACAAATTTAAAGATGAAATTTTCACAGAATGCGCTCAGGACTGGGAGGAGGTAGTACAGAGGATGGCCAGCCCAAACATGACCAAGTTCAAGGCTATGAGCATGGAAGAATATGTGGAAACAATAGCGTAGTTGGTTCAAGAGGCCCTCAGAGTTAGGGAATAGATCATAGTAGCAGAGACTACAAAGTCACAAAGAAGAGGATTTCTCTTGCTAGAAGGGGCCCAAAGAATCATTGACTAGTTGCAAAATGATCCCGACCTCGTAGAGATGCCAAGGACCCCTGCTGATGACCCAATCTAAAGAAGAGGAGAGCCAAGTGGCCTAAATCCAATACAACTTTAATAAATCACCGGGCTAGAAAACCCTGAAGTTCCACCACCACAAATCATATCACCTGGGGGAATTTCAACCCAGCCTGAGATAGATAGGAGACCAAGTAGGACAAGTGTACCAAACCCCTTGTTCAAATTAATGACCATATATGATGATGAGGAGATTTCGAAGGTTTCCCTGGTGACCCCAGTGTAGATTACAAAGGAAAATGAACCTAAGAGAGCATCTAATACAGATCCTGATGCTCCAATTCAAAGCCTTCCACATAGAGACCATGAGGTCGAAAGTTTATTACATGTTGAACTAATCGACTTGTCGAGAATTCTAATGGACAGCTCGAGGGATGAGTTGGGATTGGGAGGTCAGAAAGAGGAATTTCCACAGCAAGAAATTGTCAGATCGACAACCGATTACCAAATAAGTACCAGACTTATCCCTGATTCTTCAGTTTTGGTCGATACCCCATCAGCCGATGAGAAAAAAATGGAGTTCAAGCCATCGAGACATATGGAAGAAGTTCAGGAACCCATCCTAGAATAGGTACACATAGCTGAGAGTCTGGGAAATACTCTAAACTGGGGAGAACAAAAAATCCCCAAACCTTTTGATGAGGTCGCTGACATACAAGTGATATCCTATGATGGGAAGAGAAAATACATCATGAAGAGAACAACTAAGAAGAGGAGGCTTATGTTGGATAGTTCAATTCTCAACACCACAGAGGAGAAGTTTCTCAGGACAGAACATGCCAAGACGTCCAAGCTTATTGGCACATGGATGGCTATCACAAATGCCACATTGGATAGAGAAAGAAGAGATGAAAAGGATTTGATGTACTTATGGAGTTGGAGCATCCGCGCCATTTGGAAAAATACTATCAGGACTCCACACAGGCCACAATGTTTTTGAGAAGTGAGTTCCAAGATTCTTATGCCAAATTCATGAATGAACGACATATTTTCACTGTAGGTATAGATGATTTCCAAGAAGACACCCTTATGGCACTAGTGACCTACAATGACGTGGACATGTGGTATCAGAAGGCTCACCAAGAAATAGAAAGGATCAATTACATCAGTGCGGTTCAAAAGGGCCAAGACACTGAAGAGCATGACATTCAGGTTCTGAGGGACAACAACACAGATTAGATCAAAAAAGTGGCCGAATAATGGGTAAATATGGCCCAGGAACCTAACCAAGATATTGAAGAGAAGTGGGTCAAGTGCAAAAAGAGCTGGGAAAATATTAATCTAGAGATGAAAGACATCAGCCTCTCAACATTCACCTCACCTGAAGACTTTGTTGACCTGCATGACATAGGAAAGCAACATGTAGAACAAGACTCAACATGGACAACATAGATAGCAAAGGAGGAGAGCATGGCGCTAGGTCAAGTACATCAGTTCATGGAGAATCTGATTAAGGCTCGAGCAGTTTTGTAGCGGTTAAGTGTTAAAATGGTCAAGTACAGAGCACGAGAAGTAGAAGTGAAAGAAATTTTTTTAGCCCCGATGGACCAACATAGGTTCTCGTATGTGAACACATGTGAGGAACTCTTCGTCAAATGGTCAGAGTATGAGAAGATTCATCCACTTCAATAAAACTGTTTGATGATTCTTAGAAGACAAAGAGATCGAAAGAGCCATGTGGCGATATTTTGTTTTACTTAGCTTGGACTTGTAATAGCTATTTTTAGTTAATGATTCATTATAAATAAGAGGATTGACCTTTTAGAAAAGGTTGATGGTTTTGGGAAACACCCTCATTTTTGGAATTGTAAAGAACTATTTCTGAACTACCTTAATTGAGAAGTCATGTTTAAGACTGGAGACAAATTTTTGTTTTTCATCAAAATCGTTGTGTGATTGGATTGAGGAGGAATTACTTCCAACTTTATTTCATTAATGGATGTTGTAACGAGTAAGAGTTTCTCAATCTATTGATAAGTTAGTTGTTTCAATATTTTTTGTATTTCTTGTCTCTAATGATGAAAGAAAATAGTCGTGTTAGTGTGTGATTAATGCTAGAGCTAAGAAAACTATTTTTCTTGCCATCATTTTATTGCATGCGTGTTTGTTTTCAATAATTGTATCTTAGTCAATAATTGAAATACCAACAAGATAATGTATTAGTTCTAGGCCTGTCATAGGTGTGAATATATTTTTCTGCATGCTTGAGTACAAGGGTTATCCCAAGATCATCCTTCTTCAGTATTTAAGAACCCCCCCTTTTTTTTACCAGCAGGTTTATACCAACACACATCCTTTAATTAGACCTATCTAATAAAACAAAAGACAAAAAAGAGAACGTTTAAATTGAAGGAGGAATTTTCATAAGAAGATATCTTGTCAATCACTATGCAAAGCCCATCAATAAATTGGTTGGATCGAAAGATATAGAGAACCATTCCACCATCAAATGCTGTAGAGTCTAATTGGGCCTCTGTGGTGGGTTTGGTTCCTGTTGTTGAGTTAAATGGATTTAGGACCCATCAATAGGTTGTTGTGCAGGTTGTCATGTTATATGTTCATCCTTCACCCTATAGGTATATGAAATATTCTCTTTCGTCATCTCCATAGTTCTACAGTCCTTTTCTTCATATCTAACTGACTTGCAAAATTTACAAAATGTAGTCTTCGGTATTGTTTGATACTTCTGCATCAGGGCGAAAATGATAGGGATCATTCCCATGCATTTTAAAAATATCACACCATGATCCTCCTGAAGATAAATGGTTTGGCATACCCACTCCAATATATTGTGCAAATAATGGACACTCATTCATATGATGGCCTTATGTCCTACACATTGTACACCAGACGTCTTCCCTTTTCTCCTTACCTTTATTTTGATTCAACTGAAATGTTAATTTCTTCAGGTCTTGCCTCAACTCTTCCACAACTGGATATGTTTGCTTATAATGATTTTCCTCTAATTGTAAGGCTGCTTGCAAAGCCTTATCCTGACTTTGGAATTTCTTTTTCCTCAAAGGATACTTCAAATGTGGCAACAATGAATTAATGAACAAATGTCTATGCTTCATATTAGTAATAGGGTAATTTAGCTTACCTTTTAGTTTTTTGGACTTCTTCTCCACCTCCCAGACCAATTCTCATGTTTTCTTCTTAATTTATATCATCCCATTCCTAAACTAGTCTTCTAAGCTTGGTTTTTAAAATTCTTTTATTAGTTTTCTTTTCACTTATGCTATGGTTGTAGGCACCCCCGTTAGATTATTTTCAACGAGACCCATGTACTAGTATAATGTGCGGTCTCTGAATGTGATTGCTAATTTAACAACCTTTGTATCTTCTTCTATGATCTTCTAAGCTTCCCATATCTTCTCACATATAAACAAATGCTTTTCTGGGTCATCTGACCTGTCTCCTCGGAATTTTGGTAACATAATAGTTGGATCTTGTCTTGACATTGTGAATTTTTTTGTAATACCACCTTCGCGTGGTGTAGATACTTTAATGTTATTTGCTAAACTTACACTTTTGCTTGAGTTTTCATTGGACCTGCGTCCTGTAAAAATTCTTCTACCACTAATCACTTGCTAGTTAACCGATTTTTCTTCTTCAAATGTCTTAGTCTCACATGGGGTTGTGGGTTCCACACTAATTTGGATATTGAATGGACATCCTTCCTTTGTGCCATACCCATGGCCTTTGATTTTCCTCTCATATGTGGCACACAAGATATCCTCAATCTACCCTATGGCGCAGAGATCCTCTACCTCTTCCTCATCATTTTCCAAGCCCTCTCGCTCAACTACTACCCTCTTCTTGTTATTCATCTTATACTGGTAGGTTCGTCCGTTGCGCATCATACCTTCTTTCCTTATGATATCCCTGGTCTGTTCATCATCCATCATGATGTGGTCCATTTCTTCCTTCTTCTGGCTACTCTCCATATCCTTCTCCATATCTCATATATTCCTTAGTGCGTCACCCAACTCCCCCATCCATGCAGAGTGGTCTAGTTTTTTGATTCCATGGTCATCACTCATTTATCATATAATAAGATATTGATCGATGTGTAAAGACACCTAATGTACCTTCCTCTAGGCCCTTCAACAAATATTGTTCTGCAGTAGTATATGAATTTTTTGTCTCGATTTCAAATTCAGTAATAAATCCCCCATTAAAACTATCTAACTAGAAATCCACTACGCGCGTGAATTTATTATTAACCCTTTCCAATCATGCTATATTCTTAGTAGTCCACTCTACTGGCCTAATTCGATTAGTCAGATGGGTATCCTTCAACTGCAATACACACTCTTGTAATAACTCTAGAAAGTAACAAAATATGCTTCATGCAAATCAGTAAACACATACTTCTACAGGTATTGGCGCGGTGTATATATGGAACTTTTGTTATCTTTGTGTGTGAACTCTAGCTGCTTTTTTTCCAACCATCTCTCAATCTCTTGCTTCGTAGGATTCCATGTCCTAAACATCCCTTTTTACCACTACATCTTCTTCACTAAACCCCGTCCAGGTTATTCTTCTGAGTTCCAATTGGCAACAGAACCATTTGTTGGATTTATGGGCTGACCTAGTTTCTACCTTAGTTCTCCAACAAAACCCTTTTCACCATTGGGCTTTCTATTAAACCAGAAGGCTACACCACACATAGAGTGCACAATGAAATCTCACACGAGATGGCTTATGGATGACTGTAGGACGCATATGCCTGCAGTCATGGAAGGGACTGGGGGTGTTATTTTTACTTATTCTTCTACTTTAACATGCATTCTACCATAACATTCATCAGATCTACTATTTTATCCATTTAATAACATTGATTATTCATAATTATTCTAGTGTGTGTTGTAAGTAAACCCATTTATTCACCTAACCATTCATTTATAATTGTAGAAACAACAAAAATCATTGAGACACATTACACCACAAGATTTTACCATGGTTCACCCCCCCTGGGCTACGTCCACAAAGATATTTTTATTTATTCATTCTTCATCAAAATATCATTGCGTTCATTACATCATAGTTTAGTACAGGTGAGGTTGACCATGGTTGCACCAAGCTCTACAGCTTGCGACCTCACCCTCAGTTACAACTCAACATTGACTCCATCTGAGCTCTACATCTCTCAACAACACAAATACTCATACTCAAAAGGTGCTCCAAAAGAAAGTTATTCTCAATGATAATTGATTGCTTCCTCCTTGATGCCTCCTATATGCCTTATAAATCCTCTATGTATATTACAAAATGGGTAAAATCCCTTACATTGACAAAAAAATTAATTTCTAAGTGGACTCCACTTGTCCACTTTCCAACTCCTTGTGCGCAGTTGGTCTTCGATCCAAATCTTTCTTTCTTTGACTCTACGTTGGTCTTCCTTCTTTACCGATGCTCTACTTCCTTTTATCTTTTCTCATGCTTCTTTTCCTTCTTTCCTAGAACATGTTGCTTCCTTAGTTTTGTATGCCCCATTCACTATACTAAACCCAAAAATTACCTGCTCCAACACTCCCCTTTCTACATTGGTCACGCTTATTTTCCAACAATTAGAATTTCCTTGTGCTACATATTCCTCGGAAGGAATATTTCTAAAGTAAATTCTAGTTCCCGCACATAATGTTTGTGGAATTTTGAGTCTTCCTTGCTTCTAACCAATTCTTTTGTTTCTATAGTGGAAGCTATGAATACAACATTAGTGATGTAACCAACTCCAATATTGTTTGGTACACGGTTGGATTCTACAACTCCTTTGTTGGAAATAGATTGGGATTCGAATGGTAACCGTGTCTTTCCTCCTTTTATTAATTTTCTTACCATTATGTTAGTAACTTGAGTGTCTCTTACTACATCATGAAATATTTCTTTGGAGTTTCTAATATTATTCATGCATCTTATATTCTCTA
The DNA here is from genome assembly GCA_009831015.1 of Picea engelmannii. NCBI lineage: Eukaryota > Viridiplantae > Streptophyta > Pinopsida > Pinales > Pinaceae > Picea > Picea engelmannii. The sequence continues at coordinate 1,223 of ML776958.1, read as the reverse complement.
CTACTAATGTAAAACACTACGTATGAAATGCAACAAAGGGGGTTGTCAATAATTCCCTTAAGTCGATCCCCATACCATGTTTTTTTTTCTAAATCGGTACAAAAAGAATTTCCTAATTCTTTAGCATCTCCCCAGAAACAACACCAAAAGCGGCAAATTAATTAAGCTTCTTGCTATGACAGCAAAGATGTTAATTTACTTGTACACTTAATATGTTAAAATAGGGGTCTGTAAACTTGTGATACGTAATACATTGTTTGTGTAGGATGCAGAGACTATCTTTCTACCTAATTCCTAAATGATATAACTTAAAAATAAGTAAATTTTAAACCTATTTAATTCCTATTTGTGCAACAACAAAAAAAATCACACACTTACATGGAATCCTTTATTCCACTCTTTATATTCTAATCTACAAAACTCATGAATATTGGATAAAAACAAAGTGTTAATTACAATCAATCCTTAATCATACATATTATGTATTCAATATTAAACAATAAAGACAAGGGACTAAATTAAGCTACCATATCCTATAATATGATATAACTGTAATTGAAATTGCTAACTCCAAATCAATAAAGCAATGAAGCTAATCTACACAAGAACCAACGCACTTATAGAGTTGGTCCTGTCTCTCTAGAACGAAGAGCTAAATTAGAGTCACCGATGCAAGAAATTCAACAAGACTTTTCTATTTCAATCAAGAGATAGCTACATACATCAAAAAGTACTTTCCCCCTTTTCGTCGTTGTCCCCAATCAGAGATGAATATCCCTTTTTATAAATGTGAATTACAAAATGAAGTATCAATGAATGTGCTTGATAATCAAATATTATCAAAACATTCCAAACAACTTAAATGTATATTTACAAGTTGACAAGGGACAATTAACTATATTGTGGAATATAAGCTAAGAAATGAACAAATTTGGTTGTTATACTATTGAATGTGAAGTTGTAACTAAATAACAATTCTTTTATTTGTATTGGATGCCTTCACCTATATGATTTCTACAATGAGTCTTCATGTGGTTGAGTTTAAATGTAATTATAACACATGGCTCATAATGATATCCTTGATCATGTATATCCGTAGCATCAAATTGCACACAAATCCATAACATCAAATATGTAGCATATTGTAATGGTGAAGCAATGAAGTATGATACTCATATCTGTAGCAACAATATTGTAGCAATGATTCATATCATAGACCTAAA
>ML776957.1:1510711-1545047 GCA_009831015.1 Picea engelmannii | reverse complement strand
CAGAGGCATCTTCTCCAGGTTTATTGAGTTATTTAATATGTGTCCTTTGGTAACTGCCTGACAGTCTGTAGATCTGTGTTTACTCTTGAAATATTTTCTGTTACTGTCATAACCACTAGATGAAACTGCCTGATCCAGTGTGAGAATTAATGAAACGTGGTCAGCAGTGAGTATGAGGGTTAAACTCTTTACCAGTAGAAGCTGGTGCTATCTTCAGGGGGTTGAAGCTCCCTTCCAGGAAAGGCTGGTAAACGAGAGAAGGTTGTAGCCTTCTGCAGGTAGAAGCCTGCGTACTAGTATGAGTCTGCACTAGTACATTGTTGTAGAATGTTTTCTTAATAATTTTCATTGAAGACAGAGACAACATCAGCGGTGGTTTTCTCCCAATTTGGGTTTCCACCTTAAATCCTGGTGTACATGTGTGCTACTCATCTGTGTTAGTTTATTTTGTTGATTTACTGTTTAAAAGACATTTGATGAATGAAGAAATATATAATAAGATCTCTGGATGAACTACTGTTTTCATAAGAATATACAACAACTGATCTCTATAAAGTAGACTAAGATTTTTTCAGTAAAAGAAAAGTTAAAAATTGATTGATAGCTCAAATACTGATTCACCCCCTCCTCTAAGTATTTTCCAACAAGAAATGAATGGGTTTTAATTTATATTAAGTTATCATGAGGAAGTATTACTGTAACAATTCTGAGATTATATGTTAATAGTAAACTGATCTTTTATCAATTTAAATATTATTAGGATATTAAGAATTTATGGCAGGACATTTCCATTGGATATCTAGGAATGTATGCCATCCATTATATAAGAATACTTACCCATAATGGTTGTTATTGTGACGATGTATCATGTGCAGGAAAAAAAATTGATTGTTTAAATTAGGTATATTAATAGCATTTCCTATTAATTTAAGCAAGAGGAATTTCTAATCAAATTTTTATACATTAATAATTAATATATCCTTCCTTATGTTGATCTTTTTGTTTGTACCATCCAATAGTAAGGTAAAATGGTTTTATTGTAGAATTGATTGAAATTTAAGTAATTAATAAAAATAATTTGTCATTAAATAAGTAGACTCTTCGAAATAAATACCATTGGAACTTATTCCCATTAGAGGGTAATGCTTAGTATTCTTCATGTTTGATTGATTTAGTAACTAGAATACTATTGTGCCATTAATCATGTGAATGTATGATTTCTTTAGAATTTTTTTTACCTGGCACCATGAAAATAAAATTGATCATTAATAGTGTGCCATAAAAAAGGGTTGATGTATGATTGTTTAGCAGTTAGATTCTCTTGTACCATTAAAATAATATTGATGTTGATTGATTTGGTAATTATACTACTCTTGCACCATGATTACTCAATAAGTGAGATTGATTGCTGATCTAATTGTTTTTCGGCTTGATTGTATTAGTGGGATTTAGATACCTCATTGTTCCTCATAATAGTCTCCAGCCCTGATACCTTAAGTGGTCAAGATAAATCGGATGAATCCTGGGCTTCAGTGTTGCTTATGTGTCCTAGAGGTCCTAACCTTGTAGGGTAGGTTGGGTGGGTAGTTCTTCGTTATGCAGTGACGTGGTTGATCATTTATTGTATTTTCTTTAGTTTATCATGTTGTGTTGAATAACGTCACTCTTTATGTTTATGCATGGTTTATGCATCATTGTTAATTATGTTAATGCGTCGAATGTGTCGTCATTAATTTATGATGATGAGTAGCTTGTGATGTTATCAATTATGTCACGATGATCTATTATCCTAATGCGAAAAAACTTACCTTTTATACATTCTTTTTGTGTCATAACAGAGGGGACGTTACAATAAATGGATCCCAATATACAATAAAGATCAGAAAAATAAGTAGGCAGTGCACACCATATTTACGTGGAAATCTACAAAAAAAAATTATATAATAACAAAACTATATTCATAGGAAGCTACAACTTTGAAGATTATCCAACTCCAAATGGATGGAAGATTCAACCTGTTGATTAAGGTTGGTTGTCATTGATGTCAACCCTTGAAGAAAGCTCCACAACACAAAGGTTTGGGCAATGGACCCAAGATTGTTTGATGTAAAGATGACTCATTATTTTCTTGTCATGGTTGATAAGAATTAAAGATGGATGAACTCCAAAGTGGTCCCCTTATGGTGAAATCCCTCATGGGAAGATGCTTTGTGGAGTAAGAGAACCCATGCTTAATTGTGGAATAATGAGATGAAGGACAGTGAATTTTTTAGGTAAACTATCCTAGATGGATAGTGCTTGTCATTCCATTTCTGGTAGTATGTGGAATGTCACATAAGTCCTCATGGTTACAGAGTTATAGCCATGAGAAGTTGGAGACCCCAGGTTTGGGTAATAGACCCGAGTTTGTTTAATGGATAATGGTATGAGTTATGATATATTTTCAGATAATACTATTCTATTTGGATAGTACATGTCATTTCATTTCTGGTGGTATCTAGAACGTCACATAACTCCTCATGGTTTGAGAGTTATGGCCTAATGAAGTTGGAGGACCCTCATATGTCATCTAGAAGCCCCAAAAGGTCAAAGTAGTCAAAGTGGTTTAAGAGATTTTAAAAGGTAAACAATAAAGTGAAGTAATGAGTGTATTATAATTCTAACTGAATACAAAATAAATTATTTCAATAATAAATTTAATGGAGAAATTAGAATGGGGTTAACCCTAAAATAAGGAAAGTGGGGCCAAGTGACCTAGAAGATATTTTTAAGGAAGTTACTTGGAGAGTATAAATAAGAGGCACGGCTCTCTCATTTTAATAACACTTGATCATATTGAATATCTATAGTTGTCTAAGGTAACCAAGAATATCTAAGACGAAATTATGAGGGAAGGTGAAGAAAAGAAGGCCAAAATGCAAGGAAGGATAAATTCTTTTGATGGTTCTTTCTAAGGTTGATTATAGGTTGAGGTACAGGTTGATGCATGGTTGATGCATGGTTCAGATTTATTGGTTTAGGTTTACAACGGTATATCTCACAGTGACAGGTTGACATTGGTTCCATCATTCTACTTCTACTTCAGGGTGGTAGGACAGGGAAACGATAGGTGGTTGTAACCACCTTTCGGTTGTAGCCGGAGAACATAGGGGGTTGTAGCCTCCTTCTGGTTGTAGCGAGAGAATTGGGGAGTTGGAGCTTCCCTCAGGTTGTAGCCTGAGAAACTAGGGGGTTGGATCCTCCTTCCAGTTGCAGCTGAAAAACAAAGGATGTTGGTGCTTCCAATGAATGTAATTCTTCAAGACATATAAGAAAAAGAATTTTGTGGTTTTCTCCCGATTTGGGTTTCCACATAAAACACTGGTGTACTGTGTATGTGTATGTTTGTTCATTTGTTCATTTCTTATTTACTCTGCAGTTATTGGATAATAATGCTTCATTGATATAACACTTGGATTATATGGTTAAAAAGGATTAAATTTCTCTATTATTGATTCACGCCCCCTCTCAGTAATCCAACAATTGGTATCAAAGCAGGTTCCTTCCGAAATCAGTTTAACCACTGAAAGGTAGATCATGGAGAGTACCAACTCATATAAAAATGGAATACCACAGTTTGATGGACAAAAGTATGTTTTTTGGAGAATAAGGATGATGACATATATACAGGTACATGGATTTCAAGTTTGGCAATCAATTGTAGATGGATACACAACACTAGCAGTTCCACCAACAAATGACAAAGCAGTAAAACTCAGTGAAAATAATTCCAAAGCCACAAATGCACTTTTGAATGGTCTCAGTGATATGGTATTCACCAAAGTTGCACATTGTAAATATGTTAAAGAGATTTGGGACAAGATTCAAAATATTTATGAAGGAGATACAAAAGTCAAAGAAACAAAGCTTCGGACTTACAAAGGTCAGTTTGAACAACTAAAAATGAAGGAATATGAAGATATTGCGGCCTACTTCTTACTATTCTATGAAACAGTAAATGCAATCATAGGATTGGAAGAAGAAATTGAAGAATTTGTAATTGTTCAAAAGATACTAAGATCTCTTCCTATGATATTCAACCCTAAGATATCAACACTAGAAGAAAGATCGAATCTGGGCTCAATAAGCATGGATGAACTGCATGGAATTTTCACAGCATATGAAATGAGAACTGAGCAGGAAAATCTAGATGTAAAAGAAGCAACCTTCAAGGCATCCAAAATATCAAAGAAAAAGAAAAAGGAACAAGAAGAATATAGCAACAGCAGTAACACCTCGAAAGATGATGAAGAAGTGGCCAACTTCGTCAAAGACTGAACAAGGGAAACAATGGTAGGTATAGAGGCAAGCTCCCTTTAATTTGTTTTAATTGTGATGGTATTGGTCATTTTGATAACAAATGCCCTCATAAGAAAAAGAGAAATGATGAAGGTTACTCAAAAGGAAAACACACATATAAAGGAAAAAGAGCTACAAAGAAAGTTTTCAAGAAAATATTATACACCAAAGAAGACATCTCATCATCAGATGAAGATGAAGTTAGTGGCAATGAGACAGGATGACTTCTATTCATGGAAATAGAAGAATCTGACAAAGAAGACTCCGAAAAAGAGTATGAAGAAGCCAAAGAAGAATGTGAAGAAGTCGAAGAAGAAATTGAAGAGGCATAAGTTGACTATCGAGAAGAATTAATGTGTGCCATAGAAGTTATCAGAAGAGAAAAGAAGAAAAACAAGAAACTACAAGCATAACTAGACAAGAAAAAGGACACTCGAGAACTAGAACAAATGATCACAAAATTGAAGGTTCAAATAGAATAAGATAAAAGAATTGAATAAGAACTCAAAGAACAACTAGAAGAAAATGACAAGATCATTGGAAACTTGGAAACAGAGTTTGTCACACTAAGAAAGGATATTCAAAAGAAAAATATGTAGAATAGCTAAAAAGTTCTAGATGACATTATCAACAGTCAAAAATCTCATCTTGACAAGTCCAGACATGGATACAATTAGAAAGAAAATGGATCAAGCTCCAAAACAACAGAGCAAGAAACAAATCCAAAGAGCTATGCATAAAAAATCAAGGAGGATAGGAAGATATACAAAGAAGATTACAAGGATAGTCCTCCACCAAGAAGATTTTGATTTCAGAATCAACAACAGACAGATAGGCCTCAAGAAGAAGAAGGATTCATATGAGCACCTCCTTTCAAAAGATCTTCAACTCCCAGGTATCAAACTATATTTTTGGTTAATGTTATGCATGTACTAATTTTCGACATAAAGCTGTGAATTGCAGAGCTAACAATGAGAACAATAACAACTTTGAGAGTTATACACAAAGGGATTATTCAAGGAGACCTAGTGACACACAAATAAGAAGTTACAACAGGTTTGAATTTGAATCTTTGAGCACTTAAGTGGAATGTTACAAAAGCAACAATTTTGGACACATGACCAAGGATTGTAGAATGACAGTTCGTCCTAAAGAACCTCAACAGAATAACAACAGTCACAGACAAGAACCTCAGAAAATGACATGGATAAGAAAGAAAGATCAGTATAACAATGAAGAATGCACAATCGCTCTGCAAGCTAAGCAGAAGAAACATGGTTGGTATGTTGAAAGTGGATATTCAAAATACATGACAGGTGATAAAGACAAATTTCTTACATTACAAAAAGAAAAAAATGGATCAGTCTCCTTCGAAAATAATAATTCATCCAAAATCATTGGAGAAGGCATAGTCTAAATTGGGAACAAGAATGAAAAGGCACAAAATGTTCTACTTGTAGAAGATATGAAACATAATCTTCTAAGTGTGAGTCAAATGTGTTACCAAGGTCATAAACTTACTTTCGCTTTAGAAAGGTGTGAGACAAGAAAAAAAGGTTCAGGGAAATTGGTCGGTATAGCTGGAAGAACTTCAAACAACATATATGTGTTAAGTGAAATTGGAAATGAAAAGTGTTGTCTAAGAAAGGAAGATGAAATTTGGCTATGGAATAGAAGAATGGATCACATGCATTTTGATAACCTTGTCAAAGTTAACAAAAGAGAAGTAGTCAGAGAAATTCCCCAGATCACGAAAACAACCAACACTTTATGCAAGCATTGTCAACAAGGAAAGAAAACAAATACCATGTTCAAATCAAAGGAATATTCAACAACAATACCACTAGAAATTGTGCACAATGATCTAGTTGGACCAACTACAACAAAGAGCTTAAAAGGTGAAAAATACTTTATGTTTGTAACACCCTGTTTCCTCTAGTCTGTAAAAATAACTATATTGGCCAATAACTATGGCAAACTCAAAGATGTGAATGTTTGACTTGATGGACCTTTGTATAAAAGGTCGATGAATGTAAATTATGTTATGAATATGTGTTGCATGACTACTGGGAGAGGGATGTGATAAAAAGAGACCACGATGGCTAATGAGAGGTGGTGTAAGGGACCTGGAATGGTTGTGTTAACTTCCACCGAGCCAGTACTGTACTAGTTTATACTTGCTCACAAACCAAAGCAGCTCTCTAATCCTGGAATGGATTTCCCGTCAGATTGGTAGGTGGGGAGGATCCTTAAGAGTTAGTGAGGGAATGGGGGTGAACCACCCATCTGTAACATCCCTCAGACCTGACCATGGATGAAAACATTCGTGCCACATGCAACCTTGCAGATAGAAATTGGCAAGAGAGGAAATGCGGTAAGGAGAGAGCAGTGCACGCGAAGGGGATCACTAAAAGAGACTGGAGAAACCCTGGAAACGCAGGGAGTTCTAAATATCAGGAGAAGGAGAGTAACCTTCGTCCTGGATTGTTTTCCTGTATCAAGAGAAGGAGAGTAACCTTTTTCCTGTATTGTTTTCCTGTATCAGGAACAGGAGAGTAACCTTCATCCTTGATTTTATGTCGAGCTGAAAATAGGAGACTAAACCTCAAAGCATCGTGGTCTAGCTCGGAGGTGGCTAGAGGTAAATCTTTTTGGAGTCATTGAGCCTACAATTGGGTGGAAACAAGAAACCCTCCCAGCAGTTGCATCTTGCTGGGTATATTCGATAAGTGTTATATACCTTGTATTTCGAACTAAATATCATGAATGCATGATTGTATTTGTATGCCCATAATAATTCCTATGTAGAATGATTGCCTGGTGTTTTAAACTGGAGATAACGGATGCATGCATATGTTTATATGTCACCATTGGTTTCTATATAAATGGTTAAGTCTGGAAACCTTATGCAAGGAAGGATAGTTCTCTAAGGTCTCAGATTCGTGAGAGCTTGAAGCCCCCAGAAGTTGAATTTTGTGATTCAAAGCTCGGAAGGGATAGCGAGCCCAATTATAGAAAGAGGGAATACCCTATCATTTGGTAAACGAACGATCGAAATCCTTTTGGGAATACCCCGGATATGTCAAAACCGATGGATATAGAGAAAGAGCATAGGCGTTAACACCTCGCCCCTTTCATCCTTCGCAAGTAGCGATGGGACCCAGGACCGTAGATCCAAGGATCTGACGGAGCCCTAATGACTGTCGATATTAGCCTTTGTATGGGTAGGAGAGTAGCATTTCACTGACTCGTGACTTGGAGTAGTCAAGGGTAGGACTATATGAACTCGTGATTCATGAGATTGCGACGTAATCGTGGTCATTAGATCCAGGGTCCAAGAGGACCGTTGGATCAGAACTTTCATAGTTATCGCCTATCAGGGGTTCAAAACTTGAGGGAGTTTCCTTTCGATTGTGGAAGTCGCTAAGAGTCGAACACTGAGGGATCATGCAAGCACGCAACCCATCCATAAGTGGGGATTGCATGGTTGACAAGTGGCGTGTGCACGTCGCTTTGGCAGAGTCCATGCAACATTGACTTCTCGCGTCTCATGGATTCACAAAAGAGGAGCACGAGAACTCAACACCTCAACTGGTGAGGTTGCGAGTAGTGCTAGTGTTTGGCCTAGCCCATGGTTACAGGTAGCAGGCGCTAGTGAGCAGGGAGCCATACCCGCATAGCATCTTGGGAATCGGTGTTTGGAGAAAGGGGAGCCAAGGATCTTGATTCCTGACTCATGAGTTGTGAAAGGCACTTGCGCTAAGGCCAGCTTGTCGTCATTTAGGGAAGTTTACGAAAGGAGAGGGTCTGTGCTAGGCCCCATAGAATTCTTGAGGATTATGTTCCTCGAAGGAAAAGATGAAAAATCTAAGCGGTTGTAGTGGGTGTGTGACAAATTGGTATCAGAGCATGGTTAAAACACTTGGCCTGCTTGGGCTCACGAACGAGTTTCACAGAAACTCCATTTGAAGTACTCTTAAAAGGAGTAACCCTCTATATTAACCCCTTTATCAAAAGCCGAAGTTAAGAATGAAAATTCCTACTATGTGTGTGTTTGAAAAGTATGAATTATGCACTAATTGTGAATGAATATAATGTTGAATAACAATAAGCATTTTTCTTGCACAACAAGCGAACGATCAACAATGAGAAACTGTAGATGCATCGAATGGTGATGCACCAAGAAGTGGGGGATGGCTCCCACAACAGAGACAAAGATTCTGATGAAAGGAGAGCGGTAGAGACCCCTCCCAATCTAGTTGAGATTGTGAGAAGCCTCATGGTCGACAACAACGAGAGGTTGATAAAGGAGCAAGAGAAGCAAACAGAAATTAATGTAGTCTTGTTGTAGAGCTTAATCGACATACAAAGACAATTACAACATGAACCTGACACCAGTCACGCAGACCGACGAAAGACAAAGAAAATTTGAAGTCCACCTGGGATACGAAAACGTGGTCTTTCAAGTGGCCACACTAGGAAGAGCACCTCAAGAAAGGTCCACCTCAGAGATAAGGGACAAGCATCGGACGATTCCTCTGGAAAGGAAACTGGCGACTTGGAGGGATATTCTAGTAGCAAAACTAGTTCTTATTACCAAAAAAAATGGAAGAAGTGAAAGCATTCCAAGAGTCACAATTTCGAAGAATTCAAGAAGGCCAAACCACCCTCTTTCGATGGTGAAATAAATAAAGGGGAGGAAGCGGAGGCCTGGCTTCTTGCACTAAAGAAGTATTTTAGAGTCCATGGCTTCTCAAAAAATTTGAAGGCCCAAGTAGCCACTTTCAACTTGAATGGAAAGGCTTCCATTTGGTGGGAAGATCTTAAGAATGTAAAAGGGATTCAAGAAGAGGACCTATCTTGAGAACAGTTTGAGAAATACTTTAGAAAGAAGTATCTATCAGAAAAGTATTTTGACAAAAAGGGTAAAGAATTTTATGAACTCAAGCTGGGGCAATACACCAAAGAGGAATATGTCAGCAGATTCCTCAAATTGCTGAGATACATACCCTATATAAAAGAATAGAAGGCAAAGGTGCAACGATTCATCAGTGGACTACCTAAGGACTATCAGAGAAGGATTGAGTTTGACGAGCCAAACACCCTAGAAGACACTATCCGAAAGGAAAGATATTGTTATGAACAGTTGGGGCATCAGACAGAACCTTGCAAAAACTGGAAGCAAAAGAATAGTTCAGGATTCCAGAAAAAGGGGTTTAAATCCCCAAGATTTAAAAACTATAAGAAGGACTCAAGGATGAGCTTCCCAACCTGAAGTGTACACCATCATAATTTCCCCTCCCAGAGCGAAAATAAACATTCTGGATCTACCCCAGGAAAAATTGATAACCCAAAGAGAGAACCCTTGAAATGTTGTTGTTGTGGAGAAGAACATCTACTGAGGGACTGCCTGCACTGACAACAGAACAGTCGAAGAATTTACAATGTTCAAGAAGCTACCACCGTCAATGATGTGGCCAGGAGTGTGCTACAAATTTATGCAGCCTTGGATAATAAATAAGCTGACCACCAATCTGCAGTGGTGGAGATGGAAGGTACGATCACCAACCATCTAGTGTCTATTCTAATTGACCCTGGTTCAAATTTGAGTTATATAGCTCCTAAGGCTATTGATAAGTGTAAATTACAGCCACATAAACACACCAATCCATGGATGGTATAGTTATCCATTGGAACCAAAAGAAAGGTAGCGGAGGCCATACCATCTTGCCAATTCACTATGGGTGAATTCCCCACCCAAGCAACCCTTAACATACTACCCCTAGGATCATATGACCCGTTGATTGGAATGGACTGGATAGCCACATATAAAGCTAGATTGTATTGTTACCATGAAACTTTAGAGTGTGTGGGTGAAGAAGGAAGAAGGATAACCCTTCGAGGGATCCAAAAACCTATCTCGGTGAGACGAATATCAGCCCTTCAAATGAGAAAGTATTGCAGAAAGGGATGCCTACTTTATGCGATACAGGTGTTAGAATCGGCTAAAGATGAAAAACCAAGCCACAAAGACCACCCCACACTAAGATAATATAGAGATGTATTTCTAGAAGAGGTACCAGGTCTACCTCCGAGAAGGGACATTGACTTATCGATAGAACTTGCATTGGGAGCGATGCCAGTGTCTAGGACACCCTACATGATGAGCACACCCGAGCTAGTTGAGATTAAATTACAACTAAAAGAAATGATGGGCAAAGGCTATATCCGACCCAGCGTGTCTCCATGGGGAGCACTAGTTCTATTTGTAAAAAATAAATATGGTACCCTCCGACTATGTATAGATTATATACAATTAAACAAGGTAACCATAAAGAACAAGTACCCCTTACCTAGGATCAATGACCTATTCGATCAGTTGGGAGGTGCTTCCATATTCTCAAAGATTGACTTGAGATATGGATACCATCAAGTCCGAATCAAGGGTGAAGACATCCACAAAATTGCCTTTAGGGTGAGATATGGTCACTATGAATTTGTGGTAGTACCATTTGGATTAACCAATGCCCCTACCACTTTTATGTGCTTAATGAACAATGTGCTCAGCAAATTCCTAGACAAATTTGTACTAGTTTTTATTGATGATATATTAATTTACTCCAAAAATAGAGAGGAACATGAGGAACATCTTAGACTCGTGCTTCAAGTGTTAAGAGAACATTAGCTCTATGCCAAATTTAGCAAGTGCGACTTTTTCCAGAAGCAAATACATTACTTGGGTCATGTCATATCTGAAGGAGTAGCAGTAGGCCCTGACAAGACCAGGTCTATCATGGAATGGCCTACTCCAAAGGATTTTTTAGATATCAAATCCTTTATGGGCTTAGAAGGATACTATAGGAGATTTATAAAAGGATTTTCCAAGATTGGTTGCCCAATCATTTCCCTCCAGAAGAAGGGGGCTAAATTCACGTGGACACAAGAATGTGAAGAAAGATTTCAATCCCTAAAACATATACTAACCCACACACCCATGTTGAAGATCGTCTATCCTAAAGATGACTTCCTTGTGTGCACAAATGCCTGCAAGGAAGGGCTTGGAGGAGTCCTTATGGAAGGAGGAAGTGTAGTTTGCTATGAATCCCGAAAATTGAATGAGCATGAAGTCAACTATTTGACCCATGATCTAGAACTGGCTACCATAGTGCACACCTTAAAAATGTGGAGGCATTACCTCCTAGGAAGAAAATTTGTACTTATGAAAAACCACTATGGATTGCGATATCTATTTGACCAACCAAAACTCAATGCTAGAAAAGCTAGGTGGATAGCCCTTCTTAGTGAGTTTGATTTTGAAATCAAACATATCAAGGGAAAGGAAAATAAGGTGGTTGATGCCCTTAGTAGAAGTATGAAAACAATTCATCTGGTAGCAGTGAGCACCTGCGAGACGAATGTCAAGGAAAGAGTCAGGAATGCACAAGAGACAGACACATTCTTCCAGACCATGACCTCGTATCTGGAGAAAGAACCCACATGAATAAAATATGAAGGCTACCAGATGATAGATGGAGGTCTGCTAACTTACAAAAATAGATTGTATATTCCAGAATGTGATGACATGAAGAGGTTCATAATGGCTGGACTACATAAAATACCCTATACTGGTCATCCCGGATACCAGAAGATGATCAAAGCCACCAGGAAACAATTCTATTGGCCTGGATTGAAGAAAGACATAGCTGAGTACTTAGCCAAATGCATAGAATGCCAATAGGTTAAAGCAGAACACTGACACCCAGCAATATTATTACAACCTCTACTAATCCTGGAATGGAAGTGGGAAATCGTTTCCATGGACTTCATCACCAGATTACCAACATCGACCAAACAGAATGATGCCATCATGGTAGTGGTGGATAAATTGAGCAAGTCTGCCCATTTTATCCCCGACAAATCGACTTGCAAGGCAATCGATATTGCCAGTGTATTCATGAAGGATATATTCAGACTACATGGTATGCCTAAGGAGATCGTGCCTGACAGAGACACGAAATTTACTTCCAACTTTTGGAAATCTTTGATGGATGGTCTGGAGACCAAATTACTGTTTAGCATAGCCTATCATCCTCAAACCGATGGACATACGGAAAGGGTGAACCAAATATTAGAAGACATGCTAAGGATGCATGTAGTGCATCAACCCCAAAAATGGGAAGATTACCTGTCGCTGGTGGAATTCGCCTACAAAAATGGCTACCAAGAATCCCTGGAGATGAGCCCTTTCGAAGTCCTCTATGGTAGACCTTGCAATACTCCAGTCAGTTGAAGTAATCTCGTGAATAGATTTACTATTGGACTTGACATGTTGAAAGAAATGGAACAAAAAGTGACTCAGATAAAATAGAATATAAAGGTCGCTCAGAATAGAAAGAAAAGTTATGCCGACCGAAAGAGAACTCCTATAGAGTGGGACCTGTAGCCTATAGGCTAGCACTTCCTCCCACAGTAAAAGCACATAATGTTTTCCATGTTTCATTATTGAAGAGATATGTAAATGATTCTAATCATATAATTGACTAGTCTGTGATCCAGGTGGAACTGGAGGGAGAATTCCTGCGAGAACCTCAATGCATACTGGATAGAAAGGAAACCCCACTCAGAAACTGAACCATTGCACAGGTCAAGGTGCAGTGGAAACATTTTGGCCCAGATGAGGCTACATGGGAAATGGAAGATGCCATGAAACAAGCATATTTGATTTTGTTTACTTTTGCACATACATGTCATATTGATAGATAAGAACATCGAGGATGATGTTCCTTTAAGGGGGAGGGAATTTTAACACCCCGTTTCCCCCACTCAGTAGAAATAACTATATTGGCCAAGAACTATGGAAAACTCAAAGATGTGAATGTTTGACTTGATGGACCTTTGTATAAAAGGTCGATGAATGTAAATTATGTTATGAATATGTGTTGCATGACTGTTGGGAGAGGGATGTGCTAAAAAGAGACCATGATGGCTAATGAGAGGTGGTGGAAGGGACCTGGAATGGTTGCATTAACTTCCATCGAGCCAGTACTATACTAGTTTATACCTTCTCACAAACCAAAGCAGCTCTCTGATCCTGGAATGGATTTCTTGTCAGATTGGTAGGTGGGGAGGCTCCTCAAGAGTTAATGAGGGGATGAGGGTGAACTCCCCATATGTAGTATCCCTCAGACCGGACCATGGATGGCATAATTCACACCACACACAACCTTCCAGACAAAAATTGGCAAGACAGGAAATGTGGTAAGGAGAGAGTAGTGCGCGTGACGGGGATCGCGAAAAGAGATTGGAGAAACCCTGGAAACTCAGGGAGTTATGAATATCAGGAGAAGGAGAGTAACCTTCATCGTTGATTTTCTGTTGAGATGGAAATAGTATATTGAACCTCAAAGCATCGTGGTCTAGCTCGGGGGTGGCTAGTGGTAAATCCATTTCGAGTCACTGAGCCTACAGTTGGGTGGAAATGAGCACCCCTCCCAGTAGTTGCATCACATCGGGTAGATTTGATAAGTGTTTTATACCTTGTATTTCGAACTAAATATCATGAATGCATGCTTGTATTTGTATGCCCATAATAATTCCTGTGTAGAATGATTTCCTGGTGTTTTAAACTGGAGATAATGGATGCATGTGTATGTTTATATGTCACCATTGGTTTCTATATAAATGGTTAAGTCTAGAAACCTTATGCAAGGAAGGATAGTTCTCTAAGGTCTCAAAGTCATGGGAGCTTGAAGCCCCGAGAAGTTGAATTTTGTGATTCAAAGCTCAGAAGGGATAACGAGCCCAATTATAGAAAGAGGGAATACCCTATCATTTGGTAAATGAACGGTCGAAATCCTTTCGGAAATACCTCAAATATGTCAGAACCAATGTATCTAGAGAAGGAGTGTAGGCATTAACACCTTGCTCCATTCAGCCTTCGCAAGTAGCGATGGGACCTAGGATTGTAGATCCAAGGATCTGACGGAGCCCTAATGACCGTCGATCTTAGCCTTTGTATGGGAAGGAGAGAAACATTTCGCTGACTCACGACTTGGAGTAGTCAAGGGTAGGACTGCATGAACTCACGATTCATGATATCGTGACGTAATCGTGGCCATTGGATCTAGGGCACAGGAGGACCGTTGGATTAGAACTTTCATAGTTATCGCCTATAGGGGTTTGGAACTTGAGGGAGTTTCCTTTCGATTGTGGAAGTCGTGAAGAGATGAACGTTGAGGGCTCGTGCAAGCACACAACCCATCCATAAGTGGGAACCATGTGGTTGATAAGTGGCATGTTCCCGTCGCTTTGGCAGAGTCCACGCAACATTGACTTCTTGCGTCTCGAGGATTCACGAAAGAAGAGCACGAGAACTCAACACTTCAATTGGTGAGGTTGCGAGTAGTGCTAGTGTTTGGCCTAGCCCATGGTTACTGGTAGCAAGTGCTAGTGAGGATGGAACCATACCTGCATAGCATCTTGGGTATCGGTGTTTGGAGAAAGGGGAGCCAAGGATCTTGATTCCCGACTTGCGAGTTGTGAAAGGTACTTGCGCTAAGGCCAACTTGTGGTCATTTGGGGAAGTTTAAGGAAGGAGAGGGTCTGCGCTAGGCCCCATAGAAGTCTTGAGGATTCTATTCCTCAAAGGAAAAGAAAAAAAATCTAAGTGGTTGTAGTGGGTGTGTGACAATGCTATTAGTTGATGATTATATAAGAATGACTGTAGTTTTCTTTCTCAAGAACAAGTTAGAAGCTTTTGAAAACTTCAAGATCTACAAGGAAATGGTTGAATATGAGATGGATTCAAGAATCAAATGTTTGAGATCTGATAATGGAGGAGAGTTCACTTCAAAGGAATTTATGGACTACTGTGGCATTCATGGAATAAAAAGGCAATTCTTCGTTGCTAGGACACCTCAACAGAATGGACTTGTTCAAAGAAAGAACATGATAGTACAATAAATGGCTCAAACAATGATAATGGATTCCAAATTGACAGATATATATTGGACACAGTCAGTGCATACAATATTTCACATTCAAAACAGAGTAATGCTCAGAAACAACACTGATAAAACTCCCTACGAGCTATGGAAAGGAAGACCAACAAATGTGAATCACTTTAGAGTTTTTGGAAGCAAATGCTACATCAAAAGAGAAGATGGTAGAATGGGAAAAATTGACTCTTGTGTGGACAAATGAATACTTGTTGGTTACTCAAGTACAAGGAAAGCATACAAGTGTTACAATCTAAGATTGAACAAAGTTGTGGAAAGCATCAATGTAAAAATTGATGAAACAGGTAGACCAGAATCAAAGAAGAAAACAAATCAATGGAACAACTTTTCGAAGAAGAAGATGAAAAAGAAGTAGAAGAGGAAGTTGAAGACGAAGAGAATCTGACAGATGCAGAAGAGCAAGTTCAGAAAGTATCTCCAAAGACACCTAGCAAACGAGTACAGAAGAATCATACTTCAGACCAGATTATTGGAAACAAAGATGCAAGAGTTGAGACTAGAAGAAAAATCCGTTCACCAGAACAAACACACCTAGCTCTCTTATCTACAATTGAACCAAACTGTTTTGAAGAAACCAACAAGGATGAATTTTGGAATAAGGCCATGGATGAAGAATTGGATCAAATAGAGAAAAATGACACTTGGGAATTGGTTCCAAGACCAAAGAATAAGAATGTGATCGACACAAAATGAGTTTTCAGGAATAAATTGAATGAATATGGACATGTTACAAGGAACAAAGCTAGATTGGTATGTAAAGGATATGCACATACTGAAGGAATCGACTTTGAAGAGACATTTTCCCCAGTTGCCAGAATGGAAGCAATCCATTTACTTTTAGCTTATGCATGGTCAACAAATGTTAAATTATATTAGATGGACGTAAAATCATCTTTTTTGAATGGGGAACTTGAAGAAAAAGTCTACATTGAACAACCAGAAGGATTTCAATTGTCAGAGAACACACACTATGTATGTAAATTAAAGAAGGCATTGTATGGTCTAAAATAGGCTCATAGAGCATGGTACTCCAGACTGGATAAGTATCTACAACAGGCAGGGTTCATAAATGGAAGTGCAGACAACAACCTCTACATCAAGGTAAGTCGAGGTAATATTTTATTAATTGAAGTTTATGTTGATGATATTATTTTTGGTAGTGATGATGACAGGTTAAGCCATAAATTTTCAAAAGACATGCATAATGAATTTTAAATGTCGTTACCTGGAGAACTATCCTTCTTTCTGGGACTTTAGATACATCAAAGAAGCCAAGGAATTTTTATTTCTCAAACCAAGTATATCAAAGAAATGCTAAAGAGGTTCGAAATGGAAGATTGCAAACCAATTATCACTCCCATGCAAACCAGTTGTAAGTTGAGCAAAGATGATGATTCGAAGTCTACAGATCAGAGGAAATATAGGTCAATGATTGGTAGCCTACTATATGTGACAACATCCAGATTAGATGTAATGCAAGCAATTGGACAGGTGGCATGATTTCAAGTAGCACCAAAGGAATCACATGTATTAGCAGTAAAGAGGATTTTCAGATATCTCAAAGGAACAGAAGAGTTTGGATTATGGTATCCAAAAGGAAAAGATCTATCATTTATTGCCTACACATCTGTAGAGTGGGAAGGTTGTATTGATGACCAAAGAAGCACCAGTGGAGCAACATTCTACTTAGGTGAGTGTTTGGTATCATGGCTAAGAAAGAAACAATCATCAATATCTCTATATATAGTCGAGACAGAGTATATTGCAACAACAACATGTTGTACACAGGTTCTTTGGATGAAACAAACTTTGACAGATATACAAGTTGAGTATGATGAGCCCATTCCAATATATTGTGATAATACAAGTGCCATTAGTATCTCAAAAAACCCGGTGATTCACTCCAAGACGAAGAACATTCCAATCAATTATCACTTTCTACAGGAACAAGTTGCAGAAAAGAACATCAGAGTTGAGTATGTGGGAACAAAAGAACAAGTGGCAGACATATTTACAAAACCACATCCATGGGAAGCCTTTGAATATCTTCACCAAAGACTTGGAGTTATTTCTACTCCAAACTGAATGCTTTTTGAATGATTTTTGAATGCTTATCTTATATGTCTCATATGTACATGAGGAAGCATAATAAGAGGAAATTTCAGTTAGGGGGAGCAACCCTAGATGAAAAAATACCTTTTCCATTGATGACAAAGGGGGAGAGATGTATCAGCTGCAGAGGATAGAGGCATGGTTCCAGAGGGAGCAGATTTATCAGATGTAAAGGACAGAGGCAAAATTATCATATACAGAGGACAGAGGCATGGTTCCAAGGGGATCATAAGTGATATGATTTCAGTATTGCATCAAAGTGTTTCCATCAATGCCAAAGGGAGAGATTGTTGATCAAGGTTGGTTGTCATTGATGTCAACCCTTGAAGAAAGCCCCGTAGCACAAAGGTTTGGGTAATGGACCCAAGATTGTTTGATGTAAAGATGACTCATTATTTTATTGTCATGATTGATAAGAAGTAAATATAGATGAACCCCAAAGTGGTCCCCTTATGCTGAAATACCTCATGGGAAGACGCTTTGTGGAGTAAGAGAACCCATGCTTAATTGTGGAATAATGAGATGAAGGACAATGAATTTGTCGAGCAAACTATCCTAGATGGATAGTGTTTGTCATTCCATTTTCAGTGGTATGTGGAACGTCACATAACTCCTCATGGTTAGAGAGTTATGGTCATGAGAAGTTGGAGACCCCAGGTTTGGGTAATGGACCAAAGTTTGTTTGATGGATAATGATGTGGGTTATGATATATTTTCAAATAATACTATTCTATATGGATATTACATTTCATTCCATTTATGGTGGTATGTGGAACATCACATAACTCCTCACGGTTTGCGAGTTATGGCCTTACGAAGTTGGAGGACCCTCATATGTCATATAGAAGCCCCAAAAGGTCAAAGTAGTCAAACTGGTTTAAGATATTGTAAAAGTTAAATAATAAAGTGAAGTAATGAATGTATTATAATTCAAAGTGAATACAAAATAAATTATTTCAATAATAAATTTAATTGAGAAATTAGAAGTGGGTTAACCCTAAAATAAGGAAATTGGGGCCAAGTGACCTAGAAGATGTTTTTAAGGAAGCTACTTGGAGAGTATAAATAAGAGAAAAGTCTCTCTCATTTTAATCACACTTGAGCATATTTAATATCTATAGGTGTTTGAGGTAACCAAGGATATCTAAGTCAAAATTTTGAGGGAAGGTGAAGAAAAGAAGGCCAAAATGCAAGGAAGGATAAATTCTTTTGATGGTTCTTTCTAAGGTTGATTATAGGTTGAGGTATAGGTTGATGAATGGTTGATGCATGGTTAATATTTATTGGTACAGGTTTACAACGGTATATCTCATAGTGACAGGTTGATAGTGGTTCAATCATTCTACTTCTACTTCAGGGTGGTAGGACGGGGCAAGGACAGGTGGTTGTAGCCACCTTCTGGTTGTAGCCGAAGAACATAGGGGGTTGTAGCCTCCTTTTGGTTGTAGGGAGAGTTTTGGGGAGTTGGAGCTTCCCTCAGGTTGTAGCCTGAGAAACTAGGGGTTGTAGCCTCCTTCTGGTTGTAGCGAGAGAATTGGGGAGTTGGAGCTTGCCTCAGGTTGTAGCCTGAGAAACTAGGGGGTTGGAGCCTCCTTCCAATTGCAGCTGGAAAATAAAGGAAGTTGGTGCTTTCAATGAATTTAATTCTTCAATACATATAAGAAAAAACATTTTGTGGTTTTCTCCCGATTTGGGTTTCCACGTAAAACACGGGTGTATTGTGTATGTGTATGTTTGTTCATTTGTTCATTTATTATTTACTCTATAGTTATTGGATGATAATTCTTCATTGATATAACACTTGGATTATGTTAGGGTCCTAACCCACACATAGGTAGAACAATATATTCAGATGTAATAAAGGTCAATATTAATAAGGCCTTTCAATAAAATAGAATAAGGTGGATGTAAGAAGACCTAATATAAGCTTTTGCTTCTAGAATGATCTTCCTCTAGATGCTTCTTTTAATAGACATATTTATTATAAATAGGATTCGAGGATATGAGAACCCTAGATTGGATATTATTGTAATAGAGATCTTCTCAACTAGAGGTTGCCCCCTCGAAGAGGCCTGTGAACATTGCTTTCATATTCAAAGTGTTATTTCTGTTGTTATTCTTATATCATTTCAGTGCTATTGTGGTGAATATTTTGGTTATATTGTTGTCATTCTACCATTTCTAGCATTTTATTTATGTTCTGCATACATTTTATATCTGGTATATTACTAGTGGTATGAGAGCACTTTCGTCGGCAGAAAGTGGGGGTTAATTTTTTTTTTCATGGTAGATACATATTTTGACATCTTTAACTCACAGATATTTGTCGTTACGTGCATAAACCCACGGTTCAGGGATTCATACACATAGGAAATACAAGTGGTACTTAAGCGCACATTTGTTGGCCACCCTTGTAATGCTTGTTGGTACCCCTTCGAGTGGTAGTGCATCAGACAACACCTATGTATGTATCGGCCTAGATTACCTGAAGCCCTCTTTAGATAAACCGATTGACCGCCTGACTACTATAATGTCCCTGAGAACAACACTCGGGAAGATACTCTCTAGTACCTGGATAGTCAGGTAGTGCGGCTAAGGGTACGGTCTATCCTCCTTAGTTAGTGCCCTGAGATATTGATCTGAGTACTACTGTTGGACCCCACACGTATATCAGAGAGCTATAGCACAGGGAAAAATCTTGTTTGTAGAACCCTTGAATACCTAACCCTTGGGGACAGAAACATAAACAAATTAAAACAAAAAAGATCTATTGTCGCGCAAATGTGTTCGGGTTGCCAAGTAAATACACATTTCTTTCTGGTTAAGCATTTGGGCATTTCCTCTCTACAGTATTCTTCAAGCCCGAGTATAACTCCGTAGCTGTACATTTTTTCACCATTATTTGAGACCTATTCCATTGGATTCATCTCTTTTCCCTTCTCACATTTAACCATATCATTTTTTGGCAAAAATTTTTACCCCGCCCGCCCCTTTTTAGTTCCCCCATCCTCATGGCCCATACCTGTAGCCAAGACTTGGAAGATCGCTTCAAAACCTTGCAATATGGTCTCATCAATACCCAACAAGAAGTGAAACAAATCAGTGCCAATGTTTCTACCATCAATACAACCATGTAGTCCTCAATGGAGGAAATCAAACAAGACCTCACCACCCAACTTGAATTTGTCTTTTCAGCACTCTGCACCAAACTGCATATCCCTACAAATAAACCTTCCTCTTCCTCACCTCCACATACTGAAGGTGACCAATCCTCTCATTCCCATAACTTTCAGAACCATCCCTTTCAATGTGACCTATGCCTTCCATGGGTGGATGTGACCAAATTTGATGGCTCGAACCCCACGGGTTGGGTAACCCAAATGGAACATTATTTATGTTTATACGACATTACAGATGACTTGGCCAAACTCCGGTATGGTGTTCTCAATCTAGATCAAGAAGTTTGGAAATGGTAGCAATGGAGAAAAAAATCTCGTCAAGGGTAGATTGCTTGGACAGACTTTGTGGCAGATCTTTATGAATGCTTTGACACTAACACCAACCATTTGGGCCATTTGAAAAAGTTGAAACAATTAGGATCAGTGGAAGACTTTATAGCTGCCTTTAAGTGCATGTATTTTAGAATAGAGGGCATGTTTGATGCCTTTTTCCGAGAGTGTTTTATCAGTGGCCTCAAGGATGAGATTCGGGCCCATGTCCTCATGGCTCAGCATCAGAGTTGGGTGGAGGCTACTAAAAGAGATAGAGAAGCACAACAGGTTGTATCTTCTCAAAACTGAAAACCCTCCTTTATCCCTCGCCCTAAACCATTAAATCCCACTACTCCCTCTGCTCCACTAAAGATCCAAAACTTGACCAGGGATGAAATGGATGAATTCCAACTCAAAGGCCTTTGTTATAACTATGATGACAAATATTTCTCGGGCCACAAGTGTAAAGAACAAAATATTTTTATGCCCATCTCTGAGGATATTTTAGAAGAGGATGTAGAAACTCCCCTGGTGTTTGAGTCACTTGAATCCACTGACATAACCCCTCCCTCATACCCTCTCGAAGTAGAACCGGTCATTTCCCTCAATGCTCTCACTGGCCTCTCCGCTCCCAAAACCCTCAAGCTAGTCGGTTACATCAAGCATCGGAAGGTCATCATTCTGGTTGATAGTGGCAGCACCCATAATTTTATTCATCGCCACATTGCCTAAGAAACTCATTGCTACATCCATGCTGTCAATAATTTCCAAATCATGATTGGCAATGGTGGTTCCATAAAATGTGGAGGGTGTTGTGAAAATGTGCATCTCCAAATTTGTGACTACCACCTGAAATCCCATATGTTTTTTATTGACATGGGAGGTTGTGACATTGTGTTGGGTGTAAACTGGATAAGGACTTTGGGTCCCATTCTCATGGATTTTAAAGACTTAACCATGCAATTCAACAAGGAGGGTCACCAATATAAGTTCCAAGGCATCACCGTCGGTTCACCTGAGATCATTAGTTCCCATCGCAAGGAAAAAATGATAAAAAAGGGTCATTATGGTGTTATCACCCAACTCTATGCCATACAAGCAATAGAGACACCCTCAGTCCCGCAAGACCTCGAAGCCATCCTTTCTAAACATCAATTGGTCTTTTCCACTCCCCAAGGACTCCCTCCTTCCTGTGGTTTTCATGATCATTCCATTCTCCTTGTACCTGAAATCCTTCCTCCTAATATCTGTTCGTATCATCACCCCTTTTCCCAAAAAAATGAAATTGAGAAAATGGTCCAAGAACTCCTTAATGTAGGAATTATACACCCCAGTATGAGCCTCTACTCTTCTCCTATAGTCATGGTCCTGAAGAAATAAATTTCTTGGCAAATGTGTCCTGACTTCTGTGCCCTCAAAAAAACTTACCATCAAAGATAAATTCCCCATTCCTATCATTGATGACCTCCTAGATGAATTGAGTGGCACCCAATTCTTCACTAAACTTGAGATCCGTTCAAGCTACCACCAGATACATATGAAAGAGGAAGACATCCCCAAGACTGCCTTTAGAAATCATGAGGGCCACTATGAGTTTTTGGTCATGCCCTTTGGCTTGTGTAATTCCCCCTCCACCTTCCAAAGCCTCATGAATCATGTCTTCTGTCCTTTTCTCCGCCATTTTGTATTAGTTTTCTTTGATGATATCCTCATCTATAGAAAAATCTGTACATACCATCCTTCTCATGTGGATTGAGTTCTCCATCTACTCTCTCAGCACAAACTTTTCCTAAAACAGTCTAAATGTTCTTTTTGCGCCTCAAAAGTAGAATACTTGGGTCATCTGGTTGGCAAGGATGGTGTCAGGGTGGATCCTAAAAAGATTGAAGCTATGCAAGACTGGCCTCACCCAAAGACTCTTAAGAGATTGCATGGATTTCTGGGCTTAACAGGGTATTATCGCAATTTTGTTAATAATTATGGGAAGATTGCAACACCTCTCACTGCTCTCCTCAAAAATAACTCTTTCACTTGGACTCTAGCCATTGCTAAAGCTTTTCAAAACTTGAATATGGCCATGTGCACCACTCCAGTCCTCACCCTTCCCAATTTCCAAAAGACCTTTGTGTTGGAATGCGATGCCTCAAGGAAAGGAATTGGTGTTGTCCTTATGCAAGAGGGTCGACCTTTGGCCTTTACCAGCAAGTAACTATCTGAAAGAAATCTGGGAAAATCCATCTATGAAACAAAAATGTTGGCTATTCTACATGTTGTTGATCTATGGTGCCCTTATCTATTGGGGCAACATTTACAAATTAAGACATACCATCAAAGCCTCAAGTATTTTCTGGAACAAGGCATTTCCTCCCCAGAACAACAAAAATGGGTGACTAAGCTCTTTGGATGTGATTATGATATTATTTACAAGAAAGGCAAAGACAATGTGGTTGCGGATGCACTTTCCCAAAAATATGAAGATGAAGGATCCCTCTTTTCTCTTTCATTCATTGTACCAAATTGGCTCCATGCCATTCACCAGGAATGGCTACAAGATCCCAAAAGTTCACAGATGATCCAACAATTGCAGTCGAATGCTCCAGCTTCCCCAGGGTACTCTTAGCTCCATGATGAAGTTTGATACAAAGGTTGTTTTTATTTAAGCAAACAATCAAAGATTAAATCCACAGTACTTTCTGAGCTTCGTGCTACACCCATAGCAGGGCACTCCGGGTTCACCAAAACCTATGACAGGGTCAAACGTTCCTTTTTCTGGGATGGTATGAAATAGGAAATATGTAATTTTTTCATTGAATGTGATGTGTGTCAATACAACAAGGGAGAAACAGTCAAATCTTCAGGCACACTACAACCGCTCCCAATTCCACCTACGATTTGGAAGGATATCTCTATGGATTTTATTACCGGCTTACCCAAATCGGGAAATAAATCAGTCATCATGATGGTTGTTGATCACCTTTCCAATTATGCTCATTTATGTTCCCTTCAACACCCATTTACAACATCAATGGTGGCTCAAATTTTCATGGATTAGGTCTTCAAGATTCATGGCATGCCGCACTCTATTGTTTCTGATCGTGACCCAACTTTCACAAGCAATTTTTGGCAAGAAATTTTCAAGATACAAAGCACCGAATTGCATCTTAGCACAAATTATCAATCCCAGACTAATGGCCAAATGGAAGTTGTCAACAAGTGTTTGGAAACATATTTGAGGTGTCTTACCTCGGAAAAGAAAAATCAGTGGGCTCAATGGTTACCCCTAGATGAATGGTGGTACAACACTTCATACCATACAACTACACACATGACTCCTTTTGAAGCGATATCTGGACACAAGCCACATTCAGTTCTCTCATACTTACCAGGTGCCTCGAAGGTCCATGCGGTTGACCAAACACTTACAACTCGAGAGGATATTCTCCATACCCTTAAAGAGAATTTGGTCATGGCACAAAATTGCATGAAGCAACAAGCAGATCAAGGTCACTTTGAACGTCAATTTGTAGAAGGGGATCAGATGTTTCTTTGATTGCAACCTTACAACCAAACTTCCCCCAAGGCCGAGCATTGTCAGAATCTAGCGCCCAAATTTGATGGTCCTTATACCGTTCTCAAGCATGTGGGGAAAATAGCCTATTAGTTATCTTTTCCCAACCATTCGAAGCTACATCCTATTTTTCATGTTTCATGCTTAAAGAAGGTGATTGGATCTAAGTGCCAAATTCAAAACAAACTTCCCGAGTTAGCTAAAGAAGGATCCATTTGGCTACAACTAGAAGCAATTTTGGACCAACATGAGCATCACCTACATCAGAGAACCATCAAGGAAGTTCTAGTCCAGTGGAAAGATACAACTCCAGCAGATGCCACTTGGAAACCAACTACCATTCTGCAACAATTTCCTCATCTCAAGTCTTGATGACAAGGTTGTTTTTAAGGGGGAGTACATGTTAGGGTCCTAACTCGCACATAGGTAGAACAATATATTCATATGTAATAAAGGTCAATATTAATAAGGCCTTTCAATAAAATAGAAAAAGGCAGATGTAAGAAGACCTAATAGAAGCTTTCGCTTCTATAAGGATCTTCCTCTATATGCTTCTTCTAATAGACATATTTAGTATAAATAGGATTCGAGGGTATGAGAACCCTAGCTTGGATATTATTGTAATAGATCTCTACTCAACTGGAGGTTGCCTCCTAGAAGAGGCCCATGAACATTGATTTCAGATTCAAAGTGTTATTTTTGTTGTTATTCTTATATCATTTCAGTGCTATTGTGGTGAATGTTCTGGTTATATTGTTGTTATTCTGCCATTTCTAGCATTTTATTTTTGTTCTGCATACATTTTATATCTAGTATATTACAAATTATATGGTTAAAAAGGATTAAATTGCTTTATTACTGATTCACCCCCCCTCTCAGTAATCCAACACAACCCCATAATTTATAGTCTCAAACATGGAGGAAGATACAACTCCCTATATTCTCCACCTCCAACTGGAAGGAGGATCCAAACCCCTTTCCTTTCCCCTACCTTCCACTCTCAAATATATAAGAGAAACAACCTCAAATTTGCAAACTTGTGAGATTTTCCACAACCTCAATTTTCTATTTCTGATTCTAAAACTTGGACTCATATATTATGATCTTTTCTCCTTATGATACAAAAAGTGGAATTCAGTTTGTACCTACCAAGATTCAAATATAACTGTTTTATCTTGAACACCTGTTTGGGACTAGTTTCTAGATTAGTCACAAACCCTAACTTCCAACAAGTATAACTTCATACCTGTAATGAATCAAGGTCTGGAACTTGTAACAAATCTTCCTAGATATCATATTTGAAATTCCTCCAAATTTTTTTCCTTCACTCATCCATGAAAAAAGCGTTATAGAGAAAATGGAAAACCTTTTAAAATTTTGGCATATTCTAGAGAGTGAACTTGTACGACATTCCACCCACTCAATATTTGATATATGATTGTGAAACTTGCGCACAAAATACTATGGAATATACTTTTTCCAATCCAATTTGTCTCATAGAATTTGGATCTTCTATGAAGAAGATATGATGTTTTACCCAGAACACCTTAGAACAAATCATCACAAGACTTCATTTCCCTTGGAATTTTACTCTTCTTGACTTCCTCTTCCCTCTGAAATTTTCTACCAAACTTGTGCGAAGAGACAACAAGAGTGAATCATGAAAATGACAGGTTATTAATGTGAATTTATACCCTTCCAAGCGCTTCCTTTACTTAACTTTAGGGCCAACCTGTAACTTCTTGTTTGCAACACTCTTTAGGGGAAAATTAGCATGATCATGTTTAAGAGGGAATATATTCTCAACCTTGAGGAACCACATGGCGTACCACCTACCATTGGAAATGGCTTGATGAGGAATATCAATCCATGGAGGTTTTGGTTGCATTTGGAATTTCCTTCATATTGGTTTTCTTCAGAAAACTAAGGGGCTTCTTGACCATACCTCTGGGGATTCTTGTGGGCTTCTTAAAAGAATATTCTCATTAGTTCCATGCTTAAAGCTATGCCATAAGGGAAACAGTTTGGATACTCCTTGAAGTAAACCTGTAGGATTATTCATGTTGATCACCAATGATTGACTTCGACATCGATAAAAACACCTTTCAATGGTTCTTGACATATCAAGGGCTCATATTGTCTTATTTATGGGTGCCTTTGTATAGGGTGTGCTACATCTTCGTTTGCAGTGAAACGTTATTATTATTATTATTATTATTTTTTTTTTTTATCACTGGCAGAATTGGAAACTGCGTCGGTCTCGTACTCGTGTGACATGGGTTCAATTTCTACCGCTACCACTATAAACTCCAGGTGCCTACGTATTCCCCTTCCGAAGACATGACTAAATTGGGGGGAATTGAAATTGAAACCTCATAGAACTTCATTTTCACAACACTAGCCAATTGAGCTACCCCACGAAGTTTCCAATGAAACCTTTTTATAAACCTTTTTATTTTCCATTAATTGATTATATTCCAAAACATTGAGTGATATGCTCAATGGAAAGTAAGGAACACTTCAATACCACTTGGAACTAAGATAACATTAAGTTCCATGTGCAAGGAAAGTAAAATACACTGCAAATGTATTCCCTCAACAAGTGGGACATTTATTAATTATGTGTTTTCTTTTTTAAAGGTCCTTTATTTTACAGAGAAGTGTTTCATTGCTCTCAAGACATTAGGAAGATCATTTGGAGGAAAATTTATGGCTTTTATTTTTCTCTAGCTACAAAACCTCTGGGCCGTTAGCCCCTTCTTCCCATGAAATGATGTACAAGCCCTTGTTGGGATCAATAAGCCCAAAAACCCAAACGATGTGGAAATTAAAGGGAATATGAGTGGAAAAATATAAGTATGTGCAGGAATGGTATGATGACCTTTCAAAGAGATCCCTTAGTAGGAACCATTTTCTTGAGGGTAACCAACTTACTGACAAGACATGTAAACCAACAAGGTGAGACATCATCTCCTTAGTTACCCATAGGCATGGAGGGGTAACATCTGGATCCTACTTGGGGAAATTTGGTCACCATAGAGGACATTAGAACCTCAGTATCTTTTGGTAAGACCCGTGTCTATAGAAATTTAAAAAATACACACTCACCCCTTTATTGATATAAGAAATAAAAAAATTCAAAATTGACCACTATTCATTAAAAGAAAATTTTGCTCTTTTTAAAAAAATTTCTAACTAACATGTAACATGATTCAATAAAATGTATCACATGAATTATGCATAAATGAATATAAAGCAACATGTAAAGTAAAATATGAAAGAAAATGCAACTACACTAGGATGGACACACAAAATGTAAATGTAATAAAGAGATATCACCTACCTTCTTACCTAGGGCCCTGGGCCCATGGAGATCGAGTTCTAGGTGATGTTAGGTGAAATCATACAACTAGTGCAACCACCTTCTTAGAATCTCACCCAAGTTCTTCCCCATGTTCTTAATTATAAAATATATCAAGGAAAAGTTAAGAACATAATAATCATGAATATGAAAAGCATATAATTAATCATATGAAGCAACTCATGGAAGTGTGTGGGAGGGAGACAATCCTACTAGAATGAATAGCCACAAGCTATATCCACCCATATCTAATTATGGATGCCACATATAGATGATATCATATTCTTCCTCATTAGCATGACCATTGTTTCCTAAAGGCTAAGAGGAGATGAGAGACTGAAATAAAACTGCATGGTTTCCCAAAGAAGATAAGAGGTAAGGGACAACCTCATGTATAGAGAAATAAGTCTTCTCGTTGTTATAAAATTATTTCCTCTTCATCTACAAATCCATGCCAAAATCCTTAAGCTGAAAACATTTCCTCTTTATAGCATGCATCTCTGTCTGGTTTGAGCTCGCCAAATCGTCAAAATGGTAATCCCCAATGTATGGTTGGGATTCAACATAAATTCATTGTGACAAGCCATCCCTTGGTTGATGGAAAAGGTTTGTAATCATATCATCACTAGTATGCCAAATGTCTTGATTTCCCACATATAAAAAAAAACTTCCAAAGTAAATACTTTTGCATTCCTTATCTCAAATTTTCCTTGAATATTGTAGATGGCATCTCCATCAAAACTGAAAAACCCAATATCCCATGCACTCTTCCCAATATGTATGAAATAATCAATGTGTGGATAAACCATGGTAGAGAGGTCCTCCATGAAATCATCTCTATCATTGAGACTAATTAATTATTCAAAAGGATAGACAACTCCATATTCCTCAAGAGGGAAAATAGACACCAATGTCTGATCTAGGTCTTCAATGTGAGAAAATTCATTGGTATCTTCTTGGCAACTTTCCTCACCTGCAAAGGATCTTTCTTCAGTAAGAGGCTCCCTATCAAGTTATTCTTCAATAGATTCCTGAGATAACTCCTTTATAAGACTTATAAAAAATAAGTGGATTCATCAACAACCTTTATCATTTCCATCTACAAAAGTTTCTTCATAATACAATAAATTATGGGCAAGGGTTCATCCCGTGGTGCTACAATTACATCATTTGAAATGACACTTCAATGTAGTTTCCAGATGAACTTTAAGAAAATCTCATCAAAATTCAAAAGAGATCTTCCCTCAACTAGAGTCATCATGAAAGATAAAGGAAAAGGATTTGGGATAGACATTCCAAGTATCATTATCATACTAGAAATGATTCAAAATCATCCCTTGCAATGACGCCAAAACATTTATCACCCAATATGTATTTTGGAAAAAGCCCAACCAAATCCAATGAAACTATAACACAACTGGGAACACCTCTCACTATCACCTCAATAGATGCCCCCCTCATTTTGGTGAAGGTTAAATCCAACACAAGAAAGGATTATTGGGTGACCCTAGGGGGATTGCAATGTAAAGTGAAAAGAGATGAAGAATTCCCCTATAGGTCAAGGTCAAGATTGGAATGAGGCTTATGTGAGATGGTAATTGATTTCCAAGGTAGTGTATCTACAAAATAATGTGTTAGGGACCTAACCCTGTTGGCATGTTTTATAGGCAGCATATGCTTGTCATTGATGGCAAGTACAGCAGTGATGATGGCTTGAGTACAACAACAATGATCAACAATGCAGTGATAATCGGGGAGGATCAGCAACCGTGATCGTTGGATCAACAATTCAGAATTCCTGATGGCTGTCAGATCGCAATGTAGACAAGAAGAGCGCGCTGAAGAGGAGGATAGATCTCAGGCATTAAATCCAAGCACGAGATCTGACCATCGTCGGATCAAGGAGAACTTGCACATTCTTTAAAGTGTAAGGAGTAGCAGGCTCACAAAATCCCGAAAGAAGGAGGACCATCCATCATCATGCAGGACATGTGGGGAAAGATCGTCAATTCGCTAACTGGAGAGTCAAAGGAACGGGGTTCCCTAACCTCTCGAAATTGTGATATGTGAAATCATGACTTAATCTGAGCCATCAGATCAAGGTTTGATCTGGACCATTGATCCCAGTCCATTTCAGAGTTTCGCGGATCGAGAGTTGGAGATTTCAAAGAGTAATAACCACAAGAATCCTGAAATCGTGAATCGCGACTTAATCTGAGCCGTCAGATCAAGGTTTGATTTGGACCGTTGATCCCAATCCATTTTAGAGTTTCGCGGATCGAGAGTTGGAGATGTCAAAGAATAATAACCACAAGAATCCTGAAATCACGATATGCAGAATCATGACTTAATCTGAGCCGTCAGATCAAGGTTTGATTTGGATTGTTGATCCCAGTCCATTTCGGAGTTTCGCAGATCGAGAGTTGGAGATGTCAAAGAATAATAATCACAGGAATCCCAAAATCGCGATATGCGAAATCGCGACTTAATCGCAGCCGTCAAATCAAGATGTGATCTGACCCCATTTCGGAGTTTCGTGCATTGAGACTTTGTAGTGACAAGAACACTGAACATCAAGAATGTTGAAATTGCGAAATGCAAAATCGTGAAATGATCTGATCCGTCAGATCAAGTGTTGATCAGGACCATTGATCCCACACCATTTCAGGGTTTTGGGGATCATGACTTGGAGAGTCGAGATGCCTCATCTCCAGATTCACGAAATGTGAAATCGTGAAAGTGCCTTATTCACAAGGCTATGGTCACATCCCTTGGTCACATTAGCGAGAGATGGAGGAAAGAGCTAGAGAAACCAAGATCCTTTTCGGGGATCATGGCTGGCAATGTCGTGACACATGGTCACACGAATGTTGAACTGTCAAAATGCTGAAATGAATGAAGGATCCCTTGGAATCAATCCAATGGTGTAGGCGAATTTGAACAAGATCGGCGGGCTACTATAGCACGAAACAGTGTAACTACTAGAATCCATAGATGGTTTCTACCAAAGGACACAAAGACACTAGGGGATGATTGACAGAAGAGGTGAAGAGTCTCTGGGAATCGTCAAGAGGGATGAAGATGTTCATGGAGGTGACTAACAGCTCGATGAGCATTGAGGCCTCTAACTAGAACAGAGAAGGTGAGCTTGACTGTCACAGAGAAGACGAAGAGTCTCAAAGTGCCAGAGAGGCCGAGGAATCTCAGTATAACATACAGTGATGTTGAAAAAGTGGAAAAGGAACAGAGAAGATGAAGAGTCACGATGATGATCAGACAGAGTACTCAAGTTGTGGAGGAATTTGGCACGGTGTGAGCATGCAGAGGCATGGAAAATATTGCATGCACAAGGAGCACAAGGACTCTAAGAATGTGGAACAAAGAAGAGATTAGTGTTGTTGTCGTGGGGAAGGATTCAAGTGTGAGCAAGGAGGTAGAGCACAGGTGCAGAAATGCACAGTAGAGGAAGGTTGCATTGAAGGGATATGGCACAGAGAGTATAAAAGGAAGAAGAACAGAAAGTGCAAGGGGTGTGCAGAAGACACTGATGCAGACAGGACAAAGTAGTGTAACAGAACAACGACAAGGCTGGTAAGCCATTGAATAACTTTATATCACTATAATAAGTTTTAGTAACAAGGAATTTATATACCAGGGTGGTTGGGAGGTGCTAGGGAGGACTGGTGTCCTCAAAGGTTCAAGTGGGTGCTTGAACACAGGGAGTTGGTGCTTCCTTCTAGTTGGTGCTAGAGAAACCAGGGAGTTGGTACTTCCTTCTAGTTGGTGCTAGAGAAACCAGGGGGTTGGTGCTTCCTTCTAGTGGGTGCTAGAGAAAATAGAGAGTTCGTGCTCTCAGCAAGTTGCAGCTTGCAAAACCAGAGGTTGTAGCTTCACAATGAGTTGGTGCTCATATGTATGATAACGTAAAGAATGTAGATAATACTTATCATATAAAGAAAAAGAGGTTTTTACCCTGTATGGGTTTCCTCGGGAATTATCTGTCTCTGTCTTTCTCATATATGTGACTGATGCTAAATGTGCCCTTGTTTATTTCTCTGCATTATTGTGATCATCTTTGAGTGCCTTGTAAATATTTTAAAAGAAGAATAATTGTTTAAGCACGGTAACAACTGATTCACCCCCCCCCTCTCAGTTGTCCAACAATTGGTATCAGAGCCAGCCCCTTTTATCTAAGGGTAGATCCTAGAGCTTAAACATGTCAAGCCATGAAGGAAATTCAACTAATAAGGCCCCTCTGTTCAATGGAACAAACTTTCCCTTCTGGAAAGTTAGAATGAGAACCTACATAATGGCTTTAGGTGCAGATGTTTAGGATGTGGTAGATACTGGTTATGTAAATCCAGTTGTGCTAGCTAATAAGGATGACAAACTAGAATTTAGATTCAACGCTAAGGCTATGAATGCTATCTTGAGTGGGCTTGCAGAAGTAGAATTCATAAAAGTTATACACCTAGGAACTGCCAAAGAAATGTGGGACAAACTCATTATCAGTTATGAGGGTAATGAGAAGGTAAAGGATGCAAAGATTCAAACCTACAGAATACAGTTTGAACATTTGAAGATGAAGGAAGATGAAATTGTTGGAAAATACTTTCTGAGAGTAGAAGAAATGGTAAATGCAATGAAGGAACTTGGTGAAACAATTGGGGAATCTTCTTTAGTTCAGAAAATCTTGAGATCTCTCTTAGATAGTTTCAACCCGAAGGTCTCTGCAATAGAAGAACTTAATGATCTAAAAACCTTGACGTTTGACCAACTTCTAGGAACATTGACTGCATATGAAATGAGAATAGTTAAAGATAAACCCACCTCCAGACAAGAATGAGGATTCTGAGCCCGATGAAATTGAAGCAAAATTTGTGAAGAGACTGAAGAAGGGATCAGGGAAATACAAAGGTCAACTGCCTTTCAAATGCTTTAACTGTGGAAGAATAGGTCATTTTGCAAACAAATGTCCCCACAAAGGAAAGGATGATACTTGTGATGATGAGGAGAAATACAAACACAGAAATTTCTTTAAAGAGAATAACTTTAAGAAGAAAAGTCTTTGTGCAAACAATGATGATGATCCTTCAGATGATGAAGACAATGATTCATCTATTGAAGATAAACTAAATGAATTCATACTTATGGACAAAGAGGACTATGACAATAATAACACAGGGAGTGATGTGAATGAATAAGAAGTTGTGGTTGACATGGAAGGAGAATTGATCAATGCATTGGAAGAGATTGACAGACTAAGAATCAAGAACAGAAAGCAAAGACAATTGTTGATACAGTTCAAGAAAGACAGTAAAGAACCTAATGAATACCTTGTCCTACTAAAAGTAGAATTGGAAGAGGCAAAGAAAATCGAAGAGATTATGAAACAACAGCTATCATAAAAGAAGGCAAGATGTGAATCATTAGAAAAAGAAGTAGTGAAAGCAAGGAAAGAAATGGAGAAGTTTCAAGCCTTGTATAATTAGAATCTATCAAGTATCAAAGCCTCAGGAGGATTAGCCACCATTCTGAATCAGCAAAGGAATCCAAATCTAAAAACTAGTTTGGGTTATGAAGAGGGATCAAGCAGTGGGAAGCCAGGAAATGAAGAACCCATCAAGTTTGTCAAAAGTGCAACCAATGACAATAACAAACCTGCAAAAACAAAGGAATAGAATCAACTGCCTAGGAAAAGTAAAGAAAAAGGTGCCAGGATTGAATCTGTAGAACGAAAAAACAATGCTCTCTCTACTGAAAGATGTCATCAGCAAGAAAGAAATCGGCTTGCTCAAAGAAGACAACCATTTTCCAGGCACAAAGAATTTTTCTATGTCTATTGTTTTTATTGTTCTAACTTTGGTCACAAAGCTGTAAATTGTTCCTTAAGACTTATACAT
Source organism: Picea engelmannii (assembly GCA_009831015.1). Taxonomy (NCBI): domain Eukaryota; kingdom Viridiplantae; phylum Streptophyta; class Pinopsida; order Pinales; family Pinaceae; genus Picea; species Picea engelmannii. Next base: position 1,511,256 of record ML776957.1, on the reverse strand, counting down.
GAGCAATTAAGGTTTCAAAGGAATAAATACTTCCCACAACAAATAATGATACAGTCAAGTAATAATTCTTCATGGACTACAAATTGCCAAATTAAGTCTGGACACATATAACTAAGGAGGCCAAGAAATAATCAACAATCAATAAGTAGGAAACACTGCAACAATAAGTTTGACTTATTGAATAATGAGGTTGAATTCTACACCTGTTATAACTTTGGACATAAATCTATTGACTGTCGGTTAAGGAACTATGAACCAGATTCGAAATCCCCTACTGAAAATGTCATGTTTTGGAAGAAGAAGGAAAGTAACAAGTGTGGATTAGTATTGTCTACTCAAAGAAAAATGAACCCTTGGTATATAGACAGTGGATGCTCCAAACACATGATGGGAGACAAAGGTAAGTTTCTATCTCTAAGTGAAAGCAAATAAGGAAGCGTAACCTTTGGAAATGATGCTCCGGGGAAAATAAAAGGCAAAGGGATGGTGAGCTTAAGTAATGGAAAAGGAAAATCCCAAGATGTTCTACTTGTGGATGGGATGAA
>ML776957.1:1480385-1491958 GCA_009831015.1 Picea engelmannii | reverse complement strand
CGTTGGCTGGGGCCGTGGATGTTTCCCCGTAGGGGTTTTACCACGTGAAAACATCGGTGTGTTGATCTTTGATCTGGTTATGTGAGTGGTTACTGAAGGTGTTCGTCCTCTGTTGGAATACCTGTGTTGTCGAACAGATTCCACTCGTCACCCTGATCATTGTGATACACTTCACCCATAACCCATTTTCTGTGGGGTCCCACCTACCCCTTTTCATGTTCCCTCGTCATCATGGCCCTTATACATAGCCAAGAATTGGAAGCTCGTTTCAATACCTTGCACTCTAATTTCACAGACACTGAAAAAGAAGTGCGACAACTCAATGCCAATATTTCCACCATCAATTAAAAGATGCAGTCCTCCATCGCTGCCTCAATAGAGGAACTCAAAGATGAGCTCAAACAAGACATTACTACCCATATTGAATCTATCACTACGATGATATGCATCAAGTTGCATATCCCTACAGATCTTGCCATATATGACCCAACTTTGCATACCGAAGGTGAAAATTCCTCTCATTCCCAGAATTTTCAGCACCATCACTTTCAGCATGACCTACACCTTCCATGTGTGGATGTGACCAAATTTGATGGATCGGATCCCATTATCTTGGTAGTTGAAATGGAACATTATTTCTCTTTGTCTGGAATTACAGATGAGTTGGCCAAACTCTGGTATGATGTTCTCCATCTAGATCAAGAAAGTTGGCAATGGTGCCAATGGAGAAAAAATGCTCGCCAAGGGTATGTGGCTTGGACATGATTTGTGATAGATATTTATGAATTCTTTGACACTGACACCAACCATTTAGGTCATTTAACAAAGTTGAAACAATATGGCACCATGGAAGACTTTATAGTTTCTTTTGAGAGACCAGATTTTCGTACAGAGGCATGTCTGATGCTTTTTTCCAAGAATGTTTTATGAGTGGCATCAAGGATGAGGTTCATTCTCATGTCCTCATGGCTTAGCCTCAGATTTGGGTGGATGCTACTAAAATATCTAAGGAAGAAAAACAATTTGTCTCTTATCAAAACAAAAAACCCTCCTTTATTCCTCGCACTAAACCAATAACTCCCACTCCTCCTTCTACTCCACTAAAGATCCATAAATTGACCAAGGTTGAAATGGCTGAACGCCAACTCAAAGGACTTTGTTATAATTCTGATGACAAATATTTTCTGGGACACAAGTGTAAGGAACACAATATTTTTATGGCCATCTCGGATGATTTTTTGGAAGAGGATGTTGCGGGTCCCCTTGTGTCTATGTCACCTGAACCAACTAACATAACCCCTCCCTCAAACCCTCTTGAAGTAGAATCAGCCATTTCCCTAAATGATCTCACTAGCTTCTCTGCTCCCCAAACCCTCAAGCTAATTGATTACATCAAGCATAGGAAGGTTATCATTCTTGTTGATAGTGGAAGCACCCATATTTTAATTCATCACTGCATTGCCCAAGAAACTAATTGCTATATCTGTGTAATCAATAATTTCCAAATTATGATTGCCAATGGTGGGTCCATCAAATCTGGAGGGCATTGTGAAAATGTGTGTCTCCAAATTGGTGACTACCACCTGAAATATCATATGTTTTCTATCGACATGGGTGGTTGTGACTTTGTGTTGGGTGCATAATGGATAAGGACTTTGGGTCCCATTCTCATGGATTTTAAGGAATTAACCATACAATTCGACCAGGAGGGCCAACAATATAAGTTCGAAGGAATCATTATCATTTCCCTAGAGATCATTAGTTCCCATTGCATGGAAATGTTGCTAAAAAAAGGTCATTCTGACATTATTGCCCAATTCCATGCGATACAAGAAACTGAGACACCCTATGTGCCCCAGGACCTTGTTGGCATAGGGGTGGACCTAGGGTTTAACACATCAACAACGCACACCGTCCCTTTCGACAACACATGCGAAGAAGATGAAGTCTCACCTAAGGTAGAGGCAGGGGGGCTTGTAGAACTCAGGTGTCTACAACAAAGTTGGGACACAGATCTATGATTACAACACTTAAAAAAGCACTAGACAACAATATGCATTAGATTATGGTTCTCATTCACATCCCAGATTAACCCTTATTACAGATCAACGCAACAAAAATCAAGATAAAACACTTCCAATCACTTAGCACATAACATTAGCTCATATCTATCATTCATTCACATCATTAAGCACTAAGATACAACATCATATGCATTCATTATACATAAAAGCAACAACACTAAGTAAATAACCACATAAACAACATCGCACAAAGCACATCAAGGCACAAGATATACGTGGTTCACCCCAGTGTGGGGATACTTCTACCAAATTGTTCTTCATATTTATTAGTATTTCAAGCTTCTTACATTCATTTGCTCCTGTGCACAAAGCCATAGATCCAAAATCTTCAGAGGACAAGAGATCTACGATATGCACACCAAATCCTCCTTCCCAAAACTAGATCAATGCACAGAGCCTACTCCTCAGTAGAACAGAGCCTTACATACAATGTATGTGGACAAAGAAACTTACAAAACACTTGCACTTAGCTCTACAAGCCTTAACACATTCTTGCACAAAGCCAACCAGATATTTTCACATATCCAACACTGAGTAGTACGCCTTACATTGCTTAGCTACTTATTTATACATTTACAACAAGGCCGAATCATGGGTAAACCCATGGGCCGACATCCTTTAACCCTTCATAAACCCTAATAAACCCTTGCTAGGTCCACAAGCCTGAAAAATTAGTGAGATACTGGGATATTAGCTCCATCTAGGATCTCCACCTTTGACCAGCCTGTCAGAGTCCCAAAAGTGGTCAAACATGACCAATGTTCTCTCAAAACTTGGTCAAGGGCCAACATGCCCCCAACACTCACCCGTAACTCGTCCCGAGTCACTTAGATCTGGGCAACGTTGCTTCAAAGGCCTTGAGCTCTACTCGATATGCCTCGACTTACTACATTGCTAGAGTGTCCTTCTTAATGAACTCCTGAATCCATTGCTCTGTAACAGGCCTTCCAGGCATTGTTCCACTATCACAACTAGTTGGTCTAACTACGAGCCTTGTCCTTAAACCTCTTCAAAAATTGTGCAGGATTCATCCTGCATCGACTGTAGCCTCTGTGTAAATTCCATGACTCTTCTCTGGATCGAAGTAATCTGTTGTTGGACTATGCATTGTTCCTGTGATATTTTCATATTCTTGACTGCAGTAAGAAGCTTCATCTATTCTTGCATGGTGGATGCCTGCTTCTTCACCTCATGTAGTTGTTTTTCCAGTTTCCTCAGCTCCAGATCTTCTGCAAGGTGCTCATAGGTCTACGCACTTCTATCACTCAGTTGCTTACACTCTGAGGTGAGTGATCTGATTCTTTCTACTACTCTCTTGGAAATTTATTCCCTTTGATCGCACACTTCTTGTGGAGTACTCGACACTTCTTGGATATCTAGCTCCATTACTCTTGCTTGAAGCTATTGAATGGCCTCATCGAGCTTCCCCACTTGAATCTCAGTTGACTCTTCTTCCTCCTATGCCAAGACCGACATAGAGAGAAGTTCTTTATTCACTGCCTCTTTGACCAAAGTCTTCTCTATGAGCAGCTGGTCTTTTTCTTTCTGCATCTTCGCATTTTCCTCCTCATACATTCCCTGAATTTCATCTTTCTCCTTTTGTTCAAATCAAAGTTGGATGAAGAACTCCTCCTTTTCTTTCTTCAAGGCTTCTGTAGCCTTCTCCTTCTCTTCATGGGATCGACGAAGTCGAGGCTCTGTTGCATCTGCTAGCCTTCATAATTGGGTGGGCTCATCCCCCAATTCTGCACTTTCTGATGAAGAAGGAGTAGTAGGTACTACGCGGCTCGAATTGATGGCTTGTTGTATCTCCTGCAGCTCCTTCTCTATTATTTCATACATCGTCTCCTTCTTTTCTCCCATGTCTTTGCAAAATATCCTTTGAATCATCTTCCATGGTTGCGATGATGAGATCGACATCATCCATTGTGAGCACATTCTTCGACTGGGGTTTATTGGCATGGGTATTCTTTCTTGCTGAGGGTTTTTATAGAGAAGCCTTCCTTTTCTTTGATGTTTTGGCTTCTATAAGGGGATCCTTCAGTGGTGTAACTTCTCCTTTGTTTTGCTTGTCTCCTTATTTCCCTCCTTCTTCATGGTTCACTTCATATCCTCCTCCTCTTGCAGGTAATTGAGGCCCACGTTCCTCCAATGCACTATCCTCATCATCACTTTCTATGTTCTACACTTCCTCCTTTTTCTTCTTTTTCTTTGCACTAGTCTATCCATCATGCTCGACCCAGATGACCAATGGACTTCTTATGATGTTAGGGTCGGAGATTTTTACAGTATCAACCAGTACAAGGAAATATACTATCCATTCTTTGGTGATCTCCTTGATGTCCTCGTTGGTCAGCTTGTAATAGGACTGTAGTTCATCCTTGCTTTCATCCCTACACGCAGTGATATACATAAAGTGTCGATCTGCACGGAACTTCGCTAGCGGCCTATACTAGTGTAATGTATTCGATTTCATGAGGGAAAATGTCTCAATAGAATTCTTCAGCTACTGGTAGGAGGAATGGAAGACAACGTTCGACTTCCACTGCTTTGACATGTCATTTGTATACCAAAAGGTGGAGAACCTTTCGGCCAATGACTCCAATGGATCAGCTTCTGGGAAGGTTTCTCCTTCTGACATTTTTCAAGAGACAAATGTGATCAATACTAGTATCTAGCTAAAATGAAACTCATATCCTTGGTATTGCACTTCACAACAGTCCTTCTCGAGCTCGTTGACGAGGTAGCTCACCCAGTTCATTTTCATTCCTTCTACGCACTTCGGTGCAAGGTCTACTACAAATATAGTAACCTGTGTTGGACGGTTCTTTCTTACGATCTTACTAGCTATAAGCTGACAAGTTAGGCACACTATGCCATCCTAGATGGAAGCTACCTTGTAGCCTCACTTTCCATTTTCTACATCACCATAGTCTTCTTTTATGCGTTGTTCCAGGGATCGATCAGAAGTCTTCTCTAGGTAGAACTGTTGAGGTTCTGGTCCCTGCATGCTCAATCCTTTCATGAGGTGGATCAACATCAGATCCACAGTCACATGCTTGTTATCCCATAGATATCCTCCATGGTAACATGACAAGAGGATTTTAATGCAAGCGTTAACCTCCTGATGTCGGTCGAAGTGAGGGATATTCATTACATTTAGGATCGTTGATTGTGCGAGCTCCTTAATTCATGGTTGGGAGATTATGCATGGCTTCTTCCAAGATGTCTTCATCAGATACCTATGTGGCACGAGCATCACATAGTTCTTCCTTTCGTCGAGGTTAAAATCACTATTCTTTAGAGTTAGGATATGTCCTAAATGGGGTCCAACTATGCATATGCCCTTCAGGATATACATGTCGATCAACGTGTACTCAAAGTCACGTGGAATATTTTCGCGGTTCACTATGCCAGCCAAAGGCGGTATGTACTCCAACAAGACCGATGGGATCTGCTTCGCATTAGCCATATCGTCGTGTTGTTTTCTTCGCTTCTCAACAGTGCGGCCAAAATGTCGTCTAGTCGATGGGGATGCTTGCAATACACTAGTCGACGATGCCTGTATTCCTACATACATGACTCTCTCAGCCATGAGGTCTACAAGAATATCCTCCGCAAAATTTTCTAATGCTCTATGTTCACCTGACATTCACACTTGTAACTAAATAAATCAGGTAGGCGAATGGACAAGCGAGGTAATCAAATGGATGGCGAGGTTTAGAAAACACAATGTGATACAATGGATTCTTTGTTATCTCAAATATCACGGTTTGCAAAAAATGGTCTTGGCGCAGCGTCCGGTGGGTTAAATAAGAAAGTGTCGTAATGGGTTCCTCCAACATGTAGGAATGCCTTAATCAATATGAATCAATCTGTTATGGCACGGTCTCAATGGTCCAATGACAGTATTTCCTGTAATAATTTTGTTTCTATCCTTTCTAGAGCATCATTCTAACGATCGAGGTGCCTCCAACGGTCATATAGCTTCGTCGTGGTGAAGTCCCATTCTGTGTGGTTCTTCTATTCTAGTGAGGTTCAAGTTCTGTAGATCTGCCTCTTGTGAGGTCTTCTCTAGAACCGCCTATAGTTTTTCTAACTTGGATTTCTTCTTGCTGAGCTTTCTTGCCTTCTTTCCTATAATCTAAGTATCTGGATTCCTATTTCCATTTGTATGCTTATCTTTTCTTATCATAGTTACTTTGTGTTATTGATGTTCTTTCAAAGGGTTCAAAGGTAATACCTCTTTTCTTATTAACTCTAGGGTAGGTATTCTTATTTCTTACATGGATAGGTCCTTCAAACCTTTTTGTGTTCTTTCAACAACAATAGCTAATTCTCTTTCCCTCTATTGCTTCGAATTATCCTCTTGTTCTTCTATGAGTCACTCTAGTTTTATGGCTATGAGGTCCTTTAGTTCTTTCTTTTTCTATTCTGTAGCTTCCTCCTATGTTTTCCTTTTGATCTGGTCTTCTGCAATCCAAATCTTTCCTAACAAAAGTGGAAACGGGGCATTTTTTTCAACAAATCGAATAACTTCAAATTCTTCTTTAGTTGAAATTCCATGAGCAATCATAGGTATATTAGTAACTCTTCCACATAGGGTTATCATATTTCCTTTAAACAATCCTATCCTTCCTAATGAATGTATGACAATAGGATTTCCCAAAATTTCCCATGTGCTTTGTGGAATAATATTCACGCATGTTTCTTCATCTAATACACAGTCTATGTCGAAGTCTTATGTTCTTGTAACTATGCACTGTTTTCCTTTCGGGATCTCTACTAAATTGATGTCTCTGTGATCATTCATTAATTCTTTTAACTGTATTAAAATAATCTCTGACTCTTTTTCTGTATGATTATTTAACATATCCTTAGTCTCTTGACCTTCTTTATAGTTTTCTTGTCTCATGTTCATCTTTTCAAATTTAGCAATCATTCTTGGGAAATCCTGAACCTCATGACCAATAGCTTTACAACAAATACAAATAGGACCTATACCATGGAATTCCTTAGTACTATGACCTGATCTTATGCAATTATAACATAGTGTCAATCCTCTCTTTCTTTTAAATGATCCCCAACCTCTCCTATACTATGCACTGGGATCACAGTGTTGGAACTGGAATCTACAAAAATTCTTTCTAGGTTCCTACATCTAATCATTAGTCCAAAAATTCTTTCTATGCATAGGAATAACATATTTTTCTCTATTTCTATCAATTTTATTCAGATCAACTCTTTCTTCTAACTGTGTCATAGTTTCCAAACTAGGACAAAAACTATCAAACATACCTAGATTCATACTTTCGAAGCAAAAAATTCCATTTATCTTACCTTTACTAGAGCACAAAGATTTAAGATCATACCTCTTTTCTTCGGATGCAGTCTCTTTCTTGGCACAGAGCTTTGCAAGTCAAGTAAAATATGGCACACTACAACAATAGATCTACGCACAGAGATTTCTCCTTTCTTCATTTCCTAGCAATCACAGTTTCAAGTCTCGGCAACATAAGCATTAGTTGGCACAGGGGAAGACCCAGGGTTCAATGCTTCAACAATGCACCAACAAAACCCTAACTACCGACCCTTTCAAAAACACCTGAGAAGCATACAACGTATCACCAGAGGTAGAGGCAGGGGGGGTTGTAGGACTCAGGTGTCTACAACCAAGCTATGACATAGATTTGTGATTACAACACTTAACAGAGCACTAGCCAACAATATGCATTAGATTATGGTTCTCATTCACATTACATATTAACCCTTATTATAGATCAACACAATAACAATCAAGATAAAACACTTCCAATCACTTAGCACATAGAATTAGTTGAGATCTAACATTCATTCACACCATTTAGCACTAATCTACAACATCAGATGCATTCATTATACATAACAACAACAACACTAAGAAAATAACGACATAAACAACATCGCACAAACCACATCAAGACACTGGATATACGTGGTTCACCCTAGTGTGGGGCTACTTCCACCAACTTATTCTTCTTCTTCTTTATTAGTATTTCAATCTTCTTACATTCATCCACTCCTGTGCACAAAGCCGCAGAGCCAAACTCCATAGAGGATAGGAGATATGTGAGTTGTGCACCAAATCCTCCTTCCCAAAACTATATCAAGGCATAGAGCCTACTCCTCAGTAGCATAGATCCTTACATACAATGTATGTGCACAAAGAAACTTACAAAACACTTGCACTTAGCTCTGCAAGCCTTAACACATTTTTTCACAAAACCAACTAGATATTTTCACATAGACAACACTGAGTAGTACTTATTACATCGCTTAGCTACTTATTTATACATTTACAACGAGGCTTAATCATGGGTAAACCCATGAGCTAACATCCCTTAACCCATTACATAAACCCTAATAAACCCTTGTTGGGTCTAGAAGCCCACAAAATGAGTGAGATCCCACGATCTTAGCTCTACCTCGGCGCTCCACCTTCGACCAGCCTGTCGGTGTCCCAAAAGTGGTCAAACATGAACAATGGTCTCTCAAAACTTGGTCAAGGGCCAAGAGACCTCCAATCCATCCTCTCTAAACATCAAGTGGTTTTTTCCACTCCCCATGGAATCCCTCCTTCCTGTGGTTTTCATGATCATTCCATTCCCCTTGTTCTAGGAAACCTTCCTCCCAATATTTGTCCCTATCATCACCCCCTTTCCCAAAAAAATGAAATTGAGAAAATGGTCCAAGAACTGCTCAACGCATTTTTTATCCTCCCTATTACTAGCCCCTACTCTTGTCCTGTGGTCATGGTCCTTAATAAATAAGTTTCTTGGTGCATGTTTCCTGACTTACGCACCCTCAACAAACTCACCATTAAAGACAAATTTACCATTCCTGACATTGATGACCTCTTCGATGAATTAAGTGGTGCCCAATTCTTTACTAAACTTGATATTCATTCTAGCTACCACCAGATCCATATGAAAGAGGCATACATTCCTAAGACTACCTTTAGAACTCATGAGGGCCACTATTAGTTTTTGGTCATTCCCTTTGGCTTGTGTAATGCTCCCTCCACTTTCCAGAGCCTCATGAGTCATGTATTCCGTCATTTTCTCCGTCATGTTGTCTTAGTTTTATTTGATGATATCCTCATCTACAACAAAACCTGGACAACCCATCTTGATCATGTGGATTGAGTTCTCCATCTACTCTCTCAACACCAACGTTTCCTGAAACAATCTAAATGTGCTTTTGGCACCTCAGAAGTCGAGTATTTGGGTCATCTTGTTGTGAAGGCCGGTGTCAGGGTGGATCCTAAAAATATCGAAGCTATGAAAGAATGGCCTCACCCAAAGACTCTCAAAATCTTGCGGAGATTTTTGGCTTTAACAAGTTATTATTGCAAGTTTGTTAAGAATTATGGAAAGATTGTGGCACCTCTCACTTCACTCCTTAAAAATAATTATTTCACTTGGACTCCAATAGCTGCTCAGGCTTTTCAAACCTTGAATATGGCCATGTGCACCACTGTATTCATGGCCCTTTCTGATTTCAAAAGACCTTTGTCCTGGAATGTGATGCTTCTAGGAAAGGAATTGGCATTGTCCTTATGCAAGAGGGTCAACCTTTGACCTTTATTAGAAAATAAATGTCCTAGAGAAATTTGGGCAAATCAATATATGAAAAGGAAGTGTTGGCTATTCTGCATGTCATTGATCTTTGGCACCCTTATCTATTGGGGAAACACTTCCAAATTATGACATATCATCAAATCCTCAAGTATTTTATGGAACAACTCCTTTCCTCCCCCGAGAAACAAAAATGGGTGACTAATCTCTTTGGATATGATTATGAGATAATTTACAAGAAAGGAAAAGACAATGTGGTTGCTGAAAATATGAAGATGAAGTGTCCCTTTTTTCACTCTCTTTCATTGTACCAGATTGGCTCCAAGTTGATCGCCAGGAATGGCTACACAATCTAAAAACCTTGCATCTAATACAACAATTGCAATACAATTATCTAGTTTCCCTAGGGTACTCTTGGCTCAATGATTAGCTTCGATACAAATGCCATTTGTATTTAAGTAAAAAGTCAAAACTTAAATCAACAGTACTTTATGAACTTCATGCTACACCCATATCTGGGCACTCGGGGTTTACCAAAACTTATGATCGGTTCAAATGTTATTTTTTCTAGGAGGGTATGAAATAGGATGTTCGTAATTTTGTGGTTGAATGTGATGTGTGTAAATGCAACAAGGGAGAAACAATCAAATCTCCTAGAACAATACAACTGCTTCCGATTCCACCTGCTATTTGGCGAAATATCTCTATGGATTTTATTGTAGGCTTGCCTAAATTGGGCAATAAATCATTCATCATGGTGGTAGTTGATCGTCTTTCCAGGTATGCTCATTTATGTGCTCTTCAACACCCATTTACAATATCCACTTTGGCTCAACTTTTCATGGATCAGGTCTTCAAGCTTCGTGGCATGCCACATTCTATTGGCTTTTATTGCAATCCAACTTTCACTAGCAATTTTTGGCAAGAACTATTCAAATTACAAGGCACCCAATTGTATCTTGGCACAACTTATCATCCCCAAACTGGTGGTCCAACTAAATTTGTCAACAAATGTTTGGAAACATATTTGAGATGTTTTTCATTGAAAAGTCAGAATCAGTGGGCTCAATGGTTACCACTCATTGGATGGTGGTACAACACTTCATACCATACAACTACACACATGACTCCTTTTGAAGTGGTATATGGACAAAATCCACCTTTAGTTCTCTCATATTTTCTAGGTGTCTCGAAGGTCTAGGTAGTTGACCAAACACTTACAATTCGAGAGGCTATTCTCTACATCCTCAAAGAGAATTTGGTCATGGAACAGAATCACATGAAGAAACAAGTAGATCAAGGTTGCTTTGAACGTCAATTTGTAGAAGGGGATCAAGTGCTTCTTTGACTGCAACCTTACAAAAACAATTCCCTCAAGGATGACCATTGTCAGAGGCCAATGCCCAAATTTTATGGTCTTTATATCGTTCTCAAGCCTGTGGTGCAGGAGGCCTATCAGTTACCTTTTCCCAACCATTCTAAGCTCCATCCTATTTTTCATGTTTCCTGCTTAAATAAGGTGATTGGAACTAAGTGTCAAACTTAAACCAACCTTCCCGAGTCGGATGAAGAAGGATCCATTTGGCTACAGCCATAAGCATTTTTGGACTAGCGTGAGCGTCGACTGCATTAGAGAACCATCAAGGAAGTGTTATTCCACTGGAAAGATACAACTCTAGCATATGCCACTTGGGAACCAACTACCATTCTTCAAAAATTTCCCCATCTCAATCCTTGAGGACAAGGTTGTTTTTAAGGGGGATGACATGTTAGGGACCCAACCCCTCACGTAGGTAGAATAATATATTTCCATGTAATAAATGTCAATATTAATAAGGCCTAGAAATAAGGAAGAATAAGTCCAATGTAAGAA
>ML776957.1:1355515-1454159 GCA_009831015.1 Picea engelmannii | reverse complement strand
ATTCATAATGGCCTTCATGAGTTCGGAATGTTGTTTTTGGGATATCTTCTTCCTTCATTCTAATCTGATGATACCCTGAACGAAGATCCAATTTTGTGAAATAGATTGCTCCATGTAGTTCATCTAACAATTCATCAATCACAAGAATGGGAAACTTATCTTTAATAGTGATCGTGTTGAGCTCTCTATAATCTGGACACATACGCCATGAGCTATCTTTCTTGAATACCATTACCACTGGTGCAGAGTAAGAACTTTGGCTGGGTCTAATAATGCTAGCCTCTAACATTTCTTCAACCATGTGCTCAATTTCACTCTTCTGAGCGTAAGAGTATCTATATGGCCTGATGTTAGGAGGAACACTCCCAGGAATTAGGTGAATTTCATGATCATGATTTCGAGTGGGTGGGAGACCTTTCGGAATATATTCAAATACTTTGGAATGCTTATCAATGATCCTTTGGAGATATTGAGGAATAGATGGCTTAGATGTATGAACATATAGTGAGCATAGTTGTGCAATAATGACTTGATGCCCCTTTTTCAATAATTTTTTCATGCCGTTAGAGCTTATCACCTTACCGGGCTTCCCTGTGATACCTCTCAACTCAATTTCTTTTCCTTCCTAATGATTGTAACCATTGGATTCCTAGTACAACATCTACACCACCCATGGGTATAGAAATCATTGGACTATTCATTACATATTCCCCCATAGTAAGATTTATCTTATTGCATTTTCATGAGCAATTGATAGTTCCTCCATCTACAATCATTACTTGAAACTCTGGTGCTGGATATACAAAGCAATTGAGATCTTTGGCTAATTTATAGTGAATCAAATTATGACTACTACCATAATCAATTAGGACTATTACCTTTTTCTTTTTGATGTATCCTTCGATCTTGAGGGTTTGAGGAGTGCTAATTCCATCCATTTCATTACACAATATCGTGGGAGTCAACTCTTCAGACGAAATTTCTTCTACGTTTTCATCTTGAGATGGTTCTTGTTCTTCTTCTTCTTCCTCTTCACAATCTATGTAGAATAATTTCTTCTCACCACACTTATGTCCCTTACTGTACTTGAGGTCACAATTAAAACATAAAACTTTTTCTTTTCTTTCCTCCAATTGTTGAGGTGTCAACCTTGTAGGTTGAGTTGTTTTAGGAGAAGGAGCATTGTTCTCTCTATACATGTTAGGATAGGTTCTTCTAGTAGCCATAGCCATATTTTTACTTTCAACATTTCTTTCCACCTTAAATGCATTCTCTAATGATTTGGGTTCCCAAAGGCGAACCTCATGTTGAATTTTATCCTTTAAAGTTCCTATGAATACATCAATCAAGTGCTCATTTGGAATATCGGTTACCTTTATATTCAATCTTTGGAAGTTCTCAATGTGATCGGTAACTGAACCCTTTTTCTTGAGATTTATCAATTGGCTAAAGAAGGTATTGCTCCTTGTATCCTCATAGTGTGCTATCATTTCTTCCGTGAAAATTGTCCAAGTGACGAGTGATTTGCAATAACAAAGCCATCGATACCAAACAAATTGATTAGGCTCTAAATATAAAGAAGCAATTCATACCTTTTGTGTATGTGGCACATTATGGAGATCAAAGAATTGCTCCATCTAAAGTATCCATGTGATTGGGTCCTTGCCATCAAACTTCCTCATGTCAATCTTAGGAAAGTGGTTGGTCTTCAAACGAAAGTTGGAGTTTCTCCATTCTTGATTCACCTTCCTTGTGTCCACATCATGAATTTCATGGGATGCATTTTCACTTTCAGGTGTCTTCTCTGTTACGAAATTTTTCAATACTTCCATGATCTCCCCTTTTAAACCATCTATCTTAGTATCCAACTTAGCTTCCATTGAATCCATCTTATTTTGTAGTTCATTTATGTCCCTACGCATTTCTTCACCTTCATCAAGAGTCCAAGTAGGATTTTTTGGAGGCTTATTTGGTGTATAAGCTCCCTTTTTGGGTGGCATGTTGGCCAAGTATCACTTTTGAACCTTGATTTTGAGGTGGTTCTGCTAGACAATATTTCTTTTATTGTATCTCCCAATTTTTGGCCCTTATGGGTATGAAACTTTCTCTTATGGATTTGTTTGATATTTCTTCTCTGCAATTCCATAGGTCTTATGAAAATTGTATGTTCCAAGTGGAATTTATGGTAACTTCCCCACAAGTTGCCGATTTTTGGCCTTTCCAGGAGATCTCACTTGTATAGGGTTCCCCGCACAAAATAATTGATATAAAATTCTGAAACGTGCACCCAAAATACTACATACTGTCCATGATCCAATGCAACTAGTCCCATGCAATTTGGATACTCTAGGAAGAAGTTATGATTGTTTTACCTGGAACACCTTCTTGAGACTAGTCAATAGGACTAGTCAGATACCCTATCTTACGGAGGGTGTATCTACAAATTTAAGACGACCCAGAAGCTGAAATTTTTACCAAAGATACATTACTAATTTCTGTAAATGGCCTCTAGAGTTCAGGGTCTGAAACATTACAAAAAATATTTAATAGTGAAAATTCCGTAATGACTCATTTCAGGATAATTCTAGAATCCTATCTTGTATAAGTTGTATCTCCAAAAGTATAAGGCCTCAAGAGATGAATTTTTAACCCAACGTACCTTGATTTGTATACTAAATACCCTCCAAGCCGTTCCTTCTGAAACATTTTAGAAAACAATTTATAGAGAAAATTCCACGGTGTCTCAGATGTAGCAGCGAAACCCCAAGACCTTGAGCTCTGATACCATATGTTAAGAAACAAACATCAATATAGCATGGAAAAACCTTAGGAAAATTAATCAACGCCTTGAAAAATAGATAATTTCAGATAATAAGCCTCTTCGAGGGGGCAACCTCCTTTTACCCTACTTAAATGTTCAAGTACAAGATGATTCAAAATGAAAATGTCTCCTTGGTATATATAGGAGACTAGGAGGTATAATTACAACTAATGGCTTAAAGACGACATACATAAAATAACATTACTAATCTAATATGCCCCAATTAAGGGGTAATAAATAACATTACTAATCTAATATGCCCCAATTAAGTGGTAATGAGCCAATATTAGGGCTTAACAGACCATGTATTTTGATGTGGCTCAATCTCAACTAGGGAATGTGTTACACACCAAAATGTCACCCTTAAGTGTCACATCTATTATGCACCTAAGTATCGCAAGTGTCGTTAAAGTGTCATATGCACCTTACTAAGTGTTGCATGCACTTTATAAAGTGTCATATGCACCTTACTAAGTGTCACATGCACTTTGACACCATGAAAGAACATTTGTCATGATCCCTAGTCTTTGTGGAGGAAAAAAACCATCATGTGATGGTCGAAAAACTACTTTTTACCTTGCATTTTAAGCCTTTTTTGTGCACTAATTCCCCCCTTCCCATGTATGGGGAGAGTTAAAGTTCCATAGTGCACTGTGTGGGAGCATTAGTAACACTATGTAGCTCGTGTTGGGGGAGAGTTGGTCTTGTTAGAGCTAACCCACCTTTTTCTATGGGTCATCCCCGAGATTCTCTTAAGTGGTTTTGGTCAAGGGGTTGAGTCATGAGTTGAGTCACCCATATTCTCTCCATTTTGTATAACCAAATACTAACCTAAGGAGATAAATCCTCAACCATTTTCTAGAATCCTTCATGGTGGTTAAACCTCTCAAATCGGATATAATGAGGCCACTCAAAGGTTAAAAAGGGAAGAAAGAATTTCAAAGTTCTAAACCTTTGATCTCATGAGACGAATCCATCAAAATCATAATCATTCTGATCCTGAGAAATTCTAGAAAGGGATGGACTGGCGATCTTGGAGAATTTTTTGCAACGTCTATGGTGGTTTGTAATTACTTCACCATGTTTCTCCAATAATATAACTTGGCCAATTTCCTTCATACTATTGTCTATGCATGTATGTCTATATAGATAGATCTATTATTTTCTAATGATATTTTGTAGAAGTAGAAGGTATTTTTTTGTTCCTTGAATACTTTCTTCATCACAATAGGAGCTTGGAAAAAAAGGCTAGAGGATAAAGAATATCAAGGACAGTCATCGAAAAAGGAGTAAGTCAGACTTCTTTCTTTTATTTTCTCTATCCGTAGACATAAAAACAGATCTAAAGGAATGTTAGTGTCCATTTTTTTGTTTTTCTGTCTTGGTCAATAGGGGTTTATATATCCAAGGGATATTTCACTTGTCTACAGGGGAAATATTCCGTAACAAAAAATTGGAAACCCCATTGGGGAATGATTGTTTGTATTCCTTATTTTCTATCCTTTGAATCATATTTGTCCTTTGATATTTTTCATTTTGATGCTTGTTTCTTAAACCTTTCTTGCTTTCTAGTGAATATGGGAAAATTTTGGTGTCATTTCAACCACTTTTAGACACTAACACTTCCCCATAGTGGCCTATAGAGCGTTACTAACACTCCTTGTTAGTTCTTTTGGGTCAGTTTTCAGCCTATTTTTCTTACTTCTCCTCATATTTTTCACTCATATTTTTGCAGTAGATTCCTCTAAACCTGGTTATGACTTTGTTTTACTAAAAGAACCATGATCACCAACTTTTGTTTCCTCCTTTGATGTTGCAAGTCCTTTAGAATTATGGAATGAGCATGACTTCCTTAGGTTAACCTGATCCTTGGGTCAAATTATGTCTTACCACCAGTTTGATCCTTATCATGAAGGTTTTCAAACCCGTAATATCCTGATTTCAAAACTTATATTGAATTTTTTAATTCTTTCTACTAATTTTTGAGGTCTTCAAATAATGATTTCTTTTCTCTTTCACCATTTTGAGTCCTTGATTGAACAAGTTGTCTCACACTTGAATTATTTCAGTTCTCATCAAACTTTTGAGTGCACCTTGTCTAGTTTCTTTTTACTTCACGTTCCTTTGCGTCAAACATTGATTTATTTCATTCTAATTGAAATTAAGGAAGCATAAGTTTGCATTTGAAGATATTTCATTGCATATACAATCAAATAAAGAATTTTTTTTGCATTCTTGGGAATTTTGTTTTGGTACAACTAATATTGTATTTACTTTAGGATTTCAGATTTGTTTGATAGTTTTGTATCATTTTGAAAAGTTGCATGGAATTGAGTGCTTGTTAAGAAGAAAATAAATCTTCTCCATATCATAGATATAATTCATCAAAAATAAACATTTGCATATCATTCTTTTTTCTTTCTATTGGAGTCAAGTCTGACACATCATTAGTTTCATATCTGTGGACCTTTAGGAGTAACAAAAGCCAATAAAATCAACCAGCATGCTAATAAAATCAACTAGACATTTTTTGGTTTATAGTACAACAACAATAGCATAGAGTTAGAATCTTTGGACTAGGAAAAAGTGAGTAAATTGTCCAAGATTACCAAACAAGACTACAGAACACTAGAGAGTGGAAAGATATTGTTGGCCCTTGACCAAGTTTTGGGATAATATTGGTCATGTGACCTATTTTGGGACTTCGACACCTTGTCAAAGGAAGAGTGCAAGACGAAGCAAAGATCAAGGGATCTCGGCCCACTTTTGGGTCCTTTTTTGGGTTTTTGGGAATATGTAATGGGGAAGGGATGTTAGCCTGTGGGTTTAC
Source organism: Picea engelmannii (assembly GCA_009831015.1). Lineage (NCBI taxonomy): Eukaryota > Viridiplantae > Streptophyta > Pinopsida > Pinales > Pinaceae > Picea > Picea engelmannii. The sequence goes on along the minus strand of ML776957.1, from coordinate 1,448,508 downwards.
CCATGCTTAGGCCCACTTTTGTAATGTATAAATAGATAGATATGCATCTACCGGAGTAGATAGAGGTGTATGTGATATAAGCTAAGTGCTAATAGAATTTTTAAGTTCTTTGTGCATGATTGTAAAAGGCTTGCAAAGCTAAGTACAAGTTGTTGTAAGAAGTTATAGAAGGCTTTGTGATATAGCGCAAGGAATAAGGATCTAGCGAGCTATGCAGATCTTTTGTCTTTTGCAAAGAAGGGTTTTGGTGGCTCTGTGATGTAACCGATTGAAGATGCTAATAAAGAAGAAGAGTTGGTGGATGTAGCCCTAGGGTGGGGGTGAACCACGTAAATCTGTGTGTTATGCTTTGTGCTTTGACTCAATGTGCTCATCCTTGCTTTTGATAAGTGCTTTGATGTATTTAGATAGATCCACTTATGCCTTGTGTTTCTTAGATGTGTGTGAATGTTAGATCTAACATGTATGAAGATGATTAGTGTTGATCTACTGGATCGGATCTGTTTTATTATTTCTAAGTGCTAAAATACCTTAGATCTAAGTGAATGTTGCAATGCTTTGTGCTACCTGTGAAATATAATAAGGGTTGAATATTGATGAAGGATCGATGCTAAGTGCTTTGTAAGTGATAAAATCACATATCTGTGTGCCATCTAAGGTTGCAAACACCTGAGTGTTGCAACCACCCATGCTTCTACCTCGGGTGAGACTTCATCTACTTCACAAGTGTTGCAGAAAGGGCTGGTAGTTAGGGTTTTGTTGGTGCATTGTTGTAGCGTTGAACCCAAGGTCTGCCCCTGTGCTAAAAAATGGTTTTGTTGCCGGGAATTGAAACTGTGATTGCTGGGAACTGAGGGAGAAGAAGCCTTGTGCAAAGATTCAATTGGAAACTATGGAATATTTGTGCGTAGATCTGTTGCCCCAGTGCACAGATTTTAACTCGGCCTGTGAAGCTTTATTCCAAGTAAGGAAGGACAAATCTGAAGAAAAGAAGCAAGATCTAAATTCTTTGTGCTCTAATAAAGGTAAAAGTTGAAGTTTATGAAGAAAAGAGGTCAGATCTGCAGAAAAGAGGTAATATATGTAAGCTTTGTTCTCTAATAAAGGTAAGAATAGTTAAATTTTCTTAGATTTGGGATCTTTGTGCTCTATATAAGTAAGATAAGTGGAAATTTTTGTTTCTATAGCATGGATCTAGGTATGTTTGATAGATTTTGTCCTAGCTTAAAAACTAGGGCATTAATAGATGAAAGAAAGTTTGATGTGAATAGATCTGATAATGATAATGATATATATGTTATACCTATGCATAGAAATAATTTTTGGACTAACAAATGAATGCAGGATCCTAGAAAGAATTTTTTGCAGGTTAGCTACCATGATCCTAGTGCATAGTATAGAAGAGGTTGGGGATCATTTAAAAGAAAGAGAGAATTAACCCTATGTTATAGTTGCAGAAAACCAAACCATCTAGCTAAGGAATGCCCTGGTGGAAGACCTAGTTGTCTCTGTTGCAAAGTTATGGACCATGAAGTATTGGATTGCCCTAGAATCATTGCTAAGCTTGAATGAATGAATCTGAACCAAGGAAACCCTAAGGCAGATCCAGAAATAAAAAAACCGCAGAAAGAATTAGAGAATATATTACTACAGATGAAAGGCACCTTGAATGACCACTGACATATTAGATTATTAGAGGTATTTAAAGAAAAAGAATGCATCGAGGCACGAATAGGAGACTTTGACATTGACTGTGTTCTGGATGAAGAAACATAGATGAATATTATGACAAAGAGAACTTGGGAAATTATAGGGAGGCCTGCTATGATTCCTTCGTTAAGAGGAATAGGGTTATTCATAGTGAAATTGGTAAACCTATGTGGAAGGCTCACTCAGATATCTATGAATGTCAATCGAATTTCGACAAAAGAAGATTTTGAGATTATCAAATTTATTGAGGATAACGCCCCATTTACTATGTTACCTGGAAAACCTTGGATTTAAAGAGATCAATCCAGAAAGAAGGAAGAAGAAGAGGTTTTAGAATAACAGAGACAAGAGTTAAAATATTTCATGAACAAAAGGATCTCACAGTTGATTGAAGAACAGGAAAACAAATTGAAGCTATTTGACACTAGAAGACCAGATGTCAAAGCTGTGAGAGCATTAGAGGACTCACAGAAGATTGAAGTATCTATCTCAAATATAGAAGAGGTATTACCCCTGAGTCCTAGGAGAGAACTTCAATAGTGCTAAGTGCCTATGTCCAAGGAAAATAAGAATCAAAATGGGAAAAGAACCACTAAGATGAATCTCACTGGAAAGCAGGCTAGAAAACTGATTAAGAAGAGGACTAAGAGTGAAAAATTATATCAGGTTCCAGAAGGTACCTCACAGAAAGAAACTTTTCAAAACTTGAGCTTCGTCGGGGTATCAGAACAACAACATGTGTCACTTCGCCATGGAAAAGAAATATATCCATTAGAGGTCAATATAGCCATTCGACTGCCATTCCGAACGAATCAAAAAGCATTGATGGCTTACCACTAGACCATTGGACCATGCCATAGTGGACAGAACATTAATTAATGAGGCTCATACCCATTGCAAAGAAAATTGTTACCAAGATCCCCTATATATCTCGTCGCTCCATGCTCGAAGAATACTTTTTCCAACTGAGAATTTGAAGCTTGTAGACTAGCAAGTGTATATAGTGATCATCAATACCTTGTTGTTCATTCATGTGCAGTGTTTAAGATCATTGTGACCCCGATAATTTATCCCGAGCGCGTATGTCCGATGAGCTCACCGCAGTCGAAGAATCCGTAACAGAAGTTCTTCTTGATTTAATGACTGAGAGATTCATGTCAGAAAGAGGAGTTTCTACAGGTGTTCAAGCATCATCGACGAGAGGAATGATAACCACTCCATCCACTACTCGAGCCGGACCATCCTGACAGGCTGATGAGAAGCGTACTAAACACAGAGACGATATCATGAATGCAAAGTTGATTCCAAGAATTCTACCTCCCTACCTACCCCCTCTAAGCAGTTCCATCAACCGATACAGTGTGCCCATATATTTTGACTATGCTTTGGTCACGACGTACCTCCCGAAAGGGATACGTGCAGTTTGAGCCAACCAGGATAAGCTCGCAGCATTGAAATTCAGTGACTTCAACCTTTGAAATAGGAAGGCTTACAACATGCTCGCCCCACACAAGTATCTAACCAGAACTAAATGCAAGAATTGAAATATTATCCCGTAGTCATGGACCTATAACCTCGCGCAGTCCACACTGCTCAACATGATGAAGATCTTGCACTTCAATAGATACTAGGAAGTGAACACATGCATCAAGTTGTTTTTGTCCTTCTACCATGGAGGATACTTATGGTTGAACCACTGCATCATTGTGGATCCGACCTTGATCAATTGGATCACAGGGCTCAGAATGAAGGGCCCTGACCCACAAAACGTTTATCCTGGAAATACCTCAAACCGAGCATTAGCGCAGAGAATCAAAGAAAATTATGGCGATGTCGAGAAGGTCACACAAGGTTACAAGGTATCCTCTATCCAGAGAGGTACAATGCGCCTTGCATGTCAGCTGATCACAAGCAATTTATTTCACAAGAACCAACCCACCCAATTGACTGGATTCATAGTTGATCTCACATGGAAGTGCATAGAAGGAATTTAGATGAATTAGGTGCAGTACCTTGTAAACCAACTAGAACTTGATTGCAGGGAAGCACAAGACCAAGGGTATGAGTTCCACTTCATATGTCTTCTCATATTGATCGCTTTCATCACATTGGAGATGTCAAAAGGTGTGACCTTCCTGGACATAGAGCCCTTTGAACCTTTGGCTGCAAATTTTAGCACCTTATGGTACTCTAATGATATCGACAAGCAGTGGAAATCCAATGTTGTCTTCCATAATTACTACAACCAATTGAATCTCGCCATCTAGTGCGAGCCTCGGATGACCCGAAATACCCTCCATAGGTTTCCTCCCTTAATGAAGTTCAGCGCAGACCACCACTTGATTTATATAACATTATGCACTGATGAGTACAAGCAACAGTTATAGTCATATTATAAGTTGACTAAGGAAGACATCGAAGAGATCACCAAGTACTGGTCGATAGACCTTCTCAGTCTAGTGAACCCCACAGAGCTGTCCGATATGGATAGCCCATAAACTATGTCGGATACATGAGGACCAAGCAAGACAAAGAAGCCTAAAGAGGTTCACGATGTAGATAGTGCATCTGTAAGGACTGCCTCTATCATATCAGACGAAGGGGGTGATGGCGAAGAGATAGAAGGCGCAGAAATTGAACAACGGAAAGGTGAAGTACCACTGCCTAGGGATGAAGAGGACTCATCGAAGAAAAGGAAGGTTTCTCCTCTGAAATCTTCCTCCTGGAAGAAACCTAGAACCCCTATAACCAATATGCGGACTACCCTCACATTGGATGATTTTAATTTCATCATTGTAGCTGTGAACGATGCTTCACATGAGATATTAGAGAAGAAAGAGATGAAGCAGGAGCAGATGTATAATCATATTGAGATTGAACTCCAAGGAGTGTCGTAGGCACTCCATTCTAGCCGTACAGTCTCCACTACGCTTCGAATAGCAGGAACAATAGAACCGGGAGATGAGCCAGCTCAGCTCCACTTGATTGATGATATGGTCAAAGATTTCCTTTAACAAGCTCAAGAAGACACAACACAAGCCACCCAGGCTTTGACACAGGTACAAGGAGTACTTTTTGAGCAACGCAATGCTGTCGAATGAGAAAAAACTTGTTATTAAAGTACAGTGGGACAAAGAGAAAGCATAGCTACAACAGAGCAAGGAGTAGTTGATCGCAGAGTAGCTAGAAGTAAAGGAATAGGTCAACATAACACTTCTCTCTGTGACCATCATAGAAGTGAGAGCTGAAGAATGAATTCCACAACAGGTGGCACAGCTTGAAGAAGTGATCCAACAACTTCAATAGTGCATCGCAGATATGGAACTTCATACCGTGCCTGAGAACCCTCAAGTTATAAGAGACCCACGAGAGGAAACTGCCCACAACATAGTTGGAAGATTAAAATCCCTTGCTTTAGAATGAAAGTAGCTAAGCTCTAAGATTGCTCAGCCATATGAGAACCTCATGGAGAATCCAGAGTTGAATGAATTGGAGTCGCATCTCCAAGAAGCGAAGCAGCACACAGATACACTCCAGGTGGAGTTGAAGGCCTTGACACCAGTTGAAAGAATGAAGAGATCTCATGAAAAATGCATAGCTCAGCAGTAGATCCACATGATCCAAAGTAAAGTGATGAAAGTCTCTCAATGAATTCAACAGGTGCAAGAGAAGGCATGTCAACTACTCACTGAAGTTGAAATCCAAGGAGTAGAGCTTGAACAGGTTGTCACCATTGCAAAACAATTCTTAGAAGGGCCAGTAAATGTTGCAGTGATACAGGACTTCACTGAGCAAGAGGCCATAGCAATGCAATAGGTCAAAGCATATCAAGCTAATCTCAAGGCATTCAAGGCAGAATTGCTCAGACCAAAGTGACTCGGGACGTGTCATAGGTGAGTGTTCGGGGCCTGTTGGCCCTTAACCAAGTTTTGGGATAATCTTGGTCATGTGACCTATTTTGGGACTTTGACACTTTGTCGAAGGAAGAGTGCAAGACAAAGAAAAGATCAAGTGATCTTGACCCACCTTTGGGTCCTTTTTGGGTTTTTTGGAATATGTAATGGGGAAGGGATGTCGGCCCATGGGTTTACTCACGCTTAGGACCAGTTTTATAAAGTATAAATTGATAGCTAGGCATCTATCAGAGTAGATAGAGGTGTATGTGATGTAAGATAAGTGCTAATAAAATTTGTAAGTGCTTTATGCATGACTGTAGAAGGCTTGTAGAGCTAAGTGTAAGTTGTTGTAAGAAGTTATAGAAGGCTTTGTGTTGTACCGCAAGGAAGAAGGATCTAGAGAGATGCACAGATCTTCTATCCTATGCAAAGAAGGGTTTGGGTGGCTCTGTTTTGTAACTGATTGAATACACTAATAAAGAATAAGAGTTGGTGGACGTAGCCCTAGGGTGGCGGCGAACCACGTAAATCTGTGTGTTATGCTTTGCGCTTTGACTCAATGTGATTTTCGTTGCTTTTTCTAAGTGCTTTGATGTATTTAGATAGATCCACTTATTCCTTGTGTTTCTTAGATGTGTGTGAATGTCAGATATGACATGTATGAAGATGCTTAGTGTTGATATACTAGATCTGATCTGTTTTATTATTGTTAAGTGCTAAAATACCTTAGATCTAAGTGAATGTTGTGATGCTCTATGCTACCTCCGAAGTATAATAAGGGTTGAATATTGATGAATGATCGATGCTGAGTTTTTTGTAAGTGATATAATCATAGATCTGTGTCCCAGCTAAGGTTGTAGACACCTAAGTCTTACAACCACCCCTGCTTCTACCTCAGGTGAGACTACATCTTCTTCGTAGGTGTTGCTGAAAGGGCTGGTAATTAGGGTTTTTTTGGTGCGTTGTTGTAGCATTGAACCCTGGGTCTACCCCTGTGCCAATAGATAAAATTATCGTATAGGCATAGTTGGGAGCCCCCTCTAACACAGGGTCTAAACATGAGGTCACATGCAAAAGATAAGGGGAGATTACCCCTCCAAATCTTGACCAATTGTAGTGGACATACTGTATATTGGGTTTTTTCTTGAGAAACTAATGGTTTCATTTGGTCTCATTGCTTCATGAATCCTGAATCCATTCGGGATCCTCAGGAGTATTAGCGGTCCAATTTTCTTTAGTTATCTTGAATAATTTCATACTTTGTTATCCTACCCATACGTTCAGTCTCAATTGTCCATTGTACACCTCAGATTTCAAATGTGAGTTGGTAACCTTAGTTGATCCAGGTGGCTATCTGATGCAGACCCCCTGCCCTCGGGCCGAGATCTACTCAGGATATTCACTACAACCACACTGAGTGTTAGCCAACCCCTTCATTCAAGCCACAAAGGACTTCAGGTTTTGGGGTTTCGCAACCCCTGATGTCGAGATCCTCGACTCTTCCACTTCCCGAAAACTGAAATGCCGAAATGCTGAAATCTTTGACCACATCCTCCTCTGCTCCTGTATCGGGTTTTGTGACTTCAGGAATTCCAGAGCAAGGAACCCCGACCTCTTGTGTCCTAAAGTGCTGAATTTTTGAATCCTGACAGGTTCATCAATCTTTGGCTCCTCACCAGTTTTTTCACCTTTTCGGGGCTTCGAACTTCGTGATTTCGCGAATCCTGTCGTGAGGTTTCCTGACTCTCCAATCCCCAAACCCCGAAACAGACAACAGAGTCTAACTCCGACTATTGATGAATACTCACCACCTATCCTCTTAACTGTCCTCAGTCTCTGACATGGATTCCTGCCACCTGCCACCTTTCCCAGCTTTCGGGACTTGAGCTATCCTATTGTCGCTATTTCCTTTGTCTTTTCGAAGCTCTGAACTTTGAAATTCCAAAACGCCGAAATTTCTTCTCTTTGCCTTCATACACTAAAACTCTTTTTGCATTTCGGGGATTTGATCAACCAAAGGTTTCATCCACACTTCAAACTTCTGACCCCCGAAACGCTGAAAATGATCTCGACGGTCCAATGATCAAAATCAACAGTCGACGTTAAATCCTACCTTTCGAAGGTGGATCTATCCAGCGCTTAACTTCCCCACAACTTTCTTGGATCCTACGGTCCTCTCTATTTTGGGAGTTCTCCTCAAAGAATTCTGACCATTTAGTTTCCTCCTCAAGAACCTCTGGGTCAAAATTGACTCTGCGATCCTTCTCTAGGGCATGACTTTTACACAATGACCTGAGCTTCCTTATTTCTCTTGAATGATTCAAAGGCCCTAACCCTTCTGAGGTTTCTTCGCAAACTCAAGTCTTCAAGGAGACTCCTGCATGCACTCCTTGTGGCAATCTTTCAAATACTTCAGTGTACTTGAACTCCCGACTCTGTGCACTTTCTCTGCAATAGCAGTCCTTCAATCTCTCAACCTTAGTTGATAAGGTCTAAGGTCTTGACCAGCCTGCGCACACCTTGTACAACTTATGTGCTTGTCTTGCACTTCTGCTAGAATGAGAACAATGGTATCTCTCCTGAACTTTCAAAGATAAACTATGAACCTTTGTCACGCACTCCTTGCGGACACTTCACTGTAATCCTTGCAGGAACTTCTCTCACTCAGGAAGAGAAACAATTGAAACTCATTCTCTTTCTCTCTCAGACTTCAAACATTCAAGATGAAATCATACATAAACATACAGTATTAAAACAAATTCATAACAGAGAGAATAAACAACTGTAAGCATACCATTTACCATGTATAAACATAAAACATCATAACACCGTGAGTCTAAATCAAAGCTCCATATATTAATTCAAGCTTTTGTACATGGATTCTCCTCTACAACTCTTCTGCTATAGCTCTCTTCTTCTCTATGCTAATGTGATTAATGCTCTCTAATGTTACAATGATACAAAAGTGAGGGTGTCTATAGTTAGTTTTCCCTCCTATTCTCTAAACTGTCTAATCTTCATTCAAGCCTACCTACTTTCATTTACTATGCATAAATGCCTTAATGTTTTACAGATGAGAGAAATCGCTAAAGATCTGTTTACAATATGCAAGTACGCTTCCCTTTAATCATTACATTAATTTTTCAAAAAAATTTCAAAACATGTAAAATGTATGTTGCACTTTCTAGTTGTCTTCCGCCTCCACGCTCACTTGTTGCTTACAATTCTCCTACATCATACTCCCTCGCTTGAAAATTTTCATGAATTCCTGTTCATGATTTCTTGCATAGTCTATCCATGCTTATGAATTTCTGCTTCATTTTCCTAGCTTGCATCTTCAACTGGATGTCCCTTCCATTTGACCAAGTATTCAAAATACTCTTTTCTCCTGGTCTTCTTCCTGATTCTCTTGTCAAGTATACTTTCCATCTATGGATTTTCAGCTACAATAATTTGTTTAGTCCACTGAACCTCTATCTTTTCACTCTCTTCCCCTACTTCTTCAGCTTTGTAAGGGTACAAATCTGAGATGTTGAATATTGGTGAAATTTCGATCCCACCGGGTAATTCAATCTCATATGCATTTGCCCCAAATTTCTTTACGATCTTGCATGGTCCAATATTCTTCATTTTCAGTTTGTTATATGTTCCCCTTGGGAACCTTTCTTTCCTTAAATTTGCAAGAATCAGATCACCAACTTCAAACTGAAGTTCTCGCCTATGTTGATCTGCTTTGCATTTATACTCTTGACTCGAATTTTGCAAATGTTCCCTCACTTGGCTGTGAAGATCCTTCATTGCTTCTGAAAAATCCTCTGCACTAGCACTTCTAGTTTCATTCTGTTCTAAATCCTTCAATTCAGACACCCCCCTTGGCTGCATTCCATACATAATTTGGAATGGACTGTGCCCTGTGCTTCTATTGATCGAATCATTATAAGCAAATTCCGCCTGTGGAAGAATGTGATCCCACTGACTGTGGTGTTCAGTCACTAGGCTCCTCAGTAAATCTCCCAAGCTCTTGTTCATAACTTTTGTTTGCCCATCCGTCTGAGGATGATAATCTGAGATAAATGACAAACTTGTCCCCAACTTCTTCCACAAAGTCCTCCAGAAATGTCCCACGAACTTGGTGTCTCGATCAGAAACAATACTCCTTGGAAAGCTGTGAAGTCTGACGACTTCTTTGAAAAACAGGTTCGCAATATGAGTTGCGTCACTAGTTTTCTGGCATGGTATAAAATGTGCCATCTTTGAAAATCTGTCTACCACCACAAATATTGAGTCAAATCCTCTTTGCGTTCTTGGTAGTCCTAATATAAAATCCATGCTTATTGCATCCCACGGCCTCTCAGGTATGGGTAATGGCTGGTATAACCCCGTGTTCTTCTTTTTTCCCTTTGTGTGCTAACAAATTCTACATCTGTCCACAAATATTTTGACATTTGTCCTCATCCCTCGCCAAAAATATGAGCCATTTAATTTTGAGAACGTTTTTTCATGACCAAAATGTTCGACCAATCCTCCACTATATTTTTCTTTCAACAGATTCTCCCTCATGGAGCATTTTGGAATACACAATTGATTGCCTCTGAATAATAATCCATCCTAGATCATATATTCAGTCCATTGACTTTTGTCCCTGAGAATTGGATTCTCATATGCCTCATATGCCTCTTTGAAATCTGGGTCATCTCTGTACATGTCCTTGAGGTTATCAAAACCCAATGTTTTGACTCGAAACTCCTGCATAAGAAAACATTTCGTGCTCAAAGCATCAACAAATTTGTTAGCAGTTCCAGAAATATGTTTAATTACAAAAGTAAAATTCTACATATATTCAACCCATTTTGCATGCTTTTGGTTCAACGTTTCCTGTTGAGCCACGAATTGTAAAGCATGATTGTCACTATACAAAACAAACTCTTTAGGAACCAAATAATGTCTCCATTTCTTTAGCGCTTGTATGAATGCATATAATTCCTTGTCATATGTTGAATATTTAATCTTTGCTTCATTCAGTTTTTCACTGAAGTATGCGATCGTCCTATCGTCCTGGCTCAAGACCGCTCCAATTGCAAACCCACTTGCATCACATTTGACCTGAAACGCCTTGTTGAAATGTGGAAACACAAAAATTGGTTGTTCAATAATCTTCCTTTTCAACAGATTGAAACTTTTCTCTGCTTCTTTTGTCCGTTGAAAAGACTTATGTCTTTTCTTCACCATGGCCATCATCAGTGCGCTAATTCCACTAAAATTTATGATAAATTTCTTGTAGAAACTAGCCAATCCATGAAAGCTTCTAACTTCAAATATATTCTTCGGTGATGGCCAATTCTTAATCACCTCTACCTTATCCGGATCCATTTTCATCTCATCTGCAGAGATAATAAAACCCAAATAAATGAGTTATGTCCTCATAAATGTTGATTTCTTCATATTTAACAACAACTTCTCTTGTTGTATTCTCCTCATCATTGTAGCTAAATACTTCAAGTGTTTTGTTTCTGTCATGCTGAAAATTAATATATCGTCAAGATATACGATGACGAAATTCCCAATAAACTCTTTTAGGACTTCATTCATCAACCTCATGAAAGTACTAGGTGCATTTGTTAAGCCAAATGGCATAGCAAGCCATTCATACAACCCTTCTTTGGTCTTGAAGGTTGTCTTCCATTCATCACCTTCTCTCATTCGAATTTGATGATATCCACTTTTCAAATCAATCTTTGAAAAAAAAAATTCTCCACTCAAGGAATCCATCAAATCATCCATCCTTGGCAAAGGAAATCTATATCTGATGGTAATCTTGTTGATTTCCCTAGAGTCTATGCACATCCTCCAGCCTCCATCTTTATTTGGGCTGAGCACTGTTGGAACAACACATGGATTCAAGCTTTCTCGAATCAACCCTTTGTCCATTAAGTCCCGGACTTGTCTCTTGACCTCTTCATTCTATCGTGGTGTCAATCTGTACACTTCTTTGTTTGGTAAACTAGCTCCAGGTATAAGATCGATGTGATGACTTATACTTATGATCGGTGGCAACGAACAAGGTAGTTCGTCCACTACTATATCAGTAAACTCTTCCAGTAACTTCTATATTTCCTCTGGTAAATCATCCACTCTTGTACTGGTTAAAACAATTCTACAGTTCCTAACCATGATGAATTGTGTATCTTCCTTCTTCTTAACCTCCTTAACAAGTTCCTTCCCACTCATGAGAAGTACAATGTTGCTCACTTCTAGTTTCATTTCTTTATAATTAATCGACAACAACATGTGAGTTCTCCCATTCTTCTCTAGGGTGTATGTGTTCTTTCTCCCATCATGAATCACATTTCTGTCATATTGCCATGGTCTACCTAGAAATAGATGACAAACATCCATGGGAATCACATCACATAGTATTTCGTCCTTATATCCTCCTATTTTAAATTCAACTAAATATTGTTTACTGACATTTACCTGATGCCCTTTTTGTAGCCACGAAACTTTGTATGGGCTTGGATGTTCAATAGTCTCTAGCTCCATCTTTTCTACCATATCTGTAGAAATGAGATTGCATGTGCTACCACTATCCATGATGACCTTACATACCCTGCCTTTGGTCTTGCAAGCAGTCTGAAAAAGTCCGTTCCTTTGGGTTGGGTTCTCTGCCTCCTTCTCTGGCGTTAAGAGAACTTTTCTCATGATCGGTGATCTTCCACCCTCAGCATCTTCTGCCTCAACATTCCTTCCTTGTACTTCAGCAATGTGAGTTTCACCTTCTCCTTTTTTTCTATCTAGACATTCATAGGATTTGTGTCCATTTTTTCCACAGGTAAAGCATTTTTTCATAGGATCGAACTAATTTCCCTTTCAGCCAAAGCAACTCTTTCGATTCCTCCATCAAATCTCTACTAAAAAATTGATCCATAGGTCCTTAATTTTCCCACATGGCTTTTCTGCACTAATCCGTCATCTCCCCCGACTCAGTTTCAGGTTTTAGGGTTTCGTGATCCCCGTCATCAAGAGTTCCTATCCTGTTGAACTCGTGAACTCTGATTCACTGATGTGCTCCCTTCCAGCCTTAGCCCCTCCTGGCTATGCCCTGGTCCATGTGACCACTTTTCATAAGACCACAACTTTATACTCTTATCGAGGTTTCGTCTTTTCTGATGTCGAGAACCTCTGTCCCCTCGAAATCCCGATCACCGATCTACCGATACGACGCTTTATTTGTTAGCTCTCCTGGCTAAGCTCCTAGTCCATGTGACCTCCACTCATAAGACCGTAGCCTTATGTCCTCCTATTAGGATTTCAGGGTTTCCAATGCCAAAATGCAATTGCCCTTGGGACTACCGATCTCTTGAATCTTGATTCTCCAATATGCTGAAAACTGGCCCCTCGATGGCGCTTCCCTCCTTATCGCGACTTCAGACTTTGCAATTCCGAATTGTAAGGACTTCTTGTCCACAGGATTCACGATATCCCGATTCGCGATTTCCTGATTGCCAATTCTCCTATCAGGACTTTCTCCGATAATCCAGATCTCCACCACGTGTCCCTAACTGATGGATGGCCCAGATCTTTCTCGGGATTTCCAACATGGATTTACCCGATTTCTTGTCCTCGTGACCCTCGATTTGCAAAGTCTCGAAACTCCGATGGAGTCTTCCCTTTCAATACATTTTCCCAAGGTCTTGGATCTTCGCCATGCGTCTCCACAAGTAGACAGCTTTGATCCACTCCTCATTATTTCGAGACTTGAAGTGTCCCGACTTTCTCGACCTCGAGAACTCCGATATCTCGTGTGCTGATGTCCTGATGCCCAAATTCCTCTCGTCAGGACCTTCACCTCGGCTATTCCCGATGGTAAACCTTTTGCAAGTCCTATCCGATTCGACGACTGACGGGTAATTGGACCAAGATCCAACGGTCTAGATCTCTTCTTCCTGAGCGCTCCTCCTGCTTCCTTCTTGGATGTGAAAAACCTTCCAACCATCTAGATCCTTTCGGCTATTCCAACGATCGATGCTGCTCCCTTCAGAGATGCTGTGCTTTCTTCCTGCACTTGGAAGAATTCCATGTTCCAAAGGTCTCAACCTTTGTCTACCTTCTCTGCGAGCTCCTCAACTTTAAGCCTCACTTGCATTCTCCACGACGATGTTCCTTCTGAGCTTTATTCCTGTTGAATCCCCAAGGGATTCTCGGACTTCTGCGCCTCTGTAGATTCTATGCACACAAAGTGTTGTATCTCTCCTGAGCTTCTCAAACGCTCAGACCCCTAAGGAATTCTATCCATCTTTCTTCTCCTGCAGATGGAGAATGTTCGGATGCCCTCCTGGCTATCCCTCACTCAAAAAACCTCTTGCTGAGCCTGCAGGGTGTTCAACAACCCTGTGAAGATCCCTCAGTGGATTCTTCCTTCAAATCACAGAACTCAAAAGAGTTCTCTTCTCTTCTGTGCCTGTCTGCACAATATCTCAATGCCCACCTGGTAGAGTATCTTCTCTCAGAACTTGCAACAATTTTGTCCTCCTGTGCACCTATGCACCCACTGAATGCCCACCTGGCAGAGCTCTCATAATCCTTAGTGATTCTGGTCCTTCTCTGAACTCACAACAAATTTCTCCTTCAAAACTCTTTGCACCTGCTCAATGCCCACTTGGGAGAGCTTCACAGAACTCCTCAGAGCTTCTGTTTGCAACTATGTCTCTCCTACACAGCCTTGCCTCCAAGGTATTCAACAACCTTGAGGTCTTCCCTGAGTTTTTGATTCTAGTTCTTTGTGCCACACAACGTCCTTGTCTAAACCCACAGAATCCAGAAGTGAAACCTCTATGCACGATTATCAGAACCCGCAGCGTTCTATCACACCCTCCTAGTATGAAGCCTCAAAGACCTTCACCTGAAATCAGACACACTCCTGCAAATGCATGATAACATAATACATTCATAGAATACAATGGAACACTCACAGACATTCATTCAACACAGAATACATGCAGGAAAAACTGCTCTATTTGTATTAAAATGGAAAATGCCTGTATTTACAAGGTGTTCCTGAGCATGGCCTGTAACAAGGTCTCGACTCTCTCTCTCTTCTGCTCTCTACTCACAGATTATAACTCAACTATTCTATCCACCTCAACTCTTACAAAATGAGATACAAAATCTCTTTTACCTGAGGGGGCTCTTTGAGCTCTTCCCTCCAATCTACCTACCCTATTCAATTACATTGAATAGCTGTCTAGTCCAACATCTAGATCTAGATCTCATCCATACAAACATTAATGGATTATCTACCTAATTCCTGCACAAAGGCATAGCTTCCCAGCTCAACAACTAAAACATTTAATTACATTCACTTCAGATTTAAATGAGGACTGCGCCTCTCTCTTCAGCTTTGAATGCATGCGCTCGACGTGGCTGGCTGGATAGCTGGCTAACGTGGAGAGATTCTCCTGCATCATACTCCTCAGCTGCAAAAATCATGAGCTCCTTCTCATGAGCTTCCCATATCAGCTGTGGGAATCCTCCTGGATCCCAAATCATCCTCTGGAGTTGTTCATCCTCTCCATTCTGTGGCTGCTGCTACTTCCGCGCTACTGCTACTGCTTCCTCCTTTCTGCTCAACCTCTCCTGGCTAGCCGTCTCTGTTGACCTCAACACCAGCCTTCTTATCTCTTCGATCGTTGCATCTAGCTGCTCCAGTGGCTGGTCCTATTTTTGCAGTCTCCCCAACTGCAAAAGTTTTCTGTAATTGGGTAGATCATCATGATCTCCCATGCCTTCTTCATCAGTCTCCAACTTTACCTATTGGATGTGCACGCCTTTCACCTTCACCCTTTTCTCTAGGGATTCTATCTTTTCCCACAGATAAACAAAACAAATGTTGTATGCCTCTTCTTCTTCTTCTTCTGCAAACTCCCATGTTGCAGTCTTTTCAGCTTCCTGGATGAAAATATTGAGCCATTCCTCAGAATGCTCATCATCCTCTCCTACTTTTTCTGCTGTCAGTTTTAGTGCTACAGATTCCTCAGTTTCCTAGATGAATATGTTGAGCCATTCCTCGGAATGCTCATTTTCTTCTTCTTCTTGGGCAACCTCAGATATCTGCTCCAATACCTCTTCTTTCCTGATAGTCACAACTGACTGTTCTGCTGCTGTTGCTGCACCATCTGCAACACAGACTTCTGCCTCCCCCTGGGAAAATGGTAGGAATATATGAATTCCCCCAATCATCAAAAATATTCTCAAATCCTCCTCCCTTGTCAGCTGTACATGCTAATCCAAATCCATCTCGGAATTTATGAGACCATTCGATAGTCTCATCTGCTCTGTCAGCTCCTCGGGCTGATCAAAACTCACCTGCTCATCCCTGCCCACCTAGCAATATCGGATGCTTCTACTGCCCTCCTGGCAGTCTTCGAGATCCCACGACGGCCTCATGTCATTGCCCAGCTGGAAATGAGAAATTCCTTAGCTATCCTCCTGACAGTCTCTGAGATCTCGCAGTGATCTCAAATTGTTGCCCACCTGGCAATCTGGAATTTCTACTCTGCCCTCCTGGCAGTTATTGAGATCCTCAGCCGATCCCATTTCATTCTCTTCACCGAGAAATTTTCTAGTCTCTGGTTCACACACCTGAACCATCTCCTCAGGTCTGTCGAGGTTTTCAGCATACCTCAACAATCCTTTTAACAACCTGCACTGTCTTATGACCATCAGCTCCTTGACTGGCCATTTTACTTTCGGCTCCTTCATGGGCCACTCATACACCCATCTCGGCTTCTTATCCTGCCGCATCTTCAATTCGAGATTTTCTATGTCTGCCCTTAATTCAGCGAGCTCTTTATCCATCTCTGCAAGCTTTTCTGCTTTGCTCTTCTTCCCCGCATGCCTATGGCCTTCAGTAACCATGGTGTTGTCTCTGTCTACTTTCCTAGCAAACCTGCTGCTGTCACTCTGCACTAAGAGTGTTACCAGCTTCATCCTACAGTCCTCCTGCTGACTGTCCTCTTGATTTTCGCCTACCTGCAAAAAATCATCACAGAGTCTCCAACACTCTGTCTTCTTTTTCCTTCTCCCTCTGCTTGCAATATACAAACAAAGTTCTAGCTCTGATACCACTTGATGTGTATCAGAGTGCTCTTTACCTCCTCTGGCTTCCCTTGCCTGAAATATACGGACAAGAATCAAGCTCTGCTACCACTTGATGCAGTAAGGGCCCCGCGAGCATCCCACCTTGCGCCTCCTTCTCACAAGATTGATCTAATTTCCCTTTGAGCTGAAGCAGCTCTTTCGATTCCTCCATGGAATTTTTGTTTAAAACTCGATCCATAGGTCCTTAATTTGCCGACACGACTTTTCTGCACTAAGTCGTGATCTCCCCTGACTCAGTTTCGGGTTTCATGGTTTCGTGATCCCCATGATCGAGAGTTCCTGTCCTGCTAAACTTACAAACTTCGATTCACCGATGTGCTCCCTTTCAGCCTTAGCCCCTCCTGGCTATGCCCTGGTCCATGTGATCACTTTTCATAATACCACAACTTTATACTCCTATCGAGGTTTCATCTTTTCTGATGTCGAGAACCTTTGTCCCCTCGAACTCCCGATCACCAATCTGTCGAGACAACACTTTATTCGTTAGCCCTCCTAGCTAAGCTCCTACTCCATGTGACCTCCACTCATAAGACCGTAGCCTTATGTCCTCCTATCGGGATTCGGGGTTTCCAATGCCAAAATGCAATTTCCGTCGGGACTACTGATCTCTCGAATCCTGATTCTTCGATATGCTGATAGCTAGCCCTTCGATGTTGCTTTCCTCCTTATCGTGACTTTGGACTTCACGATTCCGAATTGTAAGGACTTCTTGTCCACAAGATTCCTGATATCCTGATTCATGATTTCCCGATTGCCAATTCTCCTATCGGGACTTTCTCCGATAATCCAAATCTCCACCACATGTCCCCAACTGATGGATGGCCCAGATCTTTCCCGGGATTTCCAACATCGATTTACCCAATTTCTTGTCCTCGTGACCCGTGATTTGCCGAGTCCCGAAACTCTGATGGAGTCTTCCCTTCTGGGACCTTTTCCCGAGGTCTTGGATATTTTCCATGCGTCTCCACAAGCGGACGGCTCTGATCCACTCCTCACTATTTTGAGACTTGAAGTGTCCCAATTTTCTCGACCTCGAGAACTCCGATATCCCATGTGCCGATGTCCTGATGCCCAAATGCCTCTCGTCGAGACATTCACCTTGACTATTCCCGATGGTAAACCTCATGCAGCTCCTGTCCGATCTGACGGCTGATAGGTAATTGGACCAAGATCCAACGGTCTATATCCGTTCTTCCTGCGCGCTCCTCCTACTTCCTTCCTAGATGTGAAAAAACTTCCAACGGTCCAGATCCTTTCGGCTATTCCAACGGCCAATGCTGCTCCCTTCTGAGCTACTGTGCTTTCTTCCTACACTTGGAAGAATTCCAAGTTCTAAAGGTCTCAACCTTTGTCTATCTTCTCTGCAAGCTCCTCAGCTTTAAGCCTCGCTTGTGTTCTCCATGACGTTGTTCCTCCTAAGATTTACTCCTTTCGAATCCCTAAGGGATTATCAGAATTCTGCACCTCTGTAGAGTCTATGCACACAAAGTGTTGTATCTCTCCTAAGCTTCTCAAACACTCAGACCCCTAAGGAATTCTATCCATCTTTCTTCTCTTGCAGATGGAGAATGTTCGGATGCCCTCCTGTCTATCCCTCACCCAAACAACCTCTTGCTGAGCCTGCAGGGTGTTCAACAACCCTGTGAAGATCCCTCAGTGGATTCTTCCTTCAAATCATAGAACTCAAAAGAGTTCTCTTCTCTTTTGTGCCTGTCTGCACAATATCTCAATGCCCATCTAGCAGATTATCTTCTCTCAGAACTTCCAACAATTATGTCCTCTTGTGCACCTATGCACCCGATCAATGCCCACCTGGAAGAGCTCTCAGAGTCCTCAATGATTCTGGTCCTTCTCTGAACTCACAACAGAGTTCTCCTTCAGCACTCCTTGCACCTGCTCAATGCCCACTTGGTAGAGCTTCACAGAAATCCTCAGAGATTCTGTCTACAACTGTGTCTCTCCTACACAGCCTTGCCTCCAAGGTATTCAACAAATTTGAGGTCTTCCCTGAGTTTTTGATTCTAGTTATTTGTGCCGCAACACGTCCTTGTCTGAACCCACAGAATTTAGAAGTGCAACCTCTGTGAACGACTATCAGAACCCGCAACATTCTATCACACCCTCCTAGTATGAAGCCTCAAAGACCTTCACCTGAAATTAGACACACTCCTGCAAATGCATGATAACAACATACACTCATATCATACAATGGAACACTCACAGAAATTCATTCAACACAGAATACATGCAGGAAAAACTGCTCTGTTTGTATTAAAATGGAAAATGCCTGTATTTACAAGGTGTTCCTGAGCATGGCCTGTAACAAGGTCTCGACTCTCTCTCTCTCTCTTCTACTCTCTACTTGTAGATTCTAACTCAACTATTCTATCCACCTCAACTCTTACAAAATGAGATATGAAATCTTTTTTACCTGAGGGGGCTCTTCGAGCTCTTCCCTCCAATCTACCTACCCTATTCAATTATATTGAATATTTGTCTAGTCCAGCATCTGGATATAGATCTCAGCCATACAAACATTAATGTCCGATCTACCTAATGCCTTCACAAAGACATGGCTTCCCATCTCAACATCTAAAACATTTAATTACATTCACTTTAGATTTAAATGAGGACTACGCCTCTCTCTTCAGCTTTGAATGCAGGTGCTCGACGTGGCTAGCTGACTGGCTAGCTGACATAGAGAGATGATCCTGCATCATCTTCCTCTTCCTCTGGTTCGAGGAAAAGTATTTCTATTAGCATACTGTCCTCTCTGTGAGCTTCCACCTCTCTCAGTTTTAGTTTGAGGTTTCGTCCACTCTTCTTTAGGTTTCTGATTCCTGTATTGGGAAATTGTTTTGCCTCTGTCTTGAATTCTACCTCGGCCTCTTTGACCTTGATTTCGGCTTATCTTCTCTTCAGATTTTAGAGCCATCTAATAATAATCCTCCACATTTCGAATGATCATCATGATCATCTCATATTGGATGTCATATCTCAGGCCATTCATGTACCTGGCAACCTTTTCATCATTGCTTTCCCAATGACCTGCTCTGATGTTTATCTTGTAGAACTCTTTAGTGTATTCTTTCACTAACATCAGCTTCTATCTCAAATTATGCATCCTCTGAAATAGAGTTATTTGATAATCCTTGGGTATGAATTTGGCCTTCATCTTTGCAACCATTCTATTCCAACTCTTGATTTTCTACTTGCCTTTGCAACGTCTGGCAGCCTGCAGTTCATCCCACCATAATGTTGCATGCCCTTTAAGTCTTGTGACAACATGTTTGACCTTATTGTCTTCCTCGACATCCTCATAGTCAAAATATTTATCCAAAGATCTAATCCAGTCTAGAAGCTCTTCAACATCCAGGTTTCCCTCATACATCGGAAACTCCATTTTTTCCCAGGCACCTATCCTTGCAATAACCCTGAATAGGCATTCATCTGCAACATCCTCAACTGCTACTTCTTCTCCTTCATGTCCAGCTTCATTTTCACTTTCAACCTCGCTAATATCTCCAGTGTCGACTGTGCACCTCTGTGCTATCTCCATGGCATCAAGCCCGGCATGTAGTTTGCACATTTCTCTTTCCAATATTGGATCAGGCATTGGCTTGTCTCTTCTTCTCGGTGGCATGGTTGAGAAATTTCTCTTTTCTCTGCTACAGAAAGAAAATAAACTATTCTGTACTCTGATACCACAGCTGATGTAGACCCCCTGCCCTCAGGCCGATATCTACTCAGGATCTTCACTACAACCACACCGAGGGTTAGCCAACCCCTTCGTTCGAGCCACAAAGGGATTCGGGTTGCAGGGTTTCGTGACCCCTGATGTCGATATCCTTGAATCTTCCACTTGCCGAAAACTGAAATGCCAAAATGCCGAAATCTCTAACCACGTCCTCCTCTGCTCCTGTATCGGGTTCCATGACTTCAGGAATTCTAAAGCAAGGAACCCCGACCTCTTGTCTCCTAAAGTGCCAAATTTCCAAATCTCGACATGTTCATCAATCTTTGGCTCCTCACCAGGTTTTTCACCTTTTTGGGGCTTCAGACTTCACGATTTTGTGAATCCTGTCGTGAGGTTTCCTGACTCTCCAATCCCTGAACCCCAAAACAGTCAATGGAGTCTGACTCCAACAGTTGATGAAAACTCGCCACCTATCCTCTTAACTGTCCTCAGTCTCTGACATGGATTCCTACCACCTGTCACCTTTCCTAGCTTTCAATACTTGAGCCATCCTCCTGTCGCTATTTCCTCTGTCTTTTCAAAGCTCCAAACTCCAAAATTCTGAAATGCTAAAATTTCCGCTCTTCACCTTCATACACGAAAACTCTTTTCACGTTTCGGGGATTTGATCAACCAAAGGTTTGATCCACACTTCGGACTTCTGACCCCTCAAAATGCCAAAAATTATCTCGACGGTCCAATGATCGAAATAAATGGTCCACATTAAATCCTGCCTTTCGAAGGCGGATCTGTCCAACACTTAACTTCCCGACAACTTTCTTGGATCCTATGGTCCTTGCTATTTCGGGATTTCTCCTTGGAGAATTCCAACCGTTCAGTTTCCTCCTCAAGAACCTCTAGGTCAAAGTTGACTCTGCGATCCTTCTCTAGGGCGTGAATTTTTCACAACGACCTGAGCTTCCTTCTTTCTCTTGAATGATTCAAAGTCCGTAACCCTTGTGATATTTCTTCACAAACTCAAGTCTTCAAGGAGACTCCTACATGCACTCCTTGTGACAATCCTTCAAATACTTCAACGTACTTGAGCTCCCGAACCTGTGCACTTTCTCTACAACAACAATCCTTCAATCTCTCAACCTTAGTTGATAAGTTCTAAGGTCTCGACCAGGCTGCGCACACCTTGCATAACTTCTGTGCTTGTCTTCCACTTCCACTGGAATGAGAACAATGGTATCTCTCCTGAACTTTCAGAGATAAACTCTGAACCTTTGTCACGCAGTCCTTGCGGACACTTCACTGCACTCCTTGGAGGAAGTTCTCTCACTCAAGAAGAGAAACAATTGAAACTCATTCTCTTTCTCTCTCAGACTTCAAACATTCAACATGAAATCATACATACACACACAATATTAAAACAAATTCATAACAGAGAGAATAAACAACTGTAAGCATACCATTTACTATGTATAAACAGAAAACATCATAACACCATGAGTCTGAATCAAATCTTCATATATTAATTAAATCTTTTGTACATGGCTTCTCCTCTACAACTCTTCTTCTACAACTCTCTTCTTCTCTATGATAATGTGCTTAATTCTCTCTAATGTTACAATGATACAAAGGTGAGGGTGTCTATAGTCGGTTTTCCCTCCTACGCTCTAAACTGTCTAATCTTCATTCAAACCTACCTACTTTCATTTAATATGCATAAATTCCTTAATGTTTTACATATGATAGCAATCACTCAAGATCTGTTTACAATATGCAAGTACGCTTCCCTTTAATCATTACATTAATGTTTCAAAAACATTTCAAAACATGTAAAATGTATGTTGCACTTTCCAAATGTCTTCCGCCTCCACTCTCTCTTGCTACTTACGATGCTCCTGCATCAATATCGATGGCCACCCACCTTTTCCATCTAGCTCAAAACAACTTTGTGGCAATTTCGGTAATTTACTATTTTTAGCAGGTTTTAATTTTCGGGGCCATTTTGAGGGTCTAAATGAGGTTTTTCGATATCAATGTTCTCAATGATAAACAAAGGAATTATTGATCCCTCAAAATGAATCTACTTGACAATACCTTTCCAACGAGCTATCATACGCCTAAAACGGAGATCGTATGCAAAAGTTACGACCCCGAAAAGTTGATGTACTGACTTACCCAAACGGGGCCCACATGACTTTTGGCGCTTCATCTCCTAGGGTTAGGTTTTTGTGTCTAGGGTTTTGGGAATTCCTATTTATTGTAAAAATTCCTTCAAAGCCTCATTTTAATCATCTTATTACGAATGTGAGTAGCCGTCACATCTCTTCTCAGAGATAAGCTACCACCATTCTAGCGAGTCTTTCACTCTGTATTTTTTACAGTCTCTGTACATTTCTTTCATTAATAGAAATCATGTATTACTATATATCTGTGTTTATGGTTGCATATCTGATACATTTTTTTTATATTATTGAATATCTGTGATATCTTTGTGCATTTCTTTATTATACCTCTGATCTCATTTCGTGCGGTGGATATCAGTGGCCACCCACCTTTTCCAACTGTCTCAAAACAACTTTCTGGCAATTTTGGCAATTTACTATTTTTAGCAGGTTTTAACTTCTGGGGCCATTTTGAGGGCCTGAATGAAGGATTTTAGAGATATAGGTTCTCAGTGATAGCGAAAGGAATAATTGATCCCCCAAAATGAATCTCCTTTATGATACCTTTCCAACGAACTATCATACGCCTAAAACTGAGATCATATGCAAAAGTTACGACCCTGGGAAGTTGATGTACTAACTTACCCAAACGGGGCCCACATGAATTTTGGAGCTTCATCTCCTAGGGTTAGGTTTTTGGATGTCTATGGGTTTTGGAATTCCTGTTTATTATAAAAAGGCCTTCAAAGTCTCATTGTAATCATCTTCTTGTGAATGTGAGTAGCCGTCACATCTCTTCTCAGAGATAAGTTGCCACCATTCTAGCGAGTCTTTCACTCTATATTTTTACAGTCTCTGTACATTTATTTCATTAATAGAAATCATGTATTACTGTATCTCTGTGTTTATGGTTGCATCTATGATATATTTTTTCTATATTATTGGATATATGCGATATCTCTGTGCATTTATTTATTATATCTCTGCTCTCATTTCTGCCAAAAATAATCCAGATCAGTGGTGTCAGAGCAAGCTTCTCTTGATCATTTTTTCAGTGCATTTCCCTGACGAGGTCTAAGTATAGAAATTTGGGTTTCGAGCTTGTCTCTCTTGAAGACAATTGCTCTCACACACCCAAGAAACCCTCAATGGTGGAAGAAAAGAAAAATGATGGAGCAGACGATCCTATCAATCTGTTGCTTGAGAAAGCTATCACGGGACAGAGGGATGAAATGATGGAGAATTTTTCCCACATCCTTAAATTCCTGTCAATAGCATCAAGCACATATTCATCAAGAGGCCACTTTGGAGACACCTTGCCTTTCAAGGTACAAGTTAATTTTGATATTCCTGTATTTGAAGGACAAATAGATGCAGACACCCTAGAGAAATGGTTAACTTTGCTAGAAGGTTATTTCTCTGTTCACAACTTTTCCAACAAAGAAAATATCACCTTCACACTCCTCAAAGATATCCCTCATGTCAAACATTGGTGGGAACCTTACTAGGACCAAAGTTCCATAGAGAAGTTTGGAATATATGGGGTCGATCCCACTTGGGATTTTTTTTTGGATGCGGTAAAGGAACAATATTACCCTATTGGCAACTATGAGGACCAGTACATGAGATGGACCAAACTATAGAAAGAGAGTGGCCAAGCAGTTTCGGAGTTCAACAATACCTTCCATACCTTGTGCACCAAGCTGGGTATCAAAGACTCCAAGCAAAATTTGGTTCTGAAATATCGTGGGGTTCTACACAGATACATCCAGACTGAAATGGATTTTCTGGACATCTCATCACTCGGTGCTACTTATCGATATGCTATTAAAATTGAGCAGAAATCTAAGCACCAGAACAAATGGGAATTCAAGTCTGCAAATCCACAACAACCAAAGTATGACAAAGATGGCCCTAACAAACAGTGTCCTAAAAACTAGTCCAAGACACAGGAAAAGAAGGGTCACAGGAAGACAAAGAAGGACACTTAAAATGGTGTGATTTCCACAAAATCCCCTGGCACAACACCGATGAATTTGACTCATAACAATCATTGGTGGTCGAGATCAAAGACAAGGAGCCGAACCCTGATTCAAAATCTGATTCTGAAAAATAATGGTAAAGGATAGATCATTGACGCAGACCCCGCTGCTATTTTCGCGAACACAACAATTCAACCAGAAGAACCAACATATCTTGAAGAGGGGGAGAACATTTTTCATTCACATATGTGGGTGAAGGGGACCCCACTGCATTTTATTGTTGATAGAAGAAGCCAAAAGAACCTCATCTCAGCAGAGATCATCAAACAATTGGGATTTTCGACAACACCACACCCGCAACTATACAACATTGGGTGGCTTCACCAAGGATGAGATCTTCATGTCAGCCAATAGTGTCGATTGTCATACAACATCCAGCCCTTCAAGGATGAGGTATTATGTGATGTTTCCCCACTGGATGTCTGTGATGTTCTCTTGGGCCAACCATATATGTGGAAGCACCATGTTGTTTATGAGTCTCGAGCCTACAGTGTCATTGTTACTTTGGGGGTCATCTCTACAGAATACCAGAGGTAGTCCTGACTACTGATCCACCTAAAAAGTGTTGCAAGGTAGTATCTCATACTGCAAAATTCATCTTCTTCACAATCTATTCAAAAGGGGAACAGAACGACGCTGCAACCACTACAACTTTGCCCCAAGCACCTTCTATCCAACAGAAGCAGGTCGACAAGGATGTAGCAAAGTGCAAAGATTCCTTCTGCACACCTTCCTCTTGTGTATCTCAACTTTTTGAATAGCCTCAAACTCAATAGGTTCATGATATACTTCCACAAACTGAGCAGCGCGACATCCCCTGCAAGACAAGAAACTCACCAAGATGCAGATTCAACAAACACTTTTCCTTCTCCCTTGGGAACTCAACATAATGGAGACCATTGCTTCCTAAGGAGGGAGGATTGATCCAGGTGGATATCAGTGGCCACCCACCTTTTCCAACTGGCTCAAAACAACTTTGTGGCAATTTTGGCAATTTACTATTTTTAGCAGGTTTTAACTTCCAGGGCCATTTTGAGGGCCTAAATGAAGGGTTTTCAATATCGAGGTTCTCAATGATAGTTTAATGAATAATTAAGCCACCAAAATGAATCTCCTCAATTATACCTTTCCAACGAGCTATCATATGCCTAAAACGGAGATTGTATGCAAACGTTATGACCCTGGGAAGTTGATGTACTAACCAAACGAGGCCCACATGACTTTTGGTGCTACATCTCCTAGGGTTAGGTTTTTGGATGTCTAGGGTTTTTAGAATTCCTGTTTATTGTAAAAATTTCTTTAGAGCCTCATTGTAATCATCTTCTTGTGAATGCGAGTAGCCGTCACATCTCTTCTCATAGATAAGTTGCCACCATTCTAGCGAGTCTTTCACTCTGTATTTTTACAGTCTCTGTACATTTCTTTCATTAATAGAAATCATGTATTACTGTATCTCTGTGTTTATGGTTTCATATTTGATATATTTCTATTATATTATTTGATATATGCGATATCTCTGTGCATTTCTTTATTATATCTCCGCTCTCATTTCTGCCAAAAATAATCTGGATCATTAGTGGCCTTTCATAGGTATCTATACAGGTGATTGTGGGGGGATTCCAACAGTACTTGGGAAAGACATTGCATCACACTTTCAGTACCTTTGGAGGGTGACCCTATGAAGTGAGATTTTATTTCACCAAGAAGAGTTGTTATGTGGAGGTCATGGTAGCTCCTTTTCATATCTTCACTGATGGATTGACACTTCATCTTCGGAAGATCCTTCCATATATTTTTGCATGGTTGATTACTTGTATATATTTTTTATGGGTGTGTTCTTTCAAAGTTTGTATTTTTCCTTAAGGATTGTTATTTTATTTCCGTCATGGTCAATCAAGGGCTTCAAATATCTCGCAAAATGAAAGGTTTGGATCTTGAAGTTCAAGAACCTCAAGAGGACCCTTCTTATGAAGGAATGGTCAAAGAACAAACTTTTGAAACTAGGAGTGTAGCTCTTGCAAGTGGCCAACACATAGAAGAACCAGTCACAACCTTTATGGAAGGCCTTGTATCTCACACAAATCCCCTTTTTACTAATCCACTTAGCCCATTACTCATTGAACAACCATCCACGAGATTTATTGATGCTTATTCTTCTTAATATTTAATGGCCAATTTAGCCATTAGCCAATATTTTGGCACAAACCCACCGATATTTGGTTTTCCAATATTTTGGCAAGAGTGAAAATCACTACTACTGGTGCTTCTTTTGTAATAGGAACATCCTGGACCCAGGTTACTTCGACACAACCACTTGTGAGTACATATCTCTCCACACATGAGTTGGTTAATATTTGTTCATCACTAATCCCACATATTCACACACCAAGTGCTTTACTTGGTTGTCCCATCAATCAGATGGCCAGTAGTCAGGCCAATCAAAGAACCACATTTACACAAGCTACTCAACCCACATCTCCAACTTTACAAAGGGGAATTTCTTCTATACCTTCCATTGAAAGTCAATATTCAATGGGAGGAAAACCTTTAGCTCAAGGGAAACCTTTAGCTGGAGGGAAAAAAAATTTCGGGGGGGGACCCTTAGCCATGGGTAAAAAACCTATGTGGGGGAAACAACAACAAAATTGGGTGAAATATGCTCATGCAGGTCCTTCCATTCCCACTACTATTGTCCTCTATCCTGGAAAACCATATCCAAGAGTTACAAATACTTTATGGGGTCAATGTAATCCAACAAGAATTCCTCAACAAGGAGATTTTCCCAATCAATCAGTGAACCCCATGATTCCAAAACAACATCCCCCTAAAAAAAAATATATGGGAGGTCCATTGGGCCAACCATAATACATGAGGAACCATTGGGTAAATCATAGTACATGGGGTGACCCTCAGGTCAACCACAATAAATGGGGGGTCAACCACAATACATAGGAGGACCATCTAGTTTTTCCATCCAGTCACAACCTATATATGGTCTTGTTGGTGTTCCTGTGTCACATGGCTACTACTAGTATCCACAAGATAACCAACAACTTCCCCTCTTGGCTACATTAGATCATCCTGATATTTCACATTTGACTAATGATCCCATACTTCATGCCCCATTTTGGCCTCCATTCCCTACCAAACTACCATCTGATATCCCAAAATTCGACGAGAGACATCTATAAGACCCTAATAACCATGTAATTGTTGGAATACTAAGAGGGGGGGGTGAATGAGTATGAGAACTTTACCACTTTTAACCACAATATATAAACTTGAACTTTATCAACAATATATGATCAATGTATCATATATGATTTCATTCAATATATAGTGAGCATATAATCATAAGTAGCTTCACATCAACAACATCACATCAAATAAATAGTAAATAGCAGACCAAAATTTATGTGGAAACTCGAATGGGAGAAAACCCTAGAATTATTTCTTATATATTTTCAAGAATACCTTCATTGGAATCACCAACTTCCCAATTGTCCAACTACAACTAGAGGGAGGCTACAACCCGATATTTATAGGTTCCAACCTGAAGGAAGCTATAACTACCTGAATTCTTTTTCTCCAGCCATAAGCAAGCTACAACCCCTTGATTCTTAGGCTCCAACATGAAGGAAGCTCCAACTCCCCATGTTCATTGACACCAACTGGAAAGAGGCTACAACCCCCTTTCCTTTCCTCATTCTACCACCCTGAAATATAAGTGTATACCAAACTCTCACTACCACAATCACTACCACTTTCAACTTGTCATTGCCAACCTTGTCACATCAAACTGTCATTGTCAACCTGTCACATTAGCATGCCACTGTCAACCTGTCACATCAACCAACCTATTACAGTCATTGTCAAATCAACCAACTTGTTAATGTCACTATCACACCAATCAACCTGTCACTATCACATCAACCAACTTTTCACTATCACATCAACCTGTAACCGATGATCGACCAATCATCCAACCTTCCACATCAACCAATAATTATCACTCTGTCACAGATATACCATCACCAACCAACTGTAACCAAATCCAATCAAATGGATACCAAAACCATCACCAAACCATGTACATCAACATGTATCAACCATGCATCAACCTTATACATCAACATGTACCATACCATGTACATCAACATGTGCCATACCATCAAACATGTATGAACATGTACCATAAATAATGTACTACGAGATGTGCCTCAACCATATACCATATCACTCATGATATGTCTCAATTATCCCATACACCATGTACCATATGTCAGGAAATGCACTGTAATTCTACACTAATCCCAACATAAGAGAAGAAGAATTTAATCACGAACGTAAATGAGACAAGCAATCACATAGTACATCAATATTTTACCCCGGAACCCTTAACCGAGAGAAACCAATTTTCCTTTGAGCATTTTTCTCTCTTTTTTTCTTTTTCAATAAGAATAAAATGTTACATGCCTAACCTTGGTCTGCACCTAAGACACAATCGACATCATACCCTCTTGCATAAGAAAGAACAACCCTGTAGACAAATTGGCTTACATATGCATGACCATCAACCTATACCTAAACATGAATTAAACTACATAAGTGTATTACATGGTTCTTGCATTATCCTTTACGTCATTACAACACTCCTCTTTATAGGATTTAAAATAGGAAAAACCCTAAAGATTGGTTCCCAAAAATGGTTACGGATCCTTGCATATCATTGAATACAAATACCACAAATCCTCAGATTCTATTACAATCAAATTTCAATTTGAGTTACTAGTCGACCTTTATTCGATTTCTAGTCAGTCGTCTCACACCCACACTTCGACCTCTTTTCAATTGGATTTTTCGATGATATCTTCTACTTTGAATTTTCCCAGTGGAATCCTTGACCTTTGACTTGCTATCGATCCATGCTGACTTCGACCTACTGTATATCCACCTCAACTTTGGTCGTTAGTCGATCTACTCGGACTCAACTTTCACCGCAAATGATATAACACCCAACACCATACGATATCAACAATGAAGTTCCTCAAAAAAATTTCATAGCATGTCCTAAGATCACCAACAAGTGCTTGTAACCATGCACCATCTCTTCAACCATATACCTCAAACAACATGTCAGTCATCAACAGACATGTGCCATATCACTCATGATATGCATCAACCAATTACCATAAACTTATGCCAATATATCCAAGATATGCACTAGCAATGAACCTCAATAAATATACATGAACTAGCATGTACCATACATCCAATATGTGCCTTAAGGAATATACCAAAAATCACAAGGAAATGACTCAAGCATGTTCCACAATATCACCAAGATGCAACCTCATAACACATAGAATAAATTACCTTTGCATATGTAACTAACCTGGTTCCTCTGATCATGATACACAAACCTATAGATTTACCTCAGTCCTCGACAACCTGGTGCTAGCATATTTTGTGTTGGTCTCCAGTTTTGACTATGTTTTGCCTACATTATATCACAAAGACCTCCATTTTCACACCCAGTACCACTCCCTTCTGGCCTTGTTATGACACATGTGACCCCTTTTTACAACTAAGTGGGCTACTCAAGGTATTTTTACGTTTCAAGTTATTTTTATGTATTTTGATACTTTAAATTAATATTGAAACTAATGTGGCATGAGTTAGGTACTATTTCTATTTGAAACAGGATTTGCCAGTACTAGGTACCAGCTCGCACCCAGTGGAGATACCAACGAAGCTGCTAAAGATCCGCGTGTTATGGCCAGAATGGTAGATAGTGTGATTTACATGATAGATTGAGTCATCACTCATATGCTGATTCAAGGAGAAATTATAGAACTGAGTTGTTAATACTTCATGACTCACACTTCGTGACACTGCGTGTCACGAAGATGTGAAGACTATTTTTAACTGATTTCGAGTTATTTTCGGATCTGGGATCCATTTGAATTAATGTATTTTTTCTTTAAACTATTTTTAAGGAGGATCTATATAAATAGAGGGTCACTCCTAAGAAACGTTGGGTTATGTTATGCTATGATACACATTTCTACTAATACAATCTGCCTTTGCGTTATGTTACTTTACTGTCATATGATTTGAGTTATTTTTCTGAGTAAATGGAGTGTGAATCATGAACAGTGTTTGCGTAGAATGATCTAAGTAGTTCTGGTTTTCCTTTCGGCGATTGCAACTCTTGGTTGGGCCCGCCAACAGGTTCAAGTCGCTGCTTTTCTCTGTATTAGATTTAGTTTATTTCAGTATTTTAGTATTTGCATGCATGTTAGCTTAAAGTTTGGGAATTAACTTGTTCAGATTCTTGCTTAAATATTCTTCAACTGTATCGTTTCCATCATATTAATATCTTCTACTTTGATGAGTGTTGAAAGCATGGTTGATTCTTGTAGAATTTAAAGCATAAACTAGATTTGCTTGTTTCCAGTTTTCAGTCTGAACGTAACTTAGAGTTTGAATGTACTTTGCTTTGGTTAGGATAGTTAGGTTACTCTACTTTGTTAGGATAGTTAGGTTACAGTTGAATTAGAGGAAGCTTCCAGTACCAGTAGGGTAAGTAGGATATTTCTTTATTTTCCTGTGGATAGATTTAGATTTATTTTCGATGTGTAGATTAAAAGAATTTTAGGAAATAATCTTTTTGTTATGGCTTAAATAGAAATAGTGATTATAGATGATTAAAGATAGTGGTAGATAGTCTTGTGAAATCACATTAGAGTAGAAATAGAAGCACCTGCACTTAAGCACAGAACTGTTCTCTTTTGATGAATCAAATAGGAAATGATAAGTTTCAAGGTAGTCATTAGGATTCAGTTTCTAAGAGTGAGCTTGTGTTTTCTTCTAAGAATAGTCTTTAGATAGGGATTAGAATATTACCTGCACATACAGTGTAGCAGCTCTAAGTTTACTTACCCTGGTTTGACAATTCATTGTTTTCAGGTCATTAAAATCTTTAATTTAGCAGCCTGACATTTTTGGCGCCGTTGCCGGGGAGCTGTTTACAAGGTAAGTTAGATAATTTCTTTGATTAGTTTTAGAATGCACTTAGTTTTGTGTGGTATGTTAGTAGGTTGATGATAGGAGGAGCTGTGGAAACAAAAGGGTGAGAACCGACATATCAGTTATCACAGGTACTCTGAAACTCAATCTTAGTTTCTTTTCCTTCCATTTAGCATGACTTCATGAGAGAAAGAGATCATAGAGGTAGATTTAGGAGAAATATAAAACAACAAAAAGAAGAAACCTCCACCCAAAAAGCGATAGAAACTGAAACTGGAATTCTGGCTGAGGAAACCATAGAACAAAACCTAGAACCAGGAAACACCATACATCAACAAACTCAAAATCTTGGTGATCCAGCCCTGGATGACACAGTTGATCCAGAGAAAATACAAGCTCTTCTTGGGAACCTTAACTCTGTAGTTTCACAGATAACAACTACAATTGTGGAATCAAAGGCCATAGGATCCTCAAAAGGACCAATAGGAGATAACAATTCTGACAAAAAGAATCCAGAAAGGTGGGATTTCACACCCTCACCAAAGAAAGATCAGATTGCATATACAATTCTTGGTAATCCTTTTAACATGGGAGAAAGAGGGAGAGAGTTACATGGGGAACTTCATATCGAAAATGAAGGAGAAGAACAAGCAGAGAATGAGTTAACACCAAAAACCACCTTTGGGTTTCCTATTTTGGATTTAGTCCAGGATGTCAATATGAAAAATATCCCACTTTCAGCACTACCAACCTTCCATGCGAAAAATAGTGAAGACCCAGATGTCTTTCTTTTTGAGTTTGACATCTTGTGCAGATGTTATAACTATCTCTAGGATGCACATAAACTGAAATTATTTCCTGCCACCCTGAAAGATTTTGCATTACGTTGGTTCATGAGTTTAGGAGAGTACATCATTAGATCTTGGGAAGATATGAAGGAAATTTTTTTAAAGAAGTACCAGGACTATTGCAGAACCAAGGATTCTCGGAATGACATCTTCAAGATGAATAAAGCCTTGAGGATTTTCTAGAAAGATTTACCTATACCCTTCAAAAATCTAAATATAATGATCTCCAGGATGAAGCAATCAAGACTCTTTTCTTAAAAGGAGTTTTAGAGGAATATACTGATACTCTCAATTTAATGGCTTCAGGAGACATTTATCAAAAAAAAATTGAAGCAATCAGTGAACTTTGTAGAACTTACTCAAGAAGTAAAGGGAAAACTACAAAAAGTGTGAGAGAACCGGTCAATAAAAATACCAAAACATCCACATCTAGTGGAGTTACTAGAGTCGAATTGGGAAACCTTTTGGAAAATTTTAAAACAGACATTTTAGGAACAATTGGCTCTCAATTAGACACGCTGAAGATTAAGAGAAAGTAGGAAGAGGAAAACCCTGTCCTAAGCATATTTTTCCCAAAATGCAGAAAAAGACATCCTTTACGAGAATGTCCTTTGGACAATGTTCCTGTATGTGTAATATGTACTGGAAATCATAAAATAGAATATTGCCCATCCTTACCTGGATTGCAAGCAATATTCAAGGGAGGGGAAGCTCTAGGGGCTCCATTTACACCTAAGAGGCCTTGGCAACCTAGAAATACAAATGCAAATGCATATCAAGAACCATCCCCACAATCTTCCAGCTATTATCCACCCTTCTCTCAACAACAACATCCATGGAACTGGCCAAATTGGCCTTCACAAAATGTCCCTGCTCAACCTTGGTACCAGGGATGGAGAGATCCAAACTTTGGAAATAACCAATAGCAGCATGCGGTACCAATTCCCCAGAATCCATGCACACAGTATCCTCCAAATATGCAACAATTATTGCCTGGTTTTACTCCACCTCCGTTACCACCCATTCAACAAACCCCTCAGCAGCCTCAGAATCCA
This sequence comes from Picea engelmannii, assembly GCA_009831015.1. Classification (NCBI taxonomy): domain Eukaryota; kingdom Viridiplantae; phylum Streptophyta; class Pinopsida; order Pinales; family Pinaceae; genus Picea; species Picea engelmannii. Next base: position 1,414,915 of record ML776957.1, on the reverse strand, counting down.
CCACGTCCTACCATTTTTCCCACTCAAACCATTCCAAATCCTAACCACAGACCACCCCTACCACTCCATAATGATGATTTCCAGAACTATCCAGCTTACAACATAAACTCTATTTCTATACAAGAAGTACAACTGAGATCTGGAAAAATTTTAAATAAAATTCAGCCCATAACAAAAAAAGCACCAAAGATAATTATCGAAGAACATGAAGATGAGTCTATGGATAATTTATCAAATGAGACACCCCTGAAAGATGTTATCATTCCAAAACAGAAAGAATCTGAATCACAGCATAACACACAAACTCAGGTTCCCCAAACGCCTCCTTTTCCTGAAAGGTTGCTCATTGAAAAACTGATTGTCCAATCTGAGTTTGACATCATGAATGAACTAAGAAATGTTTGTGTCAATATTCCATTGTTACAAGCAATAAAATATGTCCCCATCTATGCCAAAACCATCAAATAACTCTGCATTAAGAAACCAGGTTGGAAACAGAAAGATCTACCCACAATACATCTAGTAGGATAGTTATCAAATTGTATTTCTGAAACACCTAAGATGGTAAAGTATGCCAACCCAGGGAACCCAATAGTTTCAGTGACTATCAACAATGTCTCTATTGGTAATACTTTATTTGATCTAGGTGCAACCATTAATATAATGACCATCAACACAGTGGAACTGTTACAACTGAATCAATTCCTTCGCCCTACTCCTACAGTCCTTGAACTTGCTGACAAAACCACTATAGAACCTGTTGGAGTTCTTGATGACATCCTTGTGACTTTAGCTTCGTGGGAATATCTTGTTGACTTCATGATTATTCATTCAAAGGACCCCACAAAAGGCCATCCAATCATTTTAGGGAGACCTTGGTTGGCCACAACCAACGCTTTCATAGGATGTCATGGTGGGGATATGTTTATCTCAAATGGTATTTCTTCATAGAAACTTACTCTGTTTCCACCTGCTCGGCCAGTTACAGAAGAATTATGTTGGTTGAAGTGTCCCTATTATGAGAATGATGATGAAGAATCTTTATTCTGTGTTGATGAGTTCCACTCACTGCAAGAACCTACAGAGGATGACATTTTAAATCAATTTCTTTCTGTGACAGAAAATGTTGAGTTCCCACAAACCTATCTTCAATATGATCATATTTTCAGAGAGGAATTTCAGGAACGACGTGAGTTATTTTCCTCATTTTCACCATCCATGGTTTTCACCGTTTCTGAACACTCAGGGCCACATACCATTCCAGTAGAACTTAGCCCAGGTATATGTCTATACATCAACTCTGAATTGAGTCTCAGCCAACAGGAACAATTAACAAAACTTTTGAAGGAACAGTCAGGGGCTTTTGCTTGGGAATATACTGATATGAGGGGAGTACACCCTGACACTTGCATTCACCACATCTATATCCAACCAGGGATAACCCCAGTAAGACAGCCACAAAGACGAATGAATCCAATCCTAAAAGACTTTGTAAAAGAAGAATTACAGAAATTGTTAAATGTTGGATTCATCTATCCAATTTGTGACAGCAAATGGGTTTCACCTCTTGTTGTGGTACCCAAGAAAATGACAGGGAAATGGAGGATGTGTGTAGACTTTAGGGAGCTGAACAAGGCAACCCTGAAAGACTATTTTCCTTTACCCTTCGTAGATCAGGTTTCGGATACCTTGGCTGGAAAAAGATATTTTTCTTTCCTCGATGGATATAGTGGGTACAACCAAATTCAGATTGCTCCTGAAGACCAGGACAAGACAACATTCACATGTCCTTGGGGCACTTATGCTTATAAAGTGCTGCCCTTTGGATTATGCAACGCTCCTGCGACATTTCAGAGAGTTGTCCTTGGTGTCTTTGCCGACTTAATTCATGACTGTGTGGAGGTTTACATGGATGATTTTACTGTTTATGGTAACACCTTCGAAGAAGCCCTAAGTAACCTAGAGAAAGTTTTGATTCGCTGCCAAGAATCAAATCTATCCCTCAGCCATGAGAAATGAAAAATGTTAGTAACTGAGGGAATTGTGTTGGGTCATCATCTGTCTGCTGAAGGAATTAAAGTTGACCCAGCCAAAATTGAGGTGATAGTCAATCTTTCCTCTCCAAAAACCCAGAAAGATGTAAGAATCTTTTTGGGGCATGCTAGTTATTACCGTCGATTTATTGAAAACTTCACAAAAGTAGCCAGCCCCATGTTCAAACTGTTATCAAAAGATGCAGAATTCTGTTGGGATGATAATTGTCAGAGTGATTTTGAGGATTTAAAAGAAAAATTGTCTATGGCACCTATTCTCAGAGGACCAAATTGGTCCCTTCCTTTCCATATCTCAACCGATGCCTCAAACACTGCTTTAGGAGGAGTGCTTGGGCAAAAAGAAAATCAACAAAATTATGCAATCTATTTTACCAGCAAAAACCTTACCCCACCTGAATTGAACTACATAGTAACCGAGAAGGAATTTTTAGCAGTAGTTCATTCCATCAACAAATTTCGTCACTATATTACTGGATATGAGGTTTTTGTACACACTGACCACTCTGCAATCAGATTCTTGATGAACAAACCAGTTACTACTGGTAGAATCACATGATGTCTTTTACTGCTTCAAGAATTTAACATCACCATAGTTGATCGGCCAGGGAAAGAGAATGTAGTTGCATATTTTCTTTCTCGTATCCCCCAAGATAGTACTGATATCCCAATGAACGATAATTTTCCTGATGAAAATTTGTTTGCAGTAGCTGTTAAGACCCCTTGGTTTGCAGATACAGCAAATTACCTAGCTACAGGAAGATTACCAGCTCACTTATCACCACCACAAAAAAAAAGAATTATCCAACAAAGTGCTTACTATTCTTGGGTGGGAAGTGATCTCTTCTATACAAGTCCTGACATGATTATTAGGAGATGTGTCCGAGAAGATGAAATTCCCTATATCTTTCAGGCCTGTCATGATGGTCCATGTGGAGGACATTTCTCTGAAAAGAGAACGGCATACAAAGTTTTGCAATCAGGATACTATTGGCCGACACTATTCAAGGATGCAACGAAATATGTGAGAAGCTGTGATAGTTGTCAAAGGATGGGAAGGCCCACTGCAACAGATGAGATGCCCTTACGACCACAGGTTGTGATCGAACCATTCGATAAATGGGCACTAGATTTTGTAGGGCCAATTGCCCCAATGTCAAGAAAGAAGAAGTACATCTTGGTGTGCACAGATTTTGTGACCAAGTGGGTAGAGGCGAAAGCCCTATATCAAGCAACTGAGAAATAAGTGGTTGAGTTTATGTATGAAGAGATCTTTACCTGCTTCGGTGTTCCACAAGAAATTGTTACCGACCAAGGTGCCCAATTTACTTCCAAATTGATGAAAGAACTCACAGACAAATATGGGATCAAACACTGTAAGTCTTCTCCATACCATCCACAAGCCAATGGGCAAGTGGAATCTACAAATAAAGTTCTAGAATTTATTCTAACCAAGACCATACACTTACATCATAAAGATTGGGCAGATAGAATTCCAGAGGCTTTATGGGCATACATGACTACATGGAGAAATACCATTGGTCATACTCCTTACGAATTGGTATTTGGTAAGCAAATTCTCCTTCCCATAGAATTCCATATTCATACATTCCACCTAGCAGCAGAATTGGGGTTGGATTTGAGTGAAGCACAGAAACAGAGAGTCATGCAGCTAAACAAATTGGGAGAAATGAGGCAGGATGCTCTTCAAAGGACCATCCTTGTGCAAAATCACCGCAACAAATGGCATGACAAATACATCAAGAAAAAGAATTTTCAACCAGGGGATTGGGCACTACTTTTCGATTCCAAATACAAAACTTTCAAAGGGAAACTTACAACAAGATGGTTGGGACCTTATGAAGTAGAAACTGTTTTTGATAATGGTTCTGCCAGGATTAAAACCATAGATGGTTCTCAGAACTCCTTTGTAGTAAATGGACATCGATTGAAAGTGTACAACAAACCTTTGACAAAAGAAGATTTCTTACAGGAAGTGGCCAAGAAAACAGAACTAAAGATAGTGGGAGAGGAGTCTTCTCCTCCTGCTGATCTTTGATCATTCATATTGTTTTTAAGATTCTGTAAATAATAGATTTTTAGCAAAAAAAAAAAAATCAAATAATATAAAAAAAAAACATTTATTTTCTTCTTTTTTTTGGATATGTTGATCTTTTGTTTTTAGTTTTACAGGTTTTTCAGAGAAAGTACAGAACTAGACTTTATCACTCTCTTACAACAGGTAAGAAGGTAAGACTATTTTATTTCATGAGATTTTCTTATCAATATAACTGACTTGTTTTGAAATAAATAATTTGAGCTTGTTTGCTCCCTTTGATTGCTCATTAAAGTATGAAAGGGGCATTTATCAGGAAGGATTATTCTTTACCAGACCCGATGAATTATTATGGGAAAGAAACCCCCTTAGAGTCTTCTTTTATCATTTCCTCAAACTCTCCAAACATGAGGAAGCAATGAGCATGTACTAACTTGGGCTCGTAAAATCCACAAGTAAGTGACCACTGTTCAAAAAAATTATGTCTGCAAGATTTCTATCTGCACTTGCATTGGATGATGTGGAATACGTTAAGTTCCACCTTCCAACAAATCTCACTCCATCGACATCAACACCTTATCTGGAGCAGAGATTAGAGATTATTTAGCACCATGGACTCTGCATGCCTCAATTGCAGATGTCCTTGCTAACAACCCTGGGAATACACCAATGTCTCTTGGTTGATAGATCCTACAGGTGACTTGACACCAAGAACTCTATTCGTACCTGTTAGGATGTGATGTAGGTACCTTGAGGCCCATTGACATCACTGGTGGGTCATCTCGCATCGGTTAACGACATTCATTAATGGCCGATAATCCAATGATTTCTGTTTGTGTTCAATTCCAGAACAGTTCATTCACACAAATCAGAATTGTACCATGGGTAGAGCTTTGAAGCTGTTGAAGACATGATTTCAGTTGATCTTTTTGAGGACAGAACAAAAGCTAGGTTCAGGGATCATCATCAGATAATTTGTTGTTATAAACAGGAAGTTTTTCTCAGCAGGATATTATTGGTTCAAAATTTCTCTGTAGATTCTTGATTGTTTCATCAGTACCAGTCAGTACCAGCACAGAATTCATCAGCTACAGTGGTCATCAGAAATACAAGAGCAATTACAATTTTCGTGCCCTTCAGATCCAGACTTGACTTCAAAAGAAAAATTCTACAGCAAGACTTGCATAACAAAGGGGATAGGTAATTTAACTCAGGTATGCTTAGTTCATGTTGATTTACTGTATTAATTTACATATTAATAGTTTGAACTAAGAATGCCTTGTTTACTCCATAATGTTTCATCATACCCACGACCTGTACCTAATGAACCAACCCACCTCGACATTTCATATCATAAAAATGCACAACATCACCGGAGCTGAGTTCGACATGACTCATGTATGATAACACTCTGCACTCATGTACGACTATCATCATTTTCCTACACACCATCAATCCCCATGACAATTCAAATGTTCTCCTATGATTTTTCTCCCGATTAATTCCTTCATCACATTCTTTTCCTTCGTCGGCCCCATCTAAATTTCGCTGCTCACCTATAGACCTTCCCTGTGATATCAAGTGGAACCATGGTGGAAAATCGCCATGAACCGGAGACATATGCAGACTTAGAGGCCCTTCCGGAGTATGAGGCAACCAGAGACATTTTTCAAAAAGCAGGATGGGAGCCGTTTCTAAAGAAATTCGATGGATATAATGATGCAATTACGCTTCAGTTTGCTCTGCATTTTCAGGGTGGGTTTGCTAGAGAGGGTGAGCTCGAGTTCGAATTCACGGAGAAATTCATTTCAGAAGCAATTCAACTACCCACCATTGGTCAGAGATGGACAAAGGGTCAGCCTGTTGACAAAAATCTCTGTACGCAGCTTTTGAAACCATAGTACCGGGAAACACAGTGGTTCGAGGGGACATCGCGGTCATGGTTAGAACCACAGTGGGCTCAGTTGTTAGCCATCCTCCAACGTTACCTCACGTGTGAAGGACGATATACAATCGTATTTCCCTTCCATGCCCGACTCCTGTTACATTTCAAAGGTAATCATCTGCTGAACATACCCTTATTTCTGTTGAAAAGTTTAAAGAAGATGGCAGAACAGGTCCGAAAGGCCAAAGATTTTCGAGGAAGTCTATTTCATTTTGGTCTTGTTAAGATATTGATTAAGTCTGCACTATCCAAGAAGCAAGAAACTTGGGATATGTTCACTGTAAAAACCCTAGCCTCTTACAAGTCTAAAGATAGAAGTGTTAAGCCTGCTCCCCCACGAAAGAAGCTGAACTCTAGGAAAAAGAGGGTTAAAACCCCGACCAAAGTCTGTAATGACCCTAAGAACATACCCGATAGCACAATTGAAGCCAGTGCTGGAGACCCTGATTCAGAACATTCATTTGATGCTCATGGGTCTGATGGAGTGGAAACCAATAATGAAACTCTGAAGAACACTACTCCTACAGAGGCACATGTTGAAATTATGAATTCTTCCCTAGCTACTGTGAACATTATTGATGTGGAAGAACTGGCAGATTTGACTGACAAACCTAGGAGAAATCCAAAACGGAAATGTAAAAGCACATTGTTAGGTATGGATAACTCTGTGCCCATTTACCCACCACAAGAGATGTTAAAAAGTGTGGATGATCATGAGGAGGCTCCAGAGCCCTCTGAAATGACCTGGACTCTGTCCCAATTAATTCAAAAATCCCGTAAAGTGGATTGAAAGGCTACTGCGCCCAAAGGAATTGAGCAGAATGAGCCAATTCGAGTACCAACAGATACCTCTGCTCGGATACATAGAGAGTTCACTCCTGAACCTAGCCCAGTTGACAATTCCGATCTAGTTGACACCTATGAACAAAGTCCAGATGAGTTCACTCCTGAACTCAGTCCAGATCATAATCCCGATCCAGTTGATACCCCTGATCAAAGTCCAGATGAGTTTACTCATGCATCCAGTCCTCAAACATAGCCAGGACAAGATAAAACATTTGAAACTTACTGTGAACTTTCCTCCAGTCGATCCTTGAAACCAATGGTATCCAGATTAGAAAGTAGGAATAACAGGTTGAAAGAGAAGCTACACGAGTACACTGTATTGGATCGACATATAAAGACAAAAAACAAACTCATGAAAGTCAGGGTAACTCATCTCTTGTCCAAAATTGAAAGATTAAAACATGAGAATAAGGGTCTTTTCCAAAAGAACAAGAAACTGCAAAAGACTACCAGAAAGCATATTATCATCAACCGAGTCCTCAAGAAAGAAATCAGAAATATGAAGAAACATGAGAGGTTACAAATGTTGGTTGCAGCTACTGCAACGCTTTGATTGCTATCAGCCTTTGATTTTTTTTGTTGCCCGAGGACAGGCAAAAACTTCAGTTTGGGGGCATGTTGGTCTCCAATTTTGACTATGTTTTTCCTACATTATATCACAAAGACCTCCATTTTCACACCCAGTACCACTCCCTTCTGGCCTTGTTATGACACATGTGACCCCTTTTTACAACTAAGTGGGCTACTCAAGGTATTTTTACATTTCAACATATTTTTATGTATTTTGATACTTTAAATTAATATTGAAACTAATGTGGCATGAGTTAGGTACTATTTCTATTTGAAACAGGATTTGCCAGTACTAGGTACTAGCTCGCACCCAGTGGAGATACCAACGAAGCTGCTAAAGATCCGCGCGTTATGGCCAGAATGGTAGACAGTGCAATTTACATGATAGATTGAGTCATCACTCATATGCTGATTCAAGGCGAAATTATAGAACTGAGTTGTTAATACTTCATGACTCACACTTCGTGACACTGCGTGTCACGAAGATGTGAAGACCGTTTTTAACTGATTTCGAGTTATTTTCGGATCTGGGATCCGTTTGAATTAATGTATTTTTGCTTTAAACTATTTTTAAGGAGGATCTATATAAACAAGGGATCACTCCTAAGAAACGTTGGGTTATGTTATGCTATGATACACATTTCTGCTAATACAATCTTCCTTTGCGTTATGTTACTTTACTGTCATATGATTTGAGTTATTTTTCTGAGTAAATGGAGCGTGAAGCATGAACAGTGTTTGCGTAGAATGATCTAAGTAGTTTTGGTTTTCCTTTCGGTGATTGCACCTCTTGGTTGGGCCCGCCAACAGGTTCAAGTCGTTGCTTTTCTCTGTATTAGATTTAGTTTATTTCAGTATTTTAGTATTTGCATGCATGTTAGCTTAGAGTTTGGGAATTAACTTGTTCAGACTCTTTCTTAAATATTCTTCAACTGTATCGTTTCCAGCATATTAATATCTTCTACTTTGATGAGTGTTGAAAGCATGGTTGATTCCTGTAGAATTTAAAGCATAAACTAGATTTGCTTGTTTCCAGTTTTCAGTCTGAACGTAACTTAGAGTTTGAATGTACTTTGCTTTGGTTAGGATAGTTAGGTTACTCTGCTTGGTTAGGATAGTTAGGTTGCAATTGAATTAGAGGAAGCTTCCAGTACCAGTAGGGTAAGTAGGATATTTCTTTATTTTCCTGTGGATAGATTTAGATTTATTTTCGATGTGTAGATTAAAAGAATTTTAGGAAATAATCTTTCTGTTATGGCTTAAATAGAAATAGTGATGATAGATGATTAAAGATAGTGGTAGAGAGTCTTGTGAAATCACATTAGAGTAGAAATAGAAGCACCTGCACTTAAGCACATAATTGTTCTCGTTTGATGAATCAAATAGGAAATGATAAGTTTCAAGGTAGTCATTAGGATTCAGTTTCTAAGAGTGAGCTTGTGTTTTCTTCTAAGAATAGTCTTTAGATAGGGATTAGAATCTTAGCCGCATATACAGTGTAGCAGCTCTAAGTTTACTTACCCTGGTTTGACAATTCAGTGTTTTCAGGTCATTAAAATCTTTAATTTAGCAGCCTGACATTTTGCCTCTTTTGTCTTTTCCTCATGGGACTAAGGCCTCTTTTCTCGCAAGGCCTCACATGACAAGAACTAGCTGAACTGCAAGAGTGCCTCACATGACACCCTCAAGTTGACCCATGAGGGCCTGCTTAATTACAGTTAGATAAAAACCATATCTCTCTACATCTTGAAAACAAATTCTCTTGCTTCACACTTTCCTCGTTGCCTTAGACTCAACCTTAGATTCACCAATAGACCAAAATATTCTCACAAGAGAGATATTCAATGAATGTGTGTGTGTCCTTATGAGAGACTCCTTGAGGTGTATTTATACTTTTCTTAGTAACCTCTCTCCTTAGTCTTAAGGATTCTAGTACTTTCCTTTTACAACCAATTTACCTTTTCATTAATGACTTGCAAACAATTAGGGGCTTATTAACCATTCTTCAGGGCTTCCAACTTCATGGGGACATATCTCCCTAACTGTGAGGAACCATGTGGCTTACCACATACCTTTGGAAACAACATGATGAGGACTATCCATATATGATTTTGTTACCTACATTTACAATATATTGCATTTCCTTATCCCTTGATCAACTTCGGGTTACATAACAATACCTTTGGGGCTTCAAGAAGACTTCATCAAATGCACCCATCTCATCTATTGTTATAGAATTATTAATTCCATAATGATTGAGACATCATCTCCTAGAGGTCACCTACCCAATTAAATTATATTTCATCATCTTACCATTTAGTTTCTAGACTAATATCCCTTCAGTCTCCCTTGTCATTTCTCAATCCTATGACCAAAGGGGTCGATAGCTCTTTCATGACTTCCAAGTCACGACTTGGTCACTCTGTCTGTGTACATAGGTCCTGACCGAGCCTAGAAAATCCATTTTTTATATTTGGTTTCAATGGATGATACCTCTATCTAATTTCTTGAGGTTCAATCTCGAGAAGGATTTTAGTATAAGACTGAATATCTTATCCCATTAACCATATGGTATTATCTCTAAATCCCTATAAGAGCCAATCCATTTCCATGGGAAAGGGGGAGAAATAAATAGCAAACTTACTGTGGCATTTTGGTGAAGGTGTGGGAAAGGAGCATGGAAGAAAGATATCTCTTTAGTTTACACCTGTAAGTTGTAATATTGCTTACTTGATTAATGGAAGAAATGTTGGATGTTTCCCTCTAGACAACTTCTTATGTGAGTTTGTATGTTTGTTGATAGAGGATTCATATATTTTTAGATCATGACATATTATCAAACTTACAAACATCATTCTCTCATATCTCTATTTTTTTCTTAGGTATAAGAAGAGCCTAAGGGAGGTCAACTTCTACAGGGTACAAAATCCCTACAATAGACTAGCGAGCATACTGGGGAGATTGCCCCTCATGATCCTTTCTTTCATCTTTATATCCTTTCTTTCGGATATTGTTACCCATTAAAATGTCATGATCTAATTGCTAGACTTGGTTATTCCCTTTCCCAAGTTCAATTGAAGAAACCAATAGCTTGGATCTTATAGATCTCATACAAGATCTATGTTTTTCCCTTTTTCTTGGTTTTATGAGTTGGTCACAACTTCTCCGTTCACACAAAGTGACCAAATCCTTCCCGATCGTGGTTTCCCACCTTTGCAGAAGCGACCATCCCTGCTCCGAATATTTTTAAGTGCAACCATAATCTTCGGTCACACTATGTCTCTCTCTAGTTCGTGACTCGATCGCACTGTCTCCCTCTATAGGGAGCAAATGAACCCCTAATTTTTGTTTTTGAAGAAGTTATCCTTCAAAAAACTCAGCCATACCATTTCAAGTTGTTTTCCTTCAACACTTTATATTTGTATGCAGACTGTCTCTTTGACTTTGCATCAACTTATTTGAAATTCATGCACTTATCTTCTTTTGGTATCCATCTCATGTGATTGATAGGTACAAAAAAGATCACCTAATCTAATCCTTTCAGTCCCGTAGAAGAGCATTTATACCTTCCTGAGAATATTTTTCTTGCAAAGTTTACCACTTTATTACATAAGTATTTCTTTCATTAGGTTGAATGTTTGTGGTTTCACAAATTATTTGAGAACTTTTCAAAATTTCGTTTAGACTTAAAATCTTTTGGTGCACTTTAAATTTGCATGCTTGGTGTTGTCTTTCTTCTATCTTCTTCATTTAGTTCTAAACATGGTCAATTGAAAGCAAAGGTTGAATAATATTTTTTTGTTTGTTTCCACATTCATGTAAATTGAAAAAATAAAAGAAACAAAAAACAGTTCATTCAGAGTGCTTTAAAATATCATTGAAACAATTTGAGCTTGGTTGGGAATATCATAAATCATTTTGTCAGTTTGGTTGAAATTTTTTCCTTTTATCTTAGTTGCAAGAATATATAGAAAATGGTATGCATTAGGGTGTTTTCTTTTATAAAAAGAAAAAACAAAGATACTCTGATCCCTCTTGTAAACAAGATTCATCGAAAAGAAAATTGTTCAAATTTCATCCCTTTGCATCCTTTTAGAGTCAAGTTTATTCACATCATAAGTTTCACTTACACACAACCTTCTGACTAAAGAACAACCTTAAAATCGAACATGTGCTTATACAATTAACTAGACGTTTTCTTTTGTAAAGAACATCAACAATAGTCTAGGTATAGGGTATTTGGACTAAGATACATGAGTAAATTGTACAAGACCATGAAAAAAAACCATATAATATCAAAGAGTGCTTAAATACAACTTTTGTATAGGCATACCCAATACCCCCCTCTCTCACAAGGGTTACACACGAGGTCTGTGCGGCTAGGAAACAAATATTACCCCTCCAAGGCTTAACCAAATGAAGTGGAACGATAATGTGTTGTTGATTTTTCTTTAGAATCAGTTGTTTCCATTTGGTCTAGGAACTTTGTGAACCTCGAATCCATTCGAGGTCCTCTGAAGATTTGTTTGGTCCTCCTATTCTCAGAAATCTTGAGGGATTTCAGACTTGATATCCTATGCAAATTGTCGGACCTGACTACCAATTGTACCTTCCCAGAGGATGACTATGAGTTTGTTACCTTATTTACCATAATATTTAGGTATATTACACAAGGTTATGGTGAAGGGGATTCTTCATTGTACTTGGATCAAACGTTGGTCAAACTCACTCGGGCTCCTTGTAGGGAGACCCATGGATAGACTGTAGGGAATCTTGCACCAAGTTGTAAGTGTATTAATCAAGTTCCAATGTAACTAATCCACCCACTTATCCCCCACCCCTTCTCGCATGTCCCCACGATGTTGGATTTCATCACTAACTAGTGATCCCATGGTAGGAATATTTTGTTTGTTTTTCTGATTTCTAGATTCTTTTTTAGCATGTGTTTATTTTCTTTTCTTTAGTAAGGTATAGGATTATCATTGTTATATCTCATCCTGGCCGATCAAAATGTGCATAGGTCTCAGAGGATGCTAGGTTTTCCTCTGCTACATTACAAACTATTATCCCCAAACTCACCCAAAGATCATCTTCAAGAGTAAAACCACTCTGACGTCAGAAGTGTTGTCACCCCCTTGCTCGAAAACCCAAAAGGAGATAAATTTCAAGAAGGTTTTGTACTCCCTACAAATCCACCCTTGACTTAATCTTTCGGTCCCCTCTTTCTTTAGGTAAAATCCATTTGATAACCTGAACTTGGTATCGATTAATAGCGTCTATCGCTTGTACTTTGTGAAGACATTGTGAGCATGGAAACCCAACATATCCATTTATCAGAGGGTTATACCACACCACCAAGGGTTTCGAGTCCATATGAACCTATGTGAACCCATGAACAACCTTGTTGTATCCTTTCTAGAGAAGATACAATCATAGATTCTTCTTTCAAACTCCTACGACCAGATCAATCACATGGTTCTTCACGTACCCCTCAACCCCCCATATCTAGTATCTCCCATATATTCCAAACTTATTTTCCCCAATCCTCCCCCATCCACTCTACACCACAATTGGGTCATTCAAATGATCCCAAAACCCAAACATCAATAATGACATATGTATCATATGTTTTCCCCACCATTGTATCACCACCTTTAAGACAAGAACCCTTTACACCCTCCTCTGAGGGGAAACATTTGTTTACCCAATTTTTCTTAGGAGGCGATCCCAACCTCTTCAGATAACAAACTTCATAAGGAGGATTACCTCCCCAAGGAAACCAACTAATGGGTTTTGTCCAACAAATATCCATGAGCTAGCCTTTCATTGGGGTACAACCCATGTACCGAGGACAAATGTCCATCCAACATCTTGTTGGGGGGAAACCCTTGACTTCTAGATCATTTTTAATAGGGGTATTACCTACTATTGGGAGCTAGGATTTATCTAGTTGGGGGAAAATACCCACTCGGGGGAAAACCCCCAACTTCAGGTCCATATTCGCTCTAGGGGAACCAATCAATTGGGGGGGGGGGACCCCTAGCTATTAGAAAATACCCATCATGGGTCCATGCTATTCCTTCTACCACTAATCTACTATATGGCCATCCATACCTAGGAATAGATAATATTGTATGGAACCAACATTATCAACTAGGAGGACCCACTGGAGGCCCACCTTATGGTGGAAGACCTCTTGGTAGACCCCCTGGAGGACCACCACATGGTGGAGGGTTACCACCCTATGGTGGAGGACCCCATGGAGGACCGCCTTATAAGTTATGGAGGAGGATGTTCCAAGGGATCACCTTATGGAGGAGTAACTCACAAAGGAATACCCTATGATGGAGGACACCTTGGTGGACCAACTTATGGAGGAGGACCTCCGAAAAAACACACATATGGAGGAGGACCTCCAGAAAAACACACATATGGAGGAGGACCACATAATCCACCTCTGCAGGTCAACAAAGAACTCACATTTTTAGCAACCTTAGATTTTCCTAATCTTTCAAGGTTGACTAATGATCCCATATAACATTCCCCTTTCTATTCCCCCATTCCTATCAAACTCCCTTCCAATATTCCAAAGTTCAATGGAGAGCCTGGAGAAGATCCAAACAATCACATGATGAATTTTAACCTATGGTGTTCTTTGAACTTCTTGATGAATGATTCCATATGACTATGACTTTTTTAGCAAACTCTTACAGGAGTCATAGCCAAATGGTATATAGAACTGTTGTGAAACTCCTTTTATGACTTTAATTCACTTGCTATGAAATTTTTGACACATTTTGAATTATCCATCTGATATGAAACCGATACTGAAATTTTAACATCGTTACTCCAGTTGACCTCCACCCATATCTCTGATCACATTCATAAGTGGCAACGTCGATGAAAACTAATTAAATACATAATCTTGGACCAAATATTAGTTGATTGGTTTAGCAAGTGGCTTTTTCCACCTATTGCTTGAGATGTCACCATGGGAGGTATCGTTGCAAAGGACCAAGCCATATCTCGTGCCCAGTATCTAGATTTAGTATATTCTTAGTCCGACATAGTATACGACTTGATCCCCCATGCTCCTTGACCATTGAATGACCCAACCAAACTACCACCCAGACTCCATGTCGATGGTATGATCAGTCATGTTGCTACGGATTCATCTGGTCAGATGACTGGGAAACACAACCCATTAAGTAAATCCACCAACCCCAGTTCATATTTCCACACAAGCACTCCAACAAAGCACCCTCATAAACCTCTGAGGTTAATTAGGTGAAATCCATCACACCCAAAAACCTACATTCATCTGGAGGAAAAAATAAGGGTAGCAATAATAAGAAAAATAAAAACTCTTCCAAGCAGTCGGGGCCCCAAGACACAAGACAAAAATGCTGAGGGAAAACCTAAAAGAAAGGTCAAATATCCCCGCATGATTTGTAAGAAGGATCATTTCACCAAAGATTTCCCTTGTCTTGCTGAAATCCACCAATATCTCGAATGAGACACATCCTCTTCTACACCTGCAGTGTTAACAAACCCTTTTCCCCCCAACAACAACAACTGGTTGTGAAAACATAGCCACCCCCACCTCAGGGAAACCCTGAGTCCTCAATCACAAATTTATTGATGGTTAATTCTATGGTGTTATCCATGAGAAGAAAGAATTATGACTCTCTAGAGGCCAATCCTCCGACAAAAGATCCCCCTATCCCAACACCACTCAATGACCCTCTCACTCTAGAGAAACAAAATACATAACCCACTTTTCTCCCTCGAAAAGGGGTACTTCGTCGAATGATACATAACCCTTATGCTCGAGCAACCCAACTAGGGATGATTTTAAGGATGGAAATTTATTTTAAAATGTAGAAACCTTGGCGAATCTTGCTAATCCTTTGTATGCCAACTATAAATGTTTGGCGATATTTTTGTAAAAATATGCAAATTTCTAAGGATTTTATATAGTTTTTATAAAATTTTGGCGATTTTTAAGGTCAAATAATTTTATCCTATAGAATTTGGGTGAATCATTTTTAAAATAGCGAATCTCGTTTTTGGAAAAACCATGGAAAATTAGCCCATGAGGGAAATTTAGCCCCTAAAATCATCCATGAACCCAACACTGTATTATGGTGGAGGATATTTCTTAAGCCCCATGCACCATGTTTTCCCTCAAAGTATTGCAGAGTTGTCCAACCCAATGAAAATATTTGTTAACAACCATTGGGGGAATTGATTTCTCAAAGTCAAGAATTATTTCTTTTAACATGGACCAAAGTGAACCCCACCTTTCACTCCAACTTTCATTACAAATCATCGTCTGTTCACTTAACAAAAATGTTTTTCGAACCATGATCAATCAAGTTGCGACCACTTGCATTATGTCAATGACTTGTTGGAAATCCCTATGCTCTCCATAGCTTATTAATCAGAAACCATCTTGAAGGCCTTTGATGGAAAATTTTTCAAACCTCATGGTATTTTTCCCTCCATACCAATCGAAATGGCTGGTAAAACCACCTTCGTCGAAGTAGAAGTAATCGATGCTAATATCGACTACAATATTATTTTAGGTCGTACATGGTTTTATGCTATGAAAGCAGTAGCATCCTCTGTCTTCTGAATTATCCACTTTCCTCACCAAGGAAACATAGTGACAATAGACCAACTTGATTATTTTACACACGACGTGCGACTTAATCCTAACAAAAATGTACCATTCATAGGCAAGTCAACACATGAATATGAGAGTATCATTGTAGGCCTCTATCCAACCCTTATGGGAACATTCCCTTTACCCCCACTTGATATATCTCAAATATCTTTGATCAATATGATCTCTTCATTTTGTAGTAAATCCTTTGGTTCTTTTGACCCTTGGGTAATTCCTCACTCTTCTGATGTCGAATATTTAGGAGATACCATGCCTTTATCCCCAGCTGAATTATCATATTCATCTATCCAAACATCAAATGAATCTTCTCACACTAATTCTAAAGTCCTACTAGATGAGGTACTAGATCAGGTTTTCTCTCCTTACTGGGCTACCCCTCAACATCTCAAGGATGACTTCCTATATCTCATCTTGCCATCTGATGAAGCTATAATGGAATTCATGTCTCTTCAAGAACGACCCTAGGAAGACCATCACCACCAATCCTCTTTCCTTCCTAATAACTAGAGGAAAGAAACACATATTCAAACCCTTGTCTCCTTTGATACCCAAGACCCATCCTCATTACCTTCCGCATCATATTCCCCCCCATTAGAAGGAAACTTGGGAATTATTTATAAGATTATCTCAATTGATGTTTTAGTTAAATATGGGATCACAAAACACATCCATATAGGTTCAAATTTCTCTCTCGAAGAGATTGAATTTTACACTGCCCTTTTTAAAGAGTTCCATGATATCTTCTCTTAGTCATATGAAGAAATTATAGGGATCAAAACATAGATAGTTGTTCATGAAATTAAGACATATCTTAGAGCTCATCTTGTTCAATAATGACTCCATCCATTTCACCCATGAAAGGTTGAAATAATTAAGACCAAAGTTTAAAAATTATTGAACGCTAGTTTTATCTATCACATGCCCCTTACATAATGGGCATCCAATATCGTACCCATCACCAAGAAGAAAGGAACACTCCGAGTATGTGTGGATTATAGGGACCCTAACAAAGCTTGTCCCAATGACAATTTTACCACCCCCTTCATCGATCAGATCATCAATGATTGTGTCAGATGCGAAGCCTTCTCATTCATGGATGACTTCTCTCGCTAGAATCAAATTGAAATCATATTGGAAGACCATCAAAAAACAACCTTTATATGCTCATGGGGCACTTTTTCCTATTAAAAGTTATTGTTTGGTATCAAAATGTTTGGTGCCACTTTCCAATGAGCCATGTATTATGATTTCCATGATATTAAACACATCGTGCAACCTTATCTAGATAACCTACCCACCAGATATCCTAAGCGACAAGATCATATTGATCATCTACGAAAAATATTTATTCATTGTCAACCTTACAACATCCATATCAATCCACACAAATGGATATTTGTTGTGGAATTTGGTTGTCTCCATGGATTTATCATGTCCATTATTGGGATCCAAGTGTATCCCCTTAAAGTAGAGGTAATTATCAATTTTCCTCCCCCTGTTACTATTAACCAACTTCCCAAATTGCAAGGACAAGAAAATTTCTTAAGAAAGTTCATCGTCAACTATGCAGAGATTACTAAGGGTTTCATGCAATTACATAAAAAATCTGTCCCATTCATTTTGTACGAACAAGATCAAATTTTTTTCGATCGATTAAAGAAAATTCTTATATCCACTCCTCTATTGAAACCCCCAAATTATAATCAATATTTTACCTTGTATCTCATGACATGTGGTACTACTATCATAAAAGTCTCAGTCTAAACTGATGAAGAAAATAACAAACATGTTATTTATTACCTCAATAAAGACTTAACTGGTGTTGAAATTCATTATTCTTATGTCGAGAAATTGTCCCTGGAAGAAGTTTTTGTTTTCCATCGATTATGGCATTACATTATACTTTGAATGGCTACCCTTATATCTAACGCCAATCCTATGAAATATATCTTGTCACATCAAATATTGGGAGGTCGTTACTCGAAATGGATTGTCTTATTACAAGAATTTGACCTCGCGTTATCCACCCCCAAATCCAAGAAGTCCCTAGTCTTTGCAGAATTAATGATCGATCTCCCTCGAATCATTGATGAATCAGTGGTCTAATATTCATTTCTAGATGAATATTTGTTCTTCATTGGCTCTTCTGAACCCTGGTATAGATACATCCTCATTTATCTCCAGACCCAATGCTTCCACCCTCAAATGTCCAAACATGATCGTCGTCGCATATGCCATCAATCTCGCAACTACCTCATCATTCGTAATACACTTTTCCATCGTGGAGTAGATATGGAGTTACACCGATGTGTCATCCACTCGGAAGAAGAAAAAATTCTTAATGGTTGCCACTCAGGAGCATGTGGTGGCCATCTATCTAGGTTAGCCACTTCCCTGAAAATCTTACACGTAGGGTATTTCTAGCCCACAATCTTTAAAGATTGCATGAATGTAGTCCAAAAATGCCACACGTTGCAAATGTTTTTGAAGAAAATGTGAGCACATCTCACTCCCCTCCATCTTGTTGTTGCATTTTTCCCTTTTTCTAAATGAGGCATCGATTTTACTACTTGTAAACCCCTTTCTTCTATCGGTCATAATTACATAATTGTGGTTGTTGATTATTTCACTAAATGCATAAAAGCCATTCCCACATACTCTAATGATGCCAAAACTATAGAATTTTTTATATTCAATCATATTATAGAAAGATTCGGTGTCCCCAAATATATTTTGACCAATCACAGATCACATTTTTGTAACAACATGATGACTGAGCTATCTACCCTTTTTCATTTTGACCCAGAGCACTCTTCTCCTTACTATCCACAAGAAAATGGTCAGTTTGAGTACTAAAACCTATGCTCCAAAGGAGGATTGGAAAACACAAATACAATTTTCATATAATGTTATTCTAAGACTTATGGGAATATTGAACCTCTGCCAAGACTTCCACATGCTTCACACCCTTTCAACTTGTGTATGGATTAGAGGCAGTACTACCCATTGAATGTGAAATCTCCTCACTTAAGCTAGTTGTCGATCTCTTTCCCCATACATTCACTGAAGATGAATGATTACTATAATTATCTCACCTTGATGAGTGACATCATGAATCCATCATGGTTATCAAATCCCACCAAAAAAGAGTAAAGTCTCAATATGATCAAAACATTTGTCCTCGAACTTTTTCAGAAGGTGACTTCGTATTGATCTATGATCAAGATCATGATAAAATGGGTGTAGGAAAATTCAAACCCATGTGGCATGGGCCCTATGTTTTCAAATGATCTATTCAAAAGGAATCCTATGAGTTAGTTTATTACGAAGGAAATAATCTCCCGAAGCCCCGAAATGGGATCTACTTGAAAAAGTACTATGCATAAACCCCATGCTATCTAGTGTTTTGTACCAAATGTATTATAGCATTATATGGTTTTCTTTGTTTTTCTTTTATGTGACACTCTTTGTCAATATGATTATCCCACTTAAACTCTTGATATGCAGATGTCGTTGTTCCCCTTACCCTATTATGGATTTGTGGATGGATCTAGTCGCACCAATCGGAATATCGCTTCCACTTCTTGGGTGATACTTTCATCCACAAATGAAATAGTCATCTTTGGGGCATATATCTAGGACTTGGAATGAATAATGTTGATGAATACATTGTTTTCAGGGAACTTTTGACCAAAGAATCTTCTTTGGGCATACATCCCTTGATAGTATGCCTTGATTTTGACCTCATTGTTTCACACCTCAATGCGGCCTACTCTATCTGACATCCTCTTCTTTTTCGAAAATATTTAAGGCTATGACTCTTGGAACGATCATTTCATTTTATCACTTATGAACATATACCAAGACAATTCAATTCATTAGCTAACTCACTAGCAATTTTTTTGTTGAATTGGCATCTACTTAATTAACAAGTATTATATTTTACACACATTATATAAACCATTTCATCACATATATAAGAAGAAATAAAAAATCCATATATCCATATATATAAAGTTTGTCCAAACAATATCCAAAATTTGTATAACATAACAAAATTGGCCTTTTCTGCCCATAGATCCGTAACATAAAAAGCATTGAAAGTCCATCATGCTACATAACATTAATCATCTCAAGGATCCCTATGGTCATTAGAACAAATGACTTCTCACACGACCTTTTGCAGAAGGTTCCCAACCCAGTTCCCCACACCTACAACACTCCTCTGCATACGCAAAGGCACATCATCCATATAATGCACTGATATTCCTACAGTCAAACGATCGAGGTTCTTCTGAAGATCCTCCAAGAGCTCTGCATCAACTCTCCCACCAGGATTTCTTATTCTAATTGTAAGTTGTTCACCTTGCCTAGTCAATGGATACATCCTTGTTGGATGTACTAGTGCACGATATTTCCATCACAAATTATCTATTATGTTACACACAAAAACATTTATATATCATAAAATAACAAAAACATAAAACAATATAAAAAACAAAAATATACTAAAAATTCTATATTTCTTACCAAACTCATCACTAAACCTTTCCCCTTAGGGGAGAACCATATCCGGATCATCACGATAATCCATGCCATCATCTATCTCCACTATCTGGCGATCCCAATATCGAAAAAATTTGGCGTCAAACTCAAATTGAGTCCCCTCCAGCGCCAGGACAACAGATTTGTCCATTTCTTCATAGCTTGATCTCTATACCCAACATTTTCCACCACATCCCATGGTCATGATGAAGGAAACCACTCTAAAAATAAAGATAGCAAAATGGATACATAAAAAAATTGCTTATGTCGACCCAAATTACACTTGGTCAACTAGTCCTTCATATCCATCCACATTGCAACACACTAGTTATACATCGTAGGGGAAAAACTCATCACCACATAATCTAATTGTCTCCTCGATGCTAAGTGTATCCCAATTCTCCCTGCCACATGTGTAATTGTAAATAACATGGTACGTAGGGTCAAATCCATTACCTGACTAATAGGCAGTTTATTCTTTCTCTTTTGTGTACCTACATGAAAGTAACGGGCCACACAGTTGTCCAACTAATTTTCCCCACCCCTCTTGCCACCTACCAAGACCATGGTGGCACCACAATGAGATAATACTGTCAGAAAATAGATATCCTCAACCTATAGGGTTAATATATAGTCTCATACTAAAAACTATTGTTGATATTCATCCCACATATCAATCAACCTTTGAAACATCATTGGTTGTGCTCACATGTTATGACATAAGAAGAACTTTAGTAACCCACGGTTGCTTAAACCATATAAATTTGGAGGATCCTATGACACATCAGTATCATTCTCTTCGTGTTCGTATTATATCCACTCTAACATCATTGCTTACACCTTCCACAAAGACCAAATGTTTTAAAACCCATTCATATGCAATACTTGTCAAAAGTTTTGCAAAAAATTGTACAAATTCTACTTGGTCGCGACTGTCCTGAGCAGACAATGTGACAGGTCATGACCACTTTGTTTTCTTGCGACCTATTTTGGTTGATAGAGAGATTGACCACAACCATGTTGGTCTATAGCCCCCTAAATCTCTTATGGTCATGATCGATCATGGTTTCCTCAAAGAAACCAAACCATTCGGTTGCTCCCTGCAAAGAGACCAGTCACAACCGCGCAGACTCACAAATTTTCGACTCATGCCAAAAAAAATAACTGCATAAAAACACAAATGCAAGATGGGTTTTTTCATATGAGTTCCAAACTATTTTTTTCTAGCATAAAGTTATAGGATCTGTGGTTCCACGCTCTGAAATCAATACTCCAAAGTTGCACAAGAAAAGGGCTCTTCAAAGTTTCCCCAAGGTAAATGGGTAAAATGAGGTAAAAAACCTATTTTTAACCACATATAGCTTCATTTTAACCCTTTTCACACTATGAAATAACTTATTTTATTCATTTTTGGCTATTTATCATTTTTGTTTCTCAGGGAACCATACTCTAACTGTATTTTTGTTAGGAACATTATTGACATAAGCTATGGAACCATTATATGGAGTCTCTTTTAAGCTCTTTTTCGACTTCTTAAAAACACAAAAATATTGTTGAGTATTCTTGTATTTTCACACTCGTATCATGGATTTGAAAATATGTCCACCTGGTATACGTTTACCCCTTTTTTGGGTCAGACGAACTATTTCCTAAAAAGGAACACCCTATCCCTCGTGGTTAGAAGAGTTCTCCTTCGCGTTGTTTTAAACTTTTTCGGGCCTAGGAGACTAAAATTTATGATAAAAGTACACCACTAGAGTCTTCTTTAATTTTTTCAGACTCCCTAAAATTGAAAACACCGGCGAGCACAAACTTATCTAGGATCGACAAAAATACATAGGTACATATATAGAGTTTTCTATATGACCTTTTAAAACTCTTAAACTAAGAAAATACCATCGTGTTTTCCTTCTTGGGGCTCGTTAAAATTTACATCGAAGGACCCACTCATGAGATTGAACCCCTCCTTCCTCAGGTTATTTAATAATATGTCTATGGACTCATCATCATATGAGCTATAATGAGAATCTATTATCCTCCTCCAGCTTGTAAAACTAGAAGGAGGTACTCACTAATCATGGTGAGGAATTTTTATAGGGTTTTTTTCATCCCATTTTCTTCATTGATTTGCAGTTGTCCTTATTTGTGTCTCCCTTGAAATAAGAACCTATTTTATCACCTCATACGACAGTCAAACTATTCATTTTCTCTCATTTGACTACCATTCCCATCATTGTATCATGTTCCCCTCACTAGTCCATGAACAATTCTTATGGTCTTCACCTAAGTTAATGTTGTCGAGTCAAGCCATTTGTCCTGCATAATTGTTCAAGGGAAGTCCTACATCCACCAGCCACCTACCCTCCCATTATGCTTGTTTATTTTCTCCATCCATGTGTCATTCATTCTCCACTATTCCCATCCCTCATTTCCTGTGTCACGTTGATTGACGGGGGATACATCAAGGCCCTCCTTTGACGACTTTCATCCTGTCGACTTTAGAGAATCATCCAGGATTGAAATATAAAAAACCTTGAGTACCATGGGACTTGCAGACATCAGTGGCAGGTCTCCTTGTATTTTGACAATTGATTTTTCATCAATGAACCATGTTGGATCAATCTACGAGTGCTAGACATCAACTCCTTTATTCACACTTTGTATATTGTACTCAGTATCTTGGGTTCCAATCATCAATGGATTCCATTGTGTCTCTTAACAGTATACACTAATGGCTGATAATCATATGGTTTCTACCATGCTCAACATAATCTCCTTTATTTGCATGTCTTAGATTCATACCCTTTGGATTACAGATGAAGACCTTAGGATAGATCCCAGCCTGTTAGATCACATTCTTTCCCAAGATGCGATCGAGAATATTCATGAAAACTTCTTTGATTGCTCAGTTATTGAGATATCTTACTACTTTGTGTGACATCACATAGATCCACTTTTGTACTTGATCATCGCTATGTTCCACTTACATCTTTCATGGATCCACAGTGTATATTTTCGTGGCCATGAATCGCGTCATATTTTTGTATTATGGATCCACGGTCTATTTTTGTGTCTGTCACTTGAGTCATGCATAGATCCGCAATGTATTTATGGTGGCTATGATACCATTTACCTTATTGAGCATGGTAATTCCCACCTCGGGGATTTTATTTGCAGGACTAGTAATACTCTTCTCCAATCCCTTTGCCCACTGCTCTATGCCTTTTATTGGTAAATTATTTCAGCCATCAGGTGCCTCCTTTGACCTCACACTTTAGGGGGAATCTATTATACCATTATTAACCCCCTAATCACTGAGATATCATATCCTAGAGGTCACCTACCCAATTCACTCATATTTTGTCATCTTCCCATTGAGTTTCTATCTTAATATCCCTTCAGTCGCCCTTGTCATTTCTCAACCCCATGACCAAAGGGGTCGGTCGCTCTTTCCTAACTTATAAGTCATGACCCAGTCACTCTATCTGTGTACTTAGGTCATGACCAAGCCTAAAATCTCCCTTTTTTAGATTTGGTTGCGATGGATAAGACCTCTCTTTGATTTCTTGGGGTTCAATATCGAGAAGGATTCTAGTATAATTATAAATATCTTATCCCTTAACCATATGACCTTATCTCTAAATCCATATAAGAACCAATCCATTTCCATGGGAAAGGGGGAGAAAGAACTAGCAAATTTACTATGGCATTTTGGTGGCAAGGCCTGGGCAAGGAGCTTGGAAGAAAGATATATCTTCAGTTTACACGTGTAAGTTGTAATATTACTTACTTGATTAATGGAAGATATGTTGGATTTTTCCCTCTAGACGACTGCTTATTTGAGCTTGTATGTTTGTTGATAGAGGATTTATATATTTGTATATCATGACATATTATCAAGCTTAAAAACGTCCTACGCTCATATCTGTGTTTTTGTCTTAGGTATAGGAAGAGCCTAAGGGAGCTCATCTCTTGTAGGGTACAAAATCCCTACAACATCTTTTGACATCAATGACAACTAACTTACCATCAATATAGATCACAACTATGGGGTATCTTGAATGGGCTAATGGGCTCTTAAAATACCTCCTTTTTTCCACCTTATTTCACTATTATGTCATCACATTTAACCATAAAACATCGCATTTACTTTAAAATGTTGGTCTTTTATTTAAATCCTTTGATACTCAAGTAGTTGATCACAACTTCATCTTGGTGGGCCATCAAGATGAAATGTCTATTTTCCCACCAAGATGAAGTTGTGATCAACTAAATAATTAATTTTTTGAAGGGAAAACCATCTATTTAGTTTTCCCTTCAAAAAAAAAAAGAGAAATGTGTATATATGAATATTCATAATTACGTAAGTAAACCACAGTTGTCTAAATAAAATTTTTGAACCAGATAATAGCAATTAAATAATTTCTCAAAGAACTGATTGGTTGTTGTCTTTTATAAAAGACTAGTCTTGCTGACTGGATTGGATGCCTACATAAATTACTAAAGGATGGTAGTTTTGATTATTAGTACATGCATGAGACTTGTATGTACTAGCTGCACATACATTTATTGTACATATACACTAGTATGTATGAGTTTTCTTGACTTACTTACTGATAGTGTCGGTCAATTGTTATGAATGTGTGAACCATGTTTCTTTTCCTTTGTACCATAAGATACCTTAACTTCGGGATGAAGTTTCCTGAAGGGTGGGTGTATGTAATGACCCTGCTTAAATAAATGTATAGGATTATTAATTATAATTAATTGATAATCTGATTGTCCTAAGATGTTAGCTAAACAATAATTATTTCTTATATAATATTAAGTAATTAATTATCATTAATTATTGTTCATAACTGTCAATGATTAATTAATTATTAATCGACTCTTTAATTATGTGAGTAAAGAATTAATGGGGTTAATAATTTAATTTATTAAGACTTACGTATACGGGAGGGGATAGGACATTAAATGTAAGGATAAGATAATATAATATAATAAATACAAGGGGATAAGATAATAAATAAATGGATAAGGAAATTAATGAAAGGAAGAGTCGGTGAAGGGGGAATATGACGGGGAGAGCCTTACGGTGGAAGGCATTCTTTTTGGAGGAGGATTTTTTATTTTGTGAGGAAGCATTTTGGAGGGGGACGAGAGCACTGGTTTCTTGGCTTGGTTTTTTTTTTTCTGGTTCTGTGGGAGTGTTCTGCAGACTGTGAGTATCATTGCAGAGGGCACTGGGTTGCTAGGGGTTTTGGGCATGGGGGCCAGGATTCCTTTCGGTTTCCTGGAGCTAGGGAGCTAGACAAGCTTCTCCTAGCTGGCTGGGAGGATAGTCGGTTTGGGCAGTGTTGGTCAGTGCAATAGGCTAGGCAAGACAACAACAAGGTAGCAGGGAAGGGACAACCATACCAATGGGAATTAGAATCAGAAGCAGGTATTTTATTGTAAATTGTTGAGTTATTTCCATGTTGTAGATAGATTTTAACTTATGCAGAATATTTATGCTTAGGATGTGAATGAATAATTTATGTATGAGAAGGCAATTATATGTTAATTGAATTAAAATTTGTATTTAATTAAGCTAGGTCACTACATATGGCATCGGAGCTTTTGTTTGAAATCTGGGCCTAAGGGACAAAACTCCAAGCTCTAACTCCAGCTACGCCCTTAACCTGCCAACCAAACACAGAAATTTTAGAACGAATATAAAAATAAATGCAATACGAAGTGAAAATGTTAAAAAAAACAAAACAAATTTACCAAAGTTAAACAAGCATTTGATTGGCTTCAGTCAGTCTTTTATTTCTCATGTTTTATATATATTTTTTAATATATTTTTGTTTTTTCTTCTCTATTTTTTTTTCAACTCTTTTTCCATAGTCAAAGATTACAAATTTTCCATTGTAACAACTAGAAATTAAAACTAGCAATTATGGTTGTGGCTAAGGCTAACTAGAGTTGGATTATCTTGTAAAACCAACATAAGAACTGGCAAAATAAACCATAATGAAAAATTAACTAAAGATTGAGAACTTCTTCTAAAATTGGCTTCAATTCTTTATATTTCAGTGTCAAAGAATACTTTTGTTTTTATTGCAAAATTAACCTCATAGTTGGTGAAAGTCCATAATCATCCTTGTAGTCTAAGTACGTAGCCATAATGTCAAATGAACCAAAGATTAAGGAATTCGTTGAGAAATTAGACTAGAAATTGGTAGAGTTAAGCTGAAATCTAGTGATCATGCTTGTAACACGAATACGACCAAAGATTAAGAAACTGCTTGTATAAATTCACCTAAATTACAGTATACCCAAATTATCCTATTTTTTAAATAAAGTCTATAATTGTTTTGGGAGAACCTAATTATGGGATGAGCTCTTTCTTCAGGAGCCATCACCTATAGAAACTTGCTCTAATGAAGCCGGCAACAAACAATAACGTAAAGGGAGCAAGCTATCTATAAAGGAGATGGCAACAAGATCGCTCCATCCCGCCCGGTCTATAGATGTCCCTCCTAAGATTCTCTCAGTCAGTATAGGTAGAAGCAGGTCTAATTATTCAGGTATAAATTCACCTAAATTATAGTAACCCTCACCAAACCACTCATCAATCCCCGTATTACAAACACAGTAAAGAAATTATATAGCAGATGCGATATAAATAGAATAATAGTGTTGTGCCTCAAGTTGTTCATGCAATCGTTTTTGAACTTCCATCTGCATCTGTAAAGCTTCTGCAATATTGGTTCCCGATGTCGCTTCCAAATTTGAAACTATCTCGTTTCCCTTTTTCTTATCAGATTTTCCTCCTTCTAATGACTCGGGAATGTACTTTGCTAGTCGATATTTCTGCAAATGGCTTTTCATGTGATAGATGGTAAGTTCTTGAACACCCATCACTTTAAGTACTCCTTTGGGTGTCACCCTATTTGCACCACCAAGCTGACTGATTGCCTCCACAAATTAGTCATGCAAGTCAGGTGTCCAATGTAGCCGTTGTTTTGTTGATTCACTGCCTCCAGATGTAACTGGACTACCATATGAACTAGAAGTAACCCCTAATGGGCCTGCACCCCGTTGCTGAGATCCATGGAATATTTGAGGAACAAGGCCACCTGTTAAAAATTTCTTGTTTTGAAACATGGTCTATAAGAGGTTTAACAAGACTACCTGTAAACAAGCATAATTTACCGTGGTCGATTCACCATTTTCACATTCTGCCAATTGTCATGGTCTTTAAGCACGAGAGTGTTCTTAAGAAGATTCTTTCATCTCCTTCATGAATCTTTGTGTAGTTCTTAAATATTCAGAGTCCAAATACCCTTTTCCATATTCTACCAGTTCACATGATCTTTAGACATGAGAATGGCCTCTTAAATAATCCTCAACTGCTACGGTCCACTAAAATTACAGCCGAGCCTTGTAAAATTACAACATTCTGGGAGCCAGTGGTATCTGAAACAAATTAGACAGAAAATCTTTCTATCGGCCGGGATGCAACCAGAGGTCTTAATTTCAATTCCCCTGAAAGCTGCACCTGAACAAAATCCTTCTATTCTAAGTTTTGGAATAATTTATTTCTTGCCGCATATAAAGATAATAGTCTTGTATTGTTAATAATAATAATAGTAATAATAGTAATAATCTCCTCCGGCTATGAAGGTCGCATGTTCGAATCTCTAAGAACCTAAACGCTTGGCAATGCACAGGAATACCATTTTTTAACTGGAAGTCAGATTCATTCTCACTAAATCCGAAGCAGAGAGAATGAGGCAGGAATAACGAACACTTACAGTATTAGTTAAAGGAGTGATGGGCCAAGTGGTGAGGGGTTGATCCAGGGGAGCGCCATATTGATGGTCTGGTATACCAAAAAGGGAGAGGTTCAAATAAAAATAGGGAAATAAATCTTAGCGTGAAGCTTATAGCCTTAAAGCATACAAAAATAGGAAAAGTAATCCAAATCATGCTTATTCCGATAATAAACAAACAAACACACACCTGCATGCTTGCGATCCTGCGGTGTTATGGATTTGGATAGAACCTCCAAATCCATCGAGATGAGCGACATAAGACTGAGCATCAAGCCAGAAATCATACCCGAGAAAAGAACCAGCAGCACAACTATGGCAATACAAATCCAAAACTTTACGCCGCAGCATGCTTCCTCGGCGGCCATTTTCCCGAACCCTAAAAAATAATACGAATTCCTTTCAAATAAAGAACGAAAGCTATCAAAGAAACATGCTACGTTGTATTTTCTTCTGCCTGCGTCACATAAATTCCTCAAAGCTTTAAGCAGGGTCGTTACAGAGAATAGTTCATAGGTTTAATTAATTACAAGAACATGTATTTCATATTTCTTCAATGGAAAAGTTTCTGGTAGATTGTTTTGTTTCTACTTTACATTTTCTGTGGAAATCAATGTTCTAATTTGAATTAAGTAAATGAATCACAGAGTTAGATTTACAAGTAAAAGGAGCAATTATAATAGTAATATTTCATGCCTAGTCCCATCTTTTCCATAATAGATTATTGCACTAGTTTTCTCGCATTTTAAATTTTCCAATAGCTTTAAATCACCAATGAATAGATTAATGACCTAATTCATGAGATATGGTCACTCCATTTCAGGTTTCTTCCCTAGGTGATAAATTGTTCTAGTATTTTTAATATCATGTTGTCGTCACTAGATTAGACTGCGAGATTAAATCTCTAGACCTCCACATACAATGCTAGCACATCGAAGCTTACGAGCCCCTGGTTGACAATTTAATGTAAAAATAGATAGCATATATTTCACTCGACATTTTTGGCATTGTTGTACGGGAGGTGATAAAGGGATTAGAGATAGGTAGGTTTCATTTAATTACATAAGAAGGGGGAGGAGAAACTTTAAGACAAGAGGTAAGAACCTATGCATCCATTTTAATGGGTTGCTCAAAATCCTTGTTGTTTCCTTTCCATAAGAGTGTTTACTTTTTCAACAAGTTTCTTTATTTTTCTTAGTGTGTTTACTTTCTTTCAATTTACTTTCCTAGAAGCATGTTTATTTTCCTGCAAAAGTGTGTTTTATCTTTCCTGCAAGGTGTGTTTACTTTCCCACAATTTATTTTTCTTGCCAGTGTGCATTTTTTACTACAAGTGTGCTTTATTTTATTTCTTTTATGCAAGTTTTATTTCTTTCATGCAAGTGTGCTTCCCTTTCACAAAGTGTGTTTATTTTTCCTTCCAGTGTGTTTACTGTCATACACATGTGAGTTTGATTTTGTTACTGCAATCGTGTTTTATTTTATGCTTTGATTTCTTTCCTGTAAGTGTGATTTATTTTATGCAAGTGTGGTGTGTTTGGTTTGCACAAATATGCTTTAAGTATGTATTTTAGTTTTTCAGTAGTTTTGATTAAAATCTTTAAAAATATAATAATAATAAAATTTGGGTGTTGTAAGAACCCCGGACACTAATCCATGTGTGAGGGCAGGACCCATCAATCAACATAATGGATTCAAAAGTGACCATTAGTTTGGAAGAACTCTCTCAAATCCTAGAAACAACTAGGATTTCTTCTTTTCAGAAATAACACATATTGAAAATAGTCATGAACTTATCTAGCTCTTTGGAAATGATAAAAGAACCAAAGTCCCATGAGCTACAAAAAAAATTTCCTTGCCAAACTGCGGAGGAAAATGAAAAATTAGGAACTACATATGATAGAGAGCGATCATTAAGACCTGAAATGGAGGAGTTATCAACATGCATATCAACAGATCCTTCATGTACAAAAGAAATAAATCATCCATAATATGAGGATACATGTAGAGATTACATAAAAAATTGGTTCCAAGAGGTAACCAGGCCACAATGCCACTTTCTTCTTCAACTCTTCTTGCCACTAAATGAAATAGGTCGGTTGGTTCCTCATATCCAAGAAATCGTTGAGGTAATTGTTTTGTATGTGGATATGGGTAAGTTTCTTGATATTATCTACACATGGTTAAATTGGAAAAGTTCTTACACTTGAATAAAGAGTTTTCTTTCTTTTTAGGTATAGTAGGATATTATGTACATAAATAAAAAGTTGCATGTGATTAGTTAGCTTTTCATGAAACTTCACTTTTGTTTTCTTTTCAAATAAAAGAACTAAGAAGAAGAAAATATTAAATGATTTTAATGAAAAACAATTTGAAACTTTGTTTTTCTTATTCAATACATAATTCAGACTACTCATCATAACAGTTTCCAAGACCAAACTTTAATGCATTATGGGGATTTACATAAAATTTTAAAGGTATACATAATAATACCCCTAGGTAACTTGTACATCCCAAAATTCATACCAAAGCTATTTATTCAAGAATCTTTACCAAATAGTAGCATGAGAGTGAATGAAACTTCTAATTATGAGGGAACACTACTATGATATTATATGAAGAAGATAGACTTAGGGACTAGAGACACCTTTAAGTCATTCTCTTACGGTCTCATCCACTACACATTAAGTAAGTTTGACAATGACATGTCTTTGGTCTAATATAAATGCATAAGTCTATTTTTCATGCGAACAATCTTTTATGGGAAATTTATAGAGTTTCCTCCAACCCATATACCATCCCATTCTGTAAAAAGGTTTTCAGAGTTGCCTCTCCATCTCATTGCGAACACAATACATACATACAAATATTAAGGGTGGTGGTAAAGGATGTAATATGGGTCTAAGAGGATAACCCACTGAGATACTGAACAAGTTTGTTTACAGCAAGTACTAGATTGTGGTATGACTAGGAAAAACCATTGGGGTACTGAACATGCTCGTTGGCAATGGGGAATTCTTCTTGGAAGAGGATGTTTCTTAGATATCAAAGTTATGCCATCAGGGTGCTAAACAATATTTCTGGAAATGGGTTTTGACTTTGATGTCTTTTACTATGCCTAATCTATATTTTCCCATATGAACGATATACTTGTGTACATCCTTAAGAAGAAGCATGCATGGTTGAAGCAAAGGCATAAATGAATTTCTACAAGTTGCTCTTATATCCCTGTCATCTAATTCATATTATACCTAGTATGTCACTATCCTCGAAGTGGGACCCATAGGTTTAGGAGTCTAATGAACTCAAATGAAAAATTTATCCATATTACTTCAATGACAATAATCCCTTGAGAAAGTAAGCAGGGATGACTAGTTTCCTATGGGTTTTATAGATCATTTATACCCTCATGTTTTCTATAAATGGACATGAGGAAAATCCCCTATTATAACTTATATGGTATTCACAAGCATAAACTATTACCAATTGATGAAATTGTATATATTAAGGAACCTGAATTATTACGATGTTGTTTTGGTCCTATCACAACATGACATTAATTTTTCTTTTTCTAAAAACAATTTAGTTCTTAGCATAAATCATGTTGGCCTACTTTTCTAAAAAATTGTTGTTAACAATACTTGGGCACCGAAATAAACAAATGAAAAAATTCAATTAATTCATGGCATAAGGACGTGCCATATCTTCGGTCTAGGGGAGATGATGGGTTGCTAAAATACCTCCTTTCTTACACCTTGTTTCACTATTATGTCATCACATTTAACCATAAACCATCACATTTACTTTAAAATGTTATTATTTTATTTAAATCCTTTGATTAAAAGCAATAAAAGTAAATGATGTGAATTTGTGCTTAATTTATTATTCCTAGTGTATTTTATATGGTTTTATTAATGATAAACTAATTCTTGATGTTGTGGGAGATAGGTGTTTCCATACATTGGATCAGGATCAAATGGCTTGAGATTCCAACACTCATTCTGACACTAGTTCTAGTCTGAAATCAAAGGTGGTGAAAGTGCCACTTCGTATAGTAACAATTAAGAAATATTTTTGTCATGCCCTGATGCAGGAGCATCCACACCTCATCAAGCGAGCCAGCGCGTGGAGGAAGAAAGTACAGCTGGATGACGCCAGCACATATATTTTGAAATACTTTGGAAAGTTGTTGCGCCGCCATTTGAATGAAAGCATTCATAAGAAGCGCAATATGTATATTGTAAATGGACCTTGAGCCTTTAAGCTCACGTCCTTAGGTAGCTGAGGCATTTAATGGTTTTAATGTTGTTAGATAGGAATTTATTGTAGAATTGATAGTTGTAGATTTCGAGAAGGAAAACGGAATATAGGCACCCTCCTTTGTACATTGTATTTATTATTCAGCATTAGCATTGATGAGAAAGAAGAGAGCAGAGCAGAGAACCTGTGAAGAATCCCCATGTACAGATATTGAATTAATAGGAAAGCTTTGATTCAATTCCATGGTTGTGATTATTCTCTATGTGTTGTTGATATTATGTTGTTGCATACTTTCTTCTTGTTATGCCTTTGTTGTATATGCTGTATACGTAATTTCATGGCAGATGAGAAATCTGGGAGAGAGGCGAGAATAAGTTTCAAATTGTTTCTCTGCTCGAGCCAAGAGATTCCTGCATAGAGTGCAGTTGAATTCCTCCGCATAGAGTGCGTTCAGGGGGCTCTACAGTTAAACTCTTATTCTCCTCTACCGGAATTGTGTTGGGTTATTCGAATCGTGCAGGTGAAGTGCAGGTTGGATTGAAGTCTCAGAGGCGGGCCTGAGAGAAGGAAGACAGGACTGCTATTGTTAGGAGGACATAGAGTCTAGCTGAGTCCAACCCTTGAGAGTGGTTGAAGGTCGAGCGTAAGTAGCTTACACAGAAGTCTCTGAAGGAGTCAGAGTTGGTAAAGCTCAGGAGGAATAATTCCTTGCAAATATCGTGGAATAGGTTCCAGAGGGATTCCTCAGGAGGAAGAGAATCGACGACTTGAAATCGTTGAGGAGAATTGCGAAGTCCAGTTGACCGTTAGATCTAAGAGGATTTGCGAGGGAGTTAACTCGCAGGCGCAAGAACGAGCAGGCCATCGCATATCGGCGTTTGGTGAGTGAAAGAGTTGCATGCACGTTGAAATCGCGAGTCGCAATTTCTCGATTTAATCAGAGTCGTCGGTCGTTTGGTGGACAGTTGGCACGAGATCCCGTGGGGTCGGGACTCGGCGTTCGGGGTTTTGGCACCAAAAGAAACTTGCATCGTGGATCCGCGATCCGTGAAGTCCCGAGGTGACGTGGCAGCATGGACCCTGGAGGTTAGTGCAATACAGGTGGCACCGTATCAAGGAATCGACATATCGGCACTCGGGGTTTGAAATTACAAAGCATTGATATTACGAGTGGCGATATCCCGAGTTGTTGACCTTTGACCATCGTCATTCAGGGTTCGGTGTTTTGGTTTGCACGAGACTAAGTAATGAGTCTCGCGATACCATGAGACCCGATTTTTCGAGACACTTGGTGGAAGATCGACAAGAGTGTCCTGTGGGTGATTGAAGGTCCCGATACGAGATCGGAAGAGTGATACAGCTCTTCGAGCCTGTGAGAGAGAAGTTCCTGGTGGGGTGGCTGTGCATGGAGGCTAGTTGCAATCATGTGGTATCAGAGTGGGAGTATCTTTTCTTTCTGAAGTAGAGACAGAGAAGACACCATGCCGCCGAGAAGAGAAAGGCAGTCACCTAATCGTGAAGACAGGGATGCCCGAAGAAGAGGAAAACCAACAGGTAATCCAGAAATGGAACGACAAATACGAGATCTCAGGGTGAGACTCAAGGAGATGGAGACCACCCAAAGGCGCGGAGCTGGCGCAGGAGAGTTCAGCGATTCCGAGGTGGAAGAGGAAGATGGACATGATGTAGAAGAGGTCTCAGTAGAGGATGCCTCAACCGAACGGTTGATCAGAGCCATTTCCAGAATGAGCTCGAAGACGAAGATGGACATTCCCGTCTATGAGGGAAGTCTAGATGCAGAAGAGTTGCTGGATTGGATCCGAGCACTCGACACCTACTTTGATTATGAAGATATTGAAGAGGACAAGAAGGTAAGGCATGTTGTGACAAAGCTGAAAGGACATGCAGCCTTATGGTGGGATGAATTGCAGGCTGATAGGCACTGCAAAGGAAAACAGAAAATCAAGAGCTGGGATCGGATGATCGCTAAAATGAAATCGAAGTTCATCCCCGGAGATTACCAGATCACTCTATTCAGGCGTATGCAGAACCTGAGACAGAAGCTGATGATGGTGAAGGAGTACACCGAGGAATTCTACAGGCTCAACATCAGAGCTGGTCATCGGGAAAGTGATGAAGAAAAGGTGGCGAGATACTTGAATGGTTTAAGATATGACATTCAGGACGAGCTAAGCATGCTGACCATCAGGATGGTGGAATATGCTTACCAGATGGCTCTGAAAGCCGAAGAGAAGCTAAGCCGCAAGCAGGGACAGCGAGGGCAAGGCAGAAGTTAGCCAAGAGGAAAAGCAGTTGCCCAAGAAAGAATTCAGAAACCCAAGGAGGAGTGGAAGAGACCTCAGGGTAACGTTGAGAAAGGTGGTACCTCACAGCAGAGGCAGCCACAAAATGAACAAAGGCAGCAATATGCTGAGTCGAGGAGGCAGCATACTCAGCAGGGTGGCGGATATGTTGACGCCAACGCAATTCCTCGTACCCGAGGTAGAGGAAGAGGTAGAGGAGGAGTCATCACATGTTTTACATGTGGAAAGGATGGACATAAAGCCGTTGACTATCCAGACAGGAAGCTGAACAGAAGTGAAGCTCACATCACTGAGGTGCAGAGGCGTGATGTTGAGAGCGAGGATGCGGACAGCGGAAGATCGCTTGGGATGCATAAGATCCTTTTGGCACCTGAGAAGGAGGTGAACAACGCAGTGCAAAGGAGCAAACTGTTTAGGACAGCTTGCACAGCCAAGGGCTGGAAATGCAAAGTCATAGTGGACAACGGAAGCACTGACAATCTCGTTTCATCCGAGATGGTGGAAAAGCTGGAGCTGGAAACAACTAAGCACCCGAGTCCATATAAGGTCTCATGGCTACAGAAAGGACACTGGGTAAGTGTCACTAAACAATGCTTAGTTAAATTTAAAATTGGGAATTACCATGATGAAATCCTGTGTGATGTTATTCCCATGGACGTATGTCATATATTGTTGGGTAGACCATGGCAATATGATCGGAATGTTGTTCATGATGGGAGGATGAACACATACACCTTGGAAAAGGATGGGAGAACACACAGATTTCTTCCGATAAAAGATAAGGAAGTAAAGCCGAAAGTAGACAGTACAGTACTTCTCATGAGTGGGAAAGAGCTTCTCACAAAGATGGAGAAAAATGAAGATCCACAGTTCTTTGTTGTCAGGAAACTGAGAATTGTCCTGACAAGCACAAGGGTGGATGACTTGCCAAAAGAGATTCAGGAACTGCTGGGAGAGTTCGCTGATATCATCGTGGATGAAATACCTCGTTCGTTACCACCAATGAGGAGTGTGAGTCACCATATTGACCTCATACCCAGAGCAAGCTTGCTGAATAAGGCAGCGTATAGATTGACACCTCAGGAGAATGAGGAGGTCAAAAGGCAGGTACAGGATCTGCAGGATAAAGGACTGGCCAGGGAGAGTCTTAGTCCATGTGTTGTTCCGACAGTACTAAGTCCGAAGAAGGACGAAGGCTATAGAATGTGTACAGACTCCAGAGAGATAAACAAAATCACCATCAGGTACAGATTCCCACTGCCGAGAATGGATGACTTGATGGATTTCCTGAGTGGGGCAAATTATTTTTCGAAAATTGATCTCAAAAGCAGATATCATCAGATCCGGATGAGAGAGGGAGATGAATGGAAAACAACATTCAAAACAAATGAGGGTTTGTACGAATGGTTGGTCATGCCGTTTGGTTTTACAAACGCGCCGAGCACTTTTATGAGGCTAATGAATGAGGTCCTGCGGGAATTCATTGGCAAATTTGTGGTCGTGTATCTGGACGACATACTGATCTTCAGTAAGACAAGGGCTAAACACTTGAGGCATTTAGCCATTGTGATGAGAAGGCTACAGCAGGAGAAGTTGCTGATCAATTTGAAGAAGTGTTCCTTCATGCAGACCGAACTCATTTATTTGGGTTTCGTAATTTCGGCGAATGAGTTGAAGATGGATCCTGAGAAGGTAGAGGTGATCAGGAATTGGCCATCGCCGAGGAATGTTTTTGAAGTAAGGAGCTTCCATGGACTGGCTAGTTTCTACGGAAAATTCATTCGGAATTTCAGTGGAATTAGCGCCGCGATGATGGACACTGTGAAGAAGAGGCATAAGGTTTTCCATTGGACATCCGAGGCCGAAAAGAGCTTCAATCTGTTGAAGCGAAAGATTATAGAGCAGCTAATTCTGGTGCTGCCAGATTTTCAAAAAACATTTCAGGTGAAGTGTGATGCTAGTGGGTATGCTGTTGGAGGGGTCCTGAGTCAGGATGACAGACCTGTGGCATATTATAGCGAGAAGCTGGATGATGCAAAGTTGAAATACTCCACATACGATAAAGAGTTCTATGCCATCGTACATGCATTGAAGAAGTGGAGGCATTACTTGATACCCAAGGAATTTGTTCTGTACAGTGATAACCATGCTTTGCAGTTTATAAGTCAACAGGAAAACTTGAATCAAAAGCATGCGAAATGGGTAGAGTACATGCAGAATTTTACATTTGTGATCAAGCACATTTCAGGAACTGCTAACAAAGTAGCAGATGCCTTCAACAGAAAATGTTTGATGTTGCAGGAATTCAGGGTCAAGACATTGGGTTTTGAAAACCTGAAAAATATGTATGCAGGTGATGCATATTTTGCAAAAGCTTATGAAGCAGCCGAGAACCCAGTTCTTAGGGATCGGAGCCCGTGGATTGATTTCATGATCCAAGAAGGATTGTTGTTTCGGGGTAATCAATTGTGCATTCCAGATTGCTCTATGAGGGAGAATTTGGTGAAGGAGAAGCACAGTGGAGGCTTAGCAGGTCATTTTGGGCATGACAAAACATTCGCCAAGGTGAGCGAATCGTATTATTGGCCAAGCATGAGAGCCAATGTTAAATGGTTCGTTGACAGGTGCAGGATATTTCAACACGCGAAGGGCCGAAAGCAGAACACAGGGTTCTATCAGCCGTTGCCCATACCTGGAAGGCCATGGGAAGCAATTAGTATGGATTTTGTGTTGGGTTTGCCGAGAACACAGAGAGGAGTTGATTCCATCTTTTTGGTAGTGGATAGGTTTTCAAAGATGGCACATTTTATACCGTGTCATAAGACCAGCGATGCGACCCACATCGTGGATTTGTTCTTTAAAGAAATTGTGAGATTGCATGGGTTGCCGAGGAGCATAGTCTCAGATCGGGATACAAAGTTCATAGGTCACTTTTGGAGGATGCTATGGAAGAAGCTGGGAACAAATCTGGCATTTATCTCAGCATACCATCTGCAGACAGATGGACAGACCGAGGTGGTCAACAGGAGCTTAGGGGATCTATTGAGGAGCCTAGTGACAAAGCACCACAACAGCTGGGATCAGATATTGCCACAGGCAGAATTCACGTACAATGATTCGGTGAATCGGAGTACAGGTAAGAGTCCGTTCCAAATTTTTTATGGGACGCAGCCGAGAGGAGTTTCTAAGCTCAGGGAGTCAGAACAGGCTGAAACCATCAGTGCTCGTGCTGAAGAATTTGTTGAGGCGATGCAGGAACTTCACGCGGAGGTGAAGCAGCGACTGCAGAGATCAAATCAAGAGTATAAGCGCAGAGCCGATCAAAAGAAGAGACAACTTCAGTTTGAAGTTGGAGACATGGTTCTAGCACACTTGAGGAAGGAAAGGTTCCCGAGGGGAACGTATAACAAGCTCAAAATGAAGAAAATTGGGCCGTGCAGAGTCCTAAAGAAATTCAGGGAGAATGCTTATGAGCTTGAGTTGCCGGAGGGCATCGGGATATCTCCGTTTTTCAATGTTTCGGATTTATACCCCTACAGGGCTGAGGAAGCAGAAGCTGGAGCTGAGGAACCAGTGGTCCAGTGGAAAAAAAAATTTCCAGTTGCACAGAAACCTCAGATGGAGTGCATACTGGATAAGAGAGTGGGCAGGAAGACCAGGAGAAAGCAATATTTTGAATACCTGGTGAAATGGAAGAATCACCCAGTGGAGGATGCCAGCTGGGAGACAGAAGCAGTAATACAAAAGCATGGGCACACTGTGCAGGAGCTCACGGACAGGAGCCCATAAAATCTTTTGAGCCGAGGAGTATGATGCAGGATCATCCACACCTCATCAAGCGAGCCAGCGCGTGGAGGAAGAAAGTACAGCTGGATGACGCCAGCACATATATTTTGAAATACTTTGGAAAGTTGTTGCGCCACCATTTGAATGAAAGCATTCATAAGAATCACACTATGTATATTGTAAATGGACCTTGAGCCATTAAGCTCACGTCCTTAGGTAGCTGAGGCATTTAATGGTTTTAATGTTGTTAGATAGGAATTTATTGTAGAATTGATAGTTGTAGATTTCGAGAGGGCAAACGGAATATAGGAACCCTCCTTTGTACATTGTATTTATTATTATTAGCATTGAGGAGCAAGAAGAGAGCAGAGCAGAGAACCTGTGAAGAATCCCCATGTACAGATATTGAATTAATAGGAAAGCTTTGATTCAATTCCATGGCTGTTATTATTCTCTATGTGTTGTTGATATTATGTTGTTGCATACTTGCTTCTTGTTATGCCTTTGTTGTATATGCTGTATATGTAATTTCATGGCAGATGAGAAATCTGGGAGAGAGGCGAGAATAAGTTTCAAATTGTTTCTCTGCTTGAGCCAGGAGATTCCTGCATAGAGTGCAGTTGAATTCCTCCGCATAGAGTGCATTGAGGGGGCTCTACAGTTAAACTCTTATTCTCCTCTACCAGAATTGTGTTGGGTTATTCGAACCGTGCAGGTGAAGTGCAGGTTGGATTGAAGTCTCAGAGGTGGGCCTGAGAGAAAGAAGACAGGACTGCTATTGTCAGGAGGACATAGAGTCTAGCTGAGTCTAACCCTTGAGAGTGGTTGAAGTTCGAGCGTAAGCAGCTTACGCAGAAGTCTCTGAAGGAGTCAGAGTTGGTAAATCTCAGGAGGAATAATTCCTTGCAAATATCATGGAACAGGTTCCGGAGGGATTCCTCAAGAGGAAGAGAATCGACGACTTGAAATCATTGAGGAGAATTGCGAAGTCCAGCCGACCGTTATATCTAAGAGGAGTTGCGAGGGAGTTAACTCGCAGGCGCATGAACGAGCAGGCCATCGCATATCGACGTTTGGCGAGTGCAAGAGTTGCATGCACGTCGAAATCGCGAGTCACGATTTCCCGATTTAATCGGAGTTGTCGGTTGTTTGGTGGATAGGTGGCACGAGATCCCGTGGGGTCGGGACTCAGCGTTCGGGGTTTTGGCACCAAAAGAAACTTGCATCATGGATCCGTGATCCATGAAGTTCCGAGGTGACGTGGCAGCGTGGACCTCAGAGGTTAGTGCAATACAGGTGGCACCGTATCAAGGAATCGGCATCTCGGCACTCGGGGTTTGAAATTACAAAGCATTGATATTGCGAGTGGCGATATCCCGAGTTGTTGACCTTTGACCATCGACATTCGGGGTTCGGCGTTTTGGTTTTCACGAGACTAAGTAACGAGTCTCGCGATACCGCGAGACCTGATTTTCCGAGACACTTGGTGGAAGATCGACAAGAGTGTCATGTGGGTGATTGAAGGTCCCGATACGGGATCGGAAGAGTGATACAGCTCTTCGGGCCTGTGAGAGAGAAGGTCCTGGTGGGGAGGCTGTGTGTGGAGGCCAGTTGCAATCACGCCCTTTTCTAGGAAGTGAACTTTGAGCTCAATTTGTGGGAAAATGAAGTTGAATCAGAAATATCTGACACATGGATTTTGTACATAATATACCTAATTAGGTCCTCATTAGACCATTTCCTGAAACTATAGATGGATTGAGATACATTCATGTTTCTATGAAGGGGTGAAAAACCCAAATTTTGTGGTGGTTGGTTTTCTAAATTTAGGGAATTTGTTGTAACAACTCAGGGATTTGGGGATCAAATCAATTAGTATTTTAATGAGGATGTTGAGCTGTATTAAAGAAGTCAAATCTGACCCTTCATCTAGTAGCCCGAATTTATATCAAACTTATATGTACCTTCATTTGTCCCTTAATCCGAAAACCCAAATGTTCAGTAGACAGATCCAGACCTCCATCTAACCCTTATTATGGAACTCAGAGTGGATCAGATTTGGCCGTTATCATACTTGTGGGTGTTTTTGAGAAAAACTAGAACATGGGTGTTTTACCCATTATCACCCTCTTGTTATGGATCCTATTGTATTTCGATTTAGATAGTTAAATTTGGATCCTATATTCGAGCTACGATTTTAAGGCTTGTTGCCTCTTAATAGAACAATTAATGATTTTCTAGTTTTGAGAGTGAGTCGAACCTTTCAGTGGTCAACCTCTGAGACTCTATATATATGTGAGATCGCTAGCATAATGGGAGGGACCCAGGAAAACAATTCATGAACTCTATGTAAACTTGTCTCTGCTATTCTTTTTAATGCAAATTTATAAATCAAGATGAATTTGTGATCAATTCGTGAGCTGGAGTACCACAACTACTTGGAGGGCGGCACCAGTAGTCTATGTATCTTGTTCCTTTGTCTATTTATATTTCTAACCTCTATTTTGTAGGAATTGTTCTAATTTCTCTTTACAGTGATTTCCCCATAATTATTCTGTATTTTTCATTTCCTTATCTTTATTCTAATTTCTCTTTACTATTCTAATCGCTTTCTACAATCATTTCTTTTTTTTATTCCAATTGTATTAATCACTTTTTCTAATTATAATATCACTGTAATTGTTCATTTGAATTACTTACATCATGATTAATGAGATTTTTGTGGTTTGTATTTTCAAAACTGTAAATGGATCACTAAGAAATGTGTATGTTTATCAAGAAGTTGTGCATGACCAGTTAAAGTATATTAAACTAACCCCTATAGGACTGCATAATCATTATATTTTTTATTGAAGTATTTATGTTTGAAAGTACAGTAGCATGAGTATTTTTTTATTAAGAACAATAGCATAATTTGATTGAAGTATTTCTTCTTTGAGTACTATAGTGTAATTTTGGATATTGGGAATAGTTCACAGGTTTAATTAATTACAAGAACATGTATTTCATATTTCTTCAATGGAAATGTTTTCAATAGATTGTTTCGTTTCTACTTAACATTTTTATTTGTAAATCAATGTTCAGATTTGAATTGAGTAAATTAATCACAAAGTTAGATTTCCAAGTAAAAAGAGTAATAAGAATAGTAATCTTTCATTCCTAGTCCCATATTTTGCATAATAGATTCCTGCACTAGTTTTCTCGCATTTTAAATTTGCCAATAGATTTAAATCACCAACGGATAGATTAATTACCTAATTCAAGATATATGGTAACTCCATGTCAGGTTTCTTCCATAGGTGACAAATTGTTCTAGTTTGTTTAATAGTGTGTTGTCGGCATTAGATTAGAGCTCTAGACTTGCACATACAATGCTAGCACCTCGAAGCTTATAAGCCCTAGGTTGACAATTTAATGTTGAAATAGATAACATATATTTCAGTCGACACGCTCCAAGGGTTGAAATCAATGACAACCAAATATGAGTAAAATCACGAATCTGGGTAACACTTATGTGAGAATCAGGTCGCGAAAACTTCTAACGACACTTTTTCAGTTAAACTATTGATTCTTTTTCATCCAAAAATGCTTTCGGCCAAATTATTTTTTGGATGAAAGTTAAATATAATGATACCCTCTAATGTTGTGCCACCTAGTGAAACCAGACATATGTTTTTTGTTTTTTAAAGTTTTTTCCATTAAAACTAACTTTCGTCTTAACTATTAGTTCGGCATAAAACCTGTAACTATGGCACTTTTCGGGAAAGTATGTGTTCACTTCATCTTGCTCCAACTTTAGAAGGAGAAGACCCCTTGAAATAATGCAAGTCTAGTTTCAGAACTAGTACTAACATTTGTAGAATTGAATCTACTTTCATTTGATACAATTTGTATTCAATTCAGTTGGTTTTTAGTAATTTTAGTTAATTTTATAAAAACATGTATGCATATTATTTTTAGATGACATACTAATTTAGTATAATAAAAAATCAATATCTGTAATAATACACAGTAAACAATTATGGAAATATTATATTACAGAACCTCTCACTGTCCTCTTCAAAAGGGTATTTTTATATTTTATTTTTAAATAAAAATTAAGGAAGGTACATGGAGTCGAACTAAACGTGTTTAAAATATGCAACTTTTTCAAATACGTCAAATTCAAAAACATGTAGTAATTATAATATTCATTTGTTTTCTTCAAAACTATAGCCATAATTTAATATAGTTGTTTAGATTGTTGCAACATATTTTGTTTTTCATAAAAAAATTAATACCGAGTAAATTGGCATCAACAAATATTACTCATTATCAGTTCCTTCAATTTTAAGGAACGTACTATCAAACGATCACTAAATTGACACATCAATTGTCAATAAACAAATTTCAAAATATAAACAATAGAAATCTAAAAAAATTCATGACAAGTTTTGTTTTTACTGTAAAGTTAAATTCTGAATCAAAAAAATACTTGTGTTTACCGGAATTTGAAAAAATTATGAAAATGTATTTTATTTTCTTAAAAAAAAAGGAAAATGGGCACCCACATTCATTATTTTACCCATGTCCAAACAAATTTTCCAACAATATCCCCCTTTGACATTGATGGAAACACTCATACTCCAATACTCATGCTTCCCCTGTGACCATTGTTCCTCATCAATGTTTCTCTCGATGTTTCTCTCCCCTTTGACATCAATGGAAAAGGGAATCTCTCCTTGGGGTTGTTCCCCCACTCTTCATGATTTTGTTCTTTCTCTTAACATTATCTCCTCATGTTGTTTTCCAAGTTCCTCTTCTATTTTTATCAAAAATAGTGACTCCCCCTGAAATTATACCTTCTCTGAATAATCCTTCTCTGATTTCATGTGCTTGAATCCCCCAGAGAATATACCTTCTATAAACAATATTTATTTTTCTTCATGCTTATGATCCTTATCTTCTGGGATTTTGTTTCTTGTCTTACCCTTTTACATAAGGGTAACTACTTTTGGCAATTTCTATATGTGGCTTCTCTACAATATATTGTATAGATCAATGTAAGGATACATGCATACGTTTTCTTCCCTCTCTT
This sequence comes from Picea engelmannii, assembly GCA_009831015.1. NCBI lineage: Eukaryota > Viridiplantae > Streptophyta > Pinopsida > Pinales > Pinaceae > Picea > Picea engelmannii. The sequence continues at coordinate 1,370,946 of ML776957.1, read as the reverse complement.
CCAGTGTTGTTTATTTTCCATTGGTGCTTCCTTTTGTAATTCATTGATATATTTAAAAACCATTCATTACTTTATTTATTCATTTACTTATCATGTTCACTTGACCATATTGTTCAATGATCTCCTTTTGACGATATAGCTTCTACTGACGATTCCAATTGTCAATCCATTTTTATGAATATTCTTTGACCCATGTATTTTGTACCTACTAATCATATCATGAATATATATTTGTCCATATGTCACACACTATCTATAACTATGCTACTCAACTGTCCACAATACTGACCCATATGTAACTGTACTATTATGGAGGATTCTTTACTACAAATGATCATCACATGTTCTTGTTTCTTAGAATGAATCAAGTATGTACATTGATCTATAATACATCCTTGAACTTGTGATGGATATATCCATTGATGGAAAGTGTGTCAATGGTATTCCTATAATATCTACATGGAAAGACTGCTTCTTAATCGATCAAGATGTCACTTTTTACTTCTTCCATCTGACTGTTATGAATCTATCTCTACAAACACTTCAAACTGCTCGAAGGATGGTTTTATGATCTGTATTAGTTACTGCATACACTCCCCCTTTTTGATATTCATATTTACTTGGAGTCTCAAAACCATATGGCTTAGAACAATAGAAGAATCCACCCTAATGTGAAGTAATATTCATCTTCGTCTGTAGACTCATCATCTCTTTGAACTCTGACTTCTTCATTTTTGGCTATGGATTCATTATGATGTTTCACTACAATTCCTGAGAGTACAATCTCTTGGTCATGTTCTTTAGTCACCTTCTCTTCTTTTATTTATCACACTATTGTAAATCCTGCAATCTCTAGAGCCTGTTCTTTATTCAATTTCTCTTATTATCTTTATTTTCTTCTCTAAATGTTTGTATATCTGACATCGATGTTTTCTTTCATGGTGATCTCTATCATGCTTCTACAATTCCTACCTATGTGACCATAATTGTGGAATTTTTAACATTCAATGTTGTGGGGAGCCACATAGGTATTTCTTGTCTGAACATTTCTTCCATATGCTATGCCATCTACAACCTTTTGTCCAAATTTAGTAAAAATAAAACAATGACCATAAAATAAACTTTCATACCTGGGAGTGAATTATGTTCTTTATGGTGCATTCCTTCTGACATCATGCCTCGATTGATCATGATATTCTCTTTTGTTGATTCCTTCACTATGATTGAATATTCTTTGTTGCTTGAGTGTGGAAGGTATTATTGAAGATGTATCTCTATTATATTCATTCTTATTTGATTCTTGTTGAAAATGATTCCTTCGTTTGAGTACTTCTTCATAACTCTTACCCTTTTCTTCATTCTTCCTTTCTGTCAACCTAGAGTGGTTCACTTCAACTTTATTTACTGATGATGTGGATGTTTCTCTCTCTTCAACGTTCTCATTGAGCTTGATGATTTTAACTCTCAATGTGACAACTTCTTCTTCAAACTTCTCAACCTCTTATTCTTTCTTCATCATCTGAATCTTTGTGACTTATTTCATTCTCTTTTTTTCTTCAAGTTGGATCTTCAAGGATATGATTTCTTCTTAAAGTCTTATTTCTTATTGAATGAATTCTACTTTAGGATTTTTAAATCCTTGGATATTTCCTTGATATGATCTGTCAAAATCTTCTCTCTCTTCTTTGCTTCATTTATTTCGAATACTATTTCGACTTCCAAACATTCCTTCTCTTCTATCTGATTTTTGTATGTTTCTTCAATCCTTTTGGCTTCTTCTACTTGGACTTTTAGGCTCGTAATCGTCTATTGGAATTATTTAGGGCTTTGAAAAAATTCCTTTATCTTTACCAATTCTTCCTTGAGGGAGATTTTTTCCTCTCTTTCTTTCTTCAGTTCATCTAAAGAACTTATTAGTTTTTCTTCATGATCCACTATGCCTTCATAATATTCTTCTTCCTAATATGTTTGACATGATGATCATATTTCTTCTTGTTCAACTTTACAATATTATTTATTATTATTCCTATACTCTGGCTCTATGATAATATGAGATCCCGTATAGGAGATATTATATATATTATCCCAAAGCTCTTTGGTCGATGAAAATTTTCCCACATTATCTTTTGTTGAATCCCATAGACCTTCCAAGATGATATTCATTTCTATTTTGTTGTTCTTTCTCAATTCATTCATGGATGCAGTATTTGGATGTTTTATTTCAGTAGTGTACCCTGTCACAATTGATTGCCAAATATCATATCCATGGTCCTGTAAAAACACTTTCACTTTTATGCTCCACATTTCATATCTCTAGCCATTGTGACCATCAAAATGTGGTACTCTAATCTCAAGGTACTCCATGATCTACCTTCCATTGGTTAACTATTTCTTGAAGGAACCTGCTCTGATACCATTTTTTGGAATACTAAGAGGGGGGTGGGTGAATCAGTATGAGCACTTTAAAACTTTTAACCACAATATATAAACTTCAAATTTATCATCAATATATAATCAATGTATCATCTATGATTTCATTCAATATATCATGAGAATATAATCATAAGTAGCATCACATCAACAATACCACATAAAATACACAATACAACATAATTTACGTGGAAACCCAAATGGGAGAAAACCACATAATTCTTTCTTATATATTTTCAAGAATACATTCATTGGAAGCACCAAATTCCCAATTCTCCGGTTTCAACTAGTAGGAGTCTACAACCCCCTTTTTACAAGATCCAACTTGAAGGAAGCTACAACTCCTTGAATTATCGAGCTTCAATAAGAATGATGATACAACCCCATGATTCTTAGGCTCCAACCTAAAGGAAGCTCCAACTACCTATGTTCTCTAGCACCATGCAGAAGGAGGCTACAAACCCCTTTCCTTGCCCCATCCTGTTGCCTTGAAATATAAGTGTAAAGAAAAATATAACTACCACAATAACTACCACTGTCAACCTACCACTATAAACCTATCACATTAACCCATCACTTTCAACCTGTCACATCAACCCATCACTGTCAATTTGTCACTTCACACTGTCACTTTCAACCTGTCACATAAACCAACCTATCACTGTCATTGTCACATCAACCAACTCATTACTATCATTGTCACACCAATAAACTTATCATTGTCACATCAACCAACTTGTCACTATCACATTAACTTGTAATCGATGATCCCCCAATCATCTAAGTTGTGACATCAACCTATGACTGTCACTATGTCACATCAATCAATCACTATCATTTTGTCACTGATATACCATAATCAACCAATTGTAACTAGATCCCCTCACATGAATACCAAAACCATCACTAAACCATGTACATAAACATATATCAATCATCCATCAACCTTGTACATCAACCTATACCATACCATGTACATCAACATATACCATACAATCAACCATGTACTATAAATAATTTACTACAAGATGTGTCTCAACCATATACCATATCACTCATGATAAGTCTCAATCATCCCATACACCATGTACCATAAGATATCAACAATGAATTGGCTAAACAAAGTACCAAATCATGTACCAAGATCACCAACAAGTGCCTCTAACCATGCACCATATAATCAACCATATACCTCAAACAACATGTTAATCATCCATAGACATGTGTGATATAATTCATGATATGCTTCAACCAATTACCATAATATTGTGCCAATATATCCAATATATGCACTAGGAATGAACCTCAACAAATATACCTAAACCAACATGTACCATACATCCAAGATGTTCCTTAAGGAATATACCAAAAATCACAAGGACATGCATCAAGCATGTTTCACAATATCACCAAGATGAAACCTAATAATAGATAGAATAACTTACCTTTACATATGTAACTAACCTAGTGCCTCTATTCCTGATACACAGACCTTTAGATTTACCTCAATCCTCAACAACTTGACACTAGAATATTTTCCCTCTTCTTTCTTGTCCTCGTGGGATGAATACATCTTGTCTCGTGGGGACTCACATGACAAGTACTAGCTGACCCATGAGAGTTTTGCATATGACACCCTCAAGCTGACCAGCGAGGGCCTTCTTAATTAGGGTTACATAAAAACCATAGCTCTCTGCAACTTCAAAAATTTTCTCTTCCTTTGCACTTTCTTCATTGCTTCATACTCGACCTCCGATTCACCAATAGACCAAAATATTATCACAAGATCGATATTCAATGAATGTGTGTGTATCCTTATGAGAGACTCCTTGAGGTGTATTTATGCTTTTTCTTAGTAAATTGTTTCCTTAATCTTAGGGCTTCTATTACTTTCTTGTTACAACCATTTTACCTTTTCATTAATGACTTGCAACCAATTAGGGTCTTCGTAACTATTCTTCAACACTTCTGACTTCATGATGGAATGTGTCCCTAACCATGAGGAACCATGTGGTGTACCACCTACTGTTGGAAATGACAAGATGAGGAATATCCATCTATGAGTGTGTTACTTGCATTAAACTTCCCTGCATGTACTTATTCCTTGATCAACTCCAAGTTAAAAAACCACACATTCGAGGCTTCATGTAGACTTCACCAAATACACCCATAACATCTATTGACATCAAACAGTCTTGTTGAAATCAATTAAAACTAACTTACAATCAATCTTGATCATAGCTTTGGGGTATCTTGAACACTCCAAGGGCTGACATCAATGACATCCAACTGTCCAAACCAATTGTCCAATAGTAATGACCTTCCATCTTTGGTGTTCTTCTAACTCTTTAATGGATTATTCCATTCACTTTAGAATTTTCTAGATAATTCTCATAGGCTCGTCAACAAAATGGTATATTGAGCTATGACAAAACTCTTTTAACAACTTGAATACTTTAGCTATGTATTTTTTGACACATTTCTAGATTTCGATTCAATATGAGACTAATAAAGATCTTTTAACCTCACTTAAACAATCCACCTCCACCCATATTTATGATCATATTAATGAATGGAGGCAACAAATATGATTAATTAAAGATAATATTCTAGACTAACTCTTCGAATATTGGTTTACCAAGTCACATTTTCCACCCATCACTAGAGATGTCACCATGGGAGGTGTTGTCACTGAGGAGCAAATGATTATTCATGCTCAATATTTGGACTTGATATATTCTCAGTCTGACATGCTTTACAATATGATTCCTCATGCTCCTTGACCATAGAATGATCCATCAAGACCTACTCTAGAAGCCCATGTCGATGGCATGGTGGGTTCACCAAAATTGCTCCCTCTCCTACACAAAACTTTCAGGTGAATGCGGTCCATTCCACTTCATCTCAACAACCTAGAGGTTAGACCAAAAACAAGGGAAAATACAAGAATTCTTATTAACCACATGAGAGTACAAAATTTGTTTTTACCCAACCAAAAAGGAAAGCTAATCTTCCCTACATGATTTTTATGGAGGACCATTACACAAAAGACTTCCCTCATCATGAGGAAGTAGCTAATTTTATGAAGGGTACCTCGCAACCTGTAGTGTTAAATGACGTTTTCCAAACTCATCAACAATAAAATGCAGGCCATACTCACCATGAGGACACATCCTCAATAACTGATCAAGTATTTATGTGTAAAAATACAATTATTCTAATGAATAGATATAAGAATTACAACAATTCTCTAGATAATCATTCCAATGGAGGTACTACCGATAATCCCTCCACTTCCACTCCTCCTCCATATTCCATCCCTCTTTATATTGAGAGGCATCTTGTTGATTTATCCTTCTGCATGTTGAAGGGCACAATTCAAAATTCGATTTTCAATCCAAGTTCCCATGTCACTCAAAACTACAACATTGTTGAATATTTAGCACAAGGACCTTGTGGTATGTCGACACTTGAAGTTCTAAAAAATTGTCCAAGTCAACATAGAACCATGTTATCATCAATTGGAGATGTGCATCTAGAGGTGTCAAATATGATTATGTTTAATATGGATTATTTTAAACTGAGGCTCTCTCACAACCTGACATTCCAATTTAAATATATGGTTGGTGGGAAGAACATCCATCACATCATTTTGGGTGAAGGAGCTTCCACATGTGTCATGTCTTTTTCTTACTGGAGATCCATTGGTTTTGTTGGTTGTGGAGCCTGATTATCTTCCTTATTAAGATGTCTTTGTTTTTAGTTGTGTTTATACTCCATCAAGACTTTACACCCCGAAATAATGTACACTCCTCCATGTGGGGGAGTGCAGGGGGTGTTACCGCCCCTACAGGGTCTGGGGGCAAGTAGGCACACAACAGGGGTTCGAGGGACAACATTCCCTGATGGGGGTTCGGGGGTGAATCCCCCAAAGGAAACATTTCCTTGTAAATGTATATTGTAATTTCATAGTAAATCAGGATCGTTAATTATAAGGTCGCAGATCTGATGGTAGAAGTTATGTTAGGTTTTTTTTCCCTAGAAGGAAACCCTCTTTTATGAGGGAAATGTATTTTCGCTATGCATCATTATGAATATTATATTCTGAGTGAGGATACTGTGAGAGGAAAAAGAGGAATTTACAGTGGGTGTGTTCTAGGTTGTATCCCTTCATTTGCTGGATAATAATAAAGAAAGGACCTGTAAATTTCTCTGGTGGACGTAGCCCACACTGGATGAACCACGTATATCTATGTCTCTATTGTATTGTGTATCTTCATTGTTTTCTTTCCACTTTTTTATTTATTATTATTTCTCTGTGATCCCATTTTTCTAACACCTGGTATCATAGCAAAAGGTAACTCACAAGAAAAGAGGGTTCCTAGTTCGAGTGGGAGAAATGGCTGAAGATGGAAAGTTTAGGGTAGAGAAATTTAAAGGCAAAAAATACCAGTTACGGAAGATTCATATGGAAGATTATTTATATCAGAAGGATCTATTCCTACCATTGGGTGGAATAGAAAATAATCTGACTGCCATGAAGAACGAAAAATCGAAGGTTCTTGAAAGAAAGGCACTAGGAACAATACAGTTGAGCGTAGCAACGTCGATGTCTTTCAATATTTCAAAAGAAAAGAAAACGAAGGAACTGATGGACGTATTGGACAAACTATATGAAAAACCCTCTACATCTAATAAGGTATTTCTAATGAAGAGATTATTTAATTTGAAGATGTCAGAAGGTGGGTCTGTTGGAGATCATTTAAATGAATTTAATATGGTTACTAATCAGCTAAGTTATATAAAAGTGGACTTTGATGATGAGGTGAGAGATATTCTAATATTTTTCTCATTTCCAGAAAGATGGAATGGCTTGTTCATGGTTGTAAGTAACTTTGTCTTTGGTTCAAATACTTTTAAATTTGATGATGTTGTTGGTGTTATCTTGAGTGAGAAAATGCGACAGAAAAGCACATGTGAGACATCAGGTAATGCATTGAACATGGAGAACAAGGGAAGCCAAAAGGATAGAGGAAAGGGCTCAAGGAACCTTGGGAATTCTAGGAAGGGAATATCCAAATCCATATTTGGAAATATAGAGTGTTGGAATTGTGAGAAGAAAGGACTTCTAAAGAAATATTACATATCTCCAAAGAAACAAAGAGATGGACAACATGAGAAAAATTAGGAAGCAAATGTAATAGGTGATGTGTTACAATTTTCTTTGATTCTTTCTATAGATAATATTTATGAGTCTTGGGTAGTAGATTCAGGGGCTTCATTTTGATTCCACGCCCGATAGGAAAACATTTCTAGATTATGTTCAAGGTGATTTTGTACAAGCTCATTTGGGTGATGATGCACCATGAAAAATTGTTGGAATGGGAAAGGTAAAAATAAATCAAACAAATGGAAACCAATGGTGGTTGAAAGAGGTAATACATGTTCCATATCTAAGGAAAAATATGATTTCAATAGGGAAGTTGGCAACTGAAGGTTGTATATCCATATTTACAGATAAGGTGTGGAAGGTCACCAAAGGATCATTGGTGATAGAAAAATGAGAGAAGGTAGGTACATTGTATTTATGTACTGGTAATGTTGACTCTTCTATCTCTTTATCTTCTACAAGTGTGGATACAAAAATATGGCATCATACGCTTGGACACATGAGTGAGAAGGGGATGCATATAATTCACAAAATAATTTTTTTGACATATCTTAAATAAATTGATTTGGATTTCTATGAGCATTTTGTTTATGGAAAACAAAAGAGAGTCAGATTTCTCAGAGTTGAAAAAGAAAATAAGAGTGAAAGGTTAGATCTTGTTCATACATATGTATGGGGACCAACTCAAGTATTATCTCTTGGTGGATCTCGTTATTATGTTACTTTTATTGATGATGCAACTAGAAAAACTTGGGTTTATTGCATTCGACAAAAATATGATGTTTTTGATACTTTTAAGAAATGTAAATCTTTGGCTGAGAATGAGATAGGAAAAAGGTTGAAGTGTCTCAGATCAGAAAATGGAGGTGAATATTGTAGCAAGGAGTTTGATAATTACCGTTCATACCATGGGATTCGTAGAGAGAAAACAATTACAAAAACACCACAAGAAAATGGTGTGTTAGAATGGATGAACAAGACAATCATGGAGCATGCAAGGAGTATGGGATTGCATTATGGTTTTCCCTTACAGTTATGGACAGATGTTGTAGATACTTCTATTTACTTAATAAACAGAGGACCTTTAAGATCTTTGGATGGTGGAATTCCAGAGGAGGCATGAACAAGTAAAAAATGTAAACTATTTGTTTGAATACTTTCAGTTGTGAATCATTTGTCCATATTGATAAGAAAAATAGAACAAAGCTTGAGGAAAAATCCAAGAAGTGTAGCTTTATTGGATATGATGATAATTATTTTGGTTATATCCTATGGTATTATGAAAATAACAAAATCATTATGAGTAGAGATATCATATTCAATGAGAAGGTCATGTACAAAGATTAGTTGTAGGGAAAGAAATGAGAAAAAGAATAACTAGAATACAAAGTGCTTGATGAGATCACTGAAAAAGAAATTCCAAAGGCACCAGGAAATCAAAATGTACAACAACACAATCAAAAGGTACCTAAAACTCTTGCAAGTGTTTTTAGAAGATATATGAGGTTAAGTAGACCCTCTAAACGATACTCTCCTTCATTGTATTATTTATTGTTGATTGAGTTTGGTGAACCAAAATGTTATGAAGAGGCGATGTAGGTAGACACCAAAAATAAGTGGGAGAAATGTATGAAAGAAGAAATGGATTCCTTGGTAAATAACTAGACTTGGGACTTGGTTTAGTTGCCTACAGGAAAAAGAGCATTGTAGAATAAATGAGTTTACAAGTTGAAGGAAGAAGATGGAGGAAAAAAGTTATACAAGGCTAGATTTGTTGTAAAGGGGTTTGCACAAAAGAAAGGTATATATTTTGATGAAATATTTTCTATTGTTGTTAAAATGAATTCAATTAGGACTATTTTAAATCTTGTGGAAGTAGAATATTTGCATCTTGAGCAGTTAGATGTAAAAACAACTTTTCTCCATGGGGATTTGGAGGAAGAGATGTATATGCAGTACCCACATTGGTATGAGGTTAAAGGGAAGGAGAATTTGGTATGCAAGTTGAAGAAGAGATTGTATGGCCTAAATAAAGCTCCAAGGTAGTGGTATTTGAAGTTTTACAGGTTTATGATAGAAAAAGGTTATAGTAGATGTCATTCTGATCACTATGTTTATTTTTAAAATCTAGAAAATGGAAGTTATTTTATCTTGTTATTGTATGTAGATGACATGTTTGTTCTAGAGTTTAGTATGCAGGATATAAATGTGCTCAAGAAGAAATTATCTAATTCATTTGCGATGAAGGATTTGGGTGCTGCAAAGAAAATCCTTGGTATGAGAATAACAAGGGATAGGAAAAATCACAAATTGACATTATCTTAGGGTGAGTACATAGAGAAGGTGTTGGAGAGGTTTAGAATACATAATGCAAAACCAGTTAGTACACCTTTGGTTGGCCATTTCAAATTAACTAAGGAAATGTGTTCCAAGACACAAGAGGAGATAGAATACATGTCCAGGGTCTCTTATTCATCAGCGGTTGCCAACTTGATGCATGCGATGGTTTGCACAAGACCAGATATTGCACATGAAGTGGGAGTTGTGAAAAAGTATATGAACAATCCAGGTAAAGAATATTGGGATGAAGTAAAGTGGATTCTCAGTTATTTGAGAGGTACTGATACTCATGCATTATGTTTTGGAGGTTCATACACGGTTCTATAGGGATATATTGATTCAGATATGGAAGGTGATAAAGATAGCAGGAGGAGCACCATAGGTTATGTTTTTACTATAGGTGGAACAATAGTAAGTTGTATTTTGAAATTGCAAAAGGTTGTTGCACTTTCAACAATAGAGGTAGAGAATGTTTCTTCTAGAGAGGCTAGTAAAGAGATGATTTGGTTACAGAGGTTTATGGAGGAGTTGGTAAAGAAGCAGGAGAATAATAGGTTGTATTGTGACAGTGAGAGTGTCATTCATCTTGCAAAGAAATAAACCTTCCATTTGAAGACTAAGCATATACATATATGGTACCATTTCATATGATCCATCTTGGAAGATGGACATTTGAAGTTAGAAAAGAAAAGACACACACTAGAAAGAATCCTACAGACATGTTAAGAAAGGGAGTAACCAGGGAGAAACAGAGTTCCTTCTCAGTTTGAGTTGGTATTCAAGCATGAATATGAAGATGAGAAATTTTCCAAGTCCAAGAAGGATCATAGTCTAGCATATACAACAACGGTGGATTTATTGACATTAGTCCCCAAGTGGGAGATTGTTAGTTGTGGAGCCTGATTATATTCCTGATTCATAGGTCTTTGTTTTGAGCCATGTTTATACCCCATGAAGACTTTACACCCCAGAAGAATGTACAGTCCTCCACGTGGGGGAGTCCAAGCGGGTTACCCCCCTACGATGTCTAGGGGAAAGATGGTCATCGACGAGGGTTCAGAGGAAAAGCCCCCAAAGGAAAAATTTCCTTGTAAATGTATATTGTAATTTCATAGTAAATTTGGATCGTTCATTATAAGGTCATAGATCTGACAGTAGAAGTTATGTTAGGGTTTTTTTCCCTAGAAGGAAACCCTCTTTTATAAGCCAAATGTATTGTGGCTATCCATCATTGTGAATATTGTATTCTGAGTGAGGAGACTGTGAGAAAAAGAAGAGGAAGTTATAGCGGGTGTGTTGTATGTTGTATCCCTTCATTTGCTGGATAATAATAAAGGAAGGACCTGGAAATTTCTCTGGAAGACATAGCCCACACTGGGTGAACCATGTATATCTATGTCTCTATTTTATTGTGTATGTTTTGTGTTTTATTTCCGCATTTGTTTTATTTTATTGCTCTCTGATCCTATTTTTCTAACAACTGGTATCAAAGTGAAATACAACTCATAGGAAAAGAGGGTTCATGGTTTGACTGGGAGCAATGATGGAATATTGAAAGTTTAGTGTCAAGAGATTTAACAAAACTACCAGTTATGGAAGATGCAAATGGAAGATTACTTGTATCAAAAGGATATATTCCTACCATTAGGTGGAATAACAAATAAGTCGATGGCCATGAAGGATGAAAAATGGGAGTGAAGGGGGGAGTGAAGGGGGGATTTCCCCCCTTGTGGGGTCTAGGGGAAAGGAGGCCCCTGAAGGAAAAATTACCTTTTAAATGTATATTTTAATTTCATAGTAAATATGGACCATTCATTATAATCTCACAAATCTTATGGTAGAAGTTATGTTAGGGTTTTTTTCCCTAGAAGGAAACCCTCTTTTATGAGGGAAATGTATTTTGGCTATGTATTATTATGAATATTGTATTCTAAATGAGGAGACTATGAGAGAAAGAATAGAAAGCTATAGTGGGTGTGTTGTAGGTTGTATCCCTTCATTTGTTGGATAATAATAAAGGAAGGATGTGGAATGTTCTCTGGTGGGCGTAGACCACACTGGGTGAACCACATATATATGTGTCTCTATTGCATTATGTATGTTTTGTAATTTATTTCCGTATTTGTTTTATTTTATTGATCTACAGTCCTATTTTTATAACAAGTTCTCCTAAACTTAACCAGTCTCCTACCACCCTTAAGGTTGTTTGATGGATTTGGTTTCCAACCTTATGGACTTTTTAAATCTTTTACTTTGGAATTAAAGGGCAAATCCATTTCAACCGACATTGAAGTGTTTGAAGCACCCATGGATTATAATTTATTGCTTGGTCACAGTTGGTTCTATGCGATGGCTACCGTCACTTCTTCATTTTTTCGCATTTTACAATTTCCCCATCAATGGAAAATTGTGATGGTTAACCAAATTGATTATTGTACTTCATATCTCCATAGTTACCCAACAAATAAAATCCCTTTCCTAGGACAGTCCACTCTCTAGTACGAGAGTGTGGGGGTGGGTCTCCTCAAAGATACCTCACTTATGGGAGATTTTCCCTTGTCTCCCCCTGATCCCCCATATGAAGTTTCCATGTTAAGCATGATTACAGCTATGGTGTGAATCATTCAATCCTTGGGTAGTACCTAGCCCATATTCCACTAAAACGCTAGGTGACATCATGTCACTTAGTCTTCGACAAGATATGGTACCTAAACCTTCCCCTCCTCCACATGTCTCCATTGATCCACTTTCCCCCCCCTATCTAGTGAACCTATCTCTATTAGTATCCAGGAGCCTATGTGAGTGTAGAAGAAGAGTTGGAGGATGAACCGAAGCTTGGGGGGCATCCCTCCAACCTCGCGGAATCATACTTAATTTAAACCACCAACTTATTATAATGATTTTGGGGGTGAAGTACCAAACTTTGAACAATATGTTGGAAAAAAACTCGCCAATAGGTATCGATCAATGTACCAACCTTTGAACATCATGTTGGGAAGAGGCCCATTCATGGGTATTACACCAAGCATAGTTTATTCTCATTTTCAAGTTCGTTAAAAAATGAAATCGAACTCAAGCAGAGTTTCATTCTTTGTTTCAACCTCGTTAAACAATAAAGAATACTACGAGCATACTTCGACGTTCCTTAAGATTGTTAAACCACAAAGAGTCATCTTTCGAGTGGTAGTTTCGAGTCATCTTTCGAGTGGTAGTTTCAAGTCATCTTTCAATCATGACTAGAATATTTCTCCCTTGTATTTATTTACACTTTTTTAGGCTTGAGGGACTAAATTCATGAAAAAGAACATCCATGGATTTGTCTTTAAGATATTTTCAGTCTCTCTAAACATGAAAAGGCTATCACGTTTTCCTTTTTTGGACTCATAAAACATGCATTGAAGGACCCATAGTGACCGAACCCCTATTTCTTCAAGTTCATTAAACATATGGTGAGGGAATCATCAAATATGAGCTATACCTAGCATCTGTTATCCTCCTCAGGCTAGCTAAAAATCAAAGAGGTACACGCCAATCATGGTGGGGGGGGAATTGAAGGAAGTGGGTCAATATTTTTTGGAAATCGTTATGGTGGTTGTTTGTTCTGTCCCTTGAACATGGAACCTATTTGTTTCTCTTTTTAAAGTTGGGTAATATACTTGTCTCGAAGTCATACTAATCCCATGGTTCCTCATACAACTTCATCTCACTTGAACAGTGCCCTGGGGATTGTCTCATTATTTTTTTTTCTATCTCTTAGTCAAATCGATGCTAGAAAGTCACTTTTCATGCCTCACAATGTTCAAGTGAAGTTTCACCTAAAACCAACCATTCTACCGTATTACCATATTTCATCCTCGTGTCAACCCACACTCATTTGATATATCATCTTACATCACTTTCCTATGTCAGTTTCATGTCGATGATTGGGGATGCATCATGGCCCTCCTTCAATGAGTCTCTTCCTATCGACTTCAACACATTATCGGTGAATTATACTTAGAAACTAGTTTGTACCTTGGAACCTACGTTCCTCAATGACATGTTTCCTCTCCTTCGATCGTAGGTTTAATCCATTGGCCTCTAATTGAATCATTCCACAGATGTTTGACTTCACCTCATTTGTTCAAATTCACTGGAATGTAATAGGCTACCTTGGGAGTCATTGTCATTATTGTTGATTTCCCTCGCACTTGTTAATCGTATACATTAATGATCGGTAATCAAGTGGTTTCTACCATGTTCTACATCAACTCATCTATTCACATGGTTAAAATTGTACAATTCTGGATCAGGATGAAGAACCTCGGTTAGGTGATCAATTTTTTATTTTCTTTACCTAGCTTCGATGGAGATTGTATTAGTATTTTAGGGATTCTAGTACACTAACCCTACTGGAAACCCCATTGATATATATTGTCACATAGATCCACTTTGTATTGGTCCATGGTTATGTTTGTTTGTCATATCGTAGCTCCACTATATATTCTTTCATGACTAAAACTTAATCAAGTCATGGAGGTATGGGTCTAAATTGTATGTTTGGTGGCCATATCCTTAGTCAATTATTTCATTGATTTGCCGTGTATTGGTCATTGGCCATGATTTGAGTTAGTTTACTTGAAGCATAAGTATTCTTGCCTCGGGGATGATATACATATATTTCTTGATGTTTGTCTACAACTTCCTCTAGGCGCTCCTACTCCAACACCCTTACATTCATATTTTGTAAAGTGTTTCTATCATTAGTTTCTCTTCTGACCTCACACTTTAGGTGGAATATGTTACACACCAAAATGTCACACTTAAGTGTCTCAAGTGTTGCAAGTGTCGCAAAAGTTTTGTATGCACCTTAATAAGTGTTTAATACACATTATCTAGTGTTGTATGGACCTTACTAAGTGTCCCATGCACTTTGACACCATAAAAGAACATTTTTCATGATCACTTGTCTTTGTGGAGGAGAAAACAAAGAATATGGTGGTTGAAAAACTACTTTTTACCTTGCATTTTAAGACTTATTTGAGCACTAACTCCCCCCTTCCCATATATCGGGAGCGTTAATGCTCCCTAGTACACTGTGTGGGAGAATTAGTAATGCTCTATAGCCAGTGTTTGGGGAGCATTAGTATTATTATAGATAACACAACTTTTTCTATAGGTTAGCTCTGAAATGCTCTTAAGTGGTTTTGGTTGAGGGTTTGAGTCATTATTTGAGTGTTACACACCAAAATGTCACACTTGAATGTTGTACCTAAAGTGTTGCAAGTGTCACAAAGTAATGTATGCACATCATTAAGTGTCACATGGATTTTCTCAAGTGTTGTATGCACCTTACGAAGTGTCACATTCACTTTGCTAAATGTTGCAACCCCTTGAAACCATGAAAAAATAATCCCTCTGATCTTGCAATCGAAACATACCTTTTTATTGCAAAAATTGACCATTTCTTGGCATTTTATAAGGGTGGTGGTACCCTACCCATATTGGTGGG
>ML776957.1:1312706-1335991 GCA_009831015.1 Picea engelmannii | reverse complement strand
GATGGTTCTTGTTCTTGTTCTTCTTCCTCTTCACAATCTATGTAGAATAATTTCTTCTCACCACACTTATGTCCCTTACTATACTTGTTGTCACAATTAAAGCATAAACCTTTTTCTTTTATTTCCTCCAATTGTTGAGGTGTAAACCTTGTAGGTTGAGGTGTTTTAGGAGAGGGGGCATTGTTCTCTCTATAGATGTTAGGATAGGTCCTTCTAGTAGCCATAGCCATATTTTTACTTTCAACATTTTTTGCCACCTTAATTGCATTCTCCAATGATTTGGGTTCCCAAAGGTGAACCTCATGTTGAATGTTATCCTTTAAAGTTCCTATGAATACATCAATCAAGTGCTCATCTAGAATATCGGTTACCTTTATATTCAATCTTTGTAATTTCTCAATGTGCTTGGTAACTGAACCCGTTTACTTGAGATTTATCAATTAGCTAAAGAAGGTATTTCTCGTTGTATCCTCATAGTGTGCTATCATTTCTTCTATGAAAATTGTCCAAGTGACAAGTGATTTGAGAGAACAAATCCATCGATACCAAAAAAAATTGATTAGGTTCTAAATATAAAGAAGCAATTCATACCTTTTGTGTATGTGGCACATTATGGAGATCAAAGAATTGCTCCATCTGAAGTATCCATGTGATTGGGTCCTTGCCATCAAACTTCCTCATATCAATGTTAGGAACACGGTTGGTCTTCAAAACAAAGTTAGAGTTTCTCCATTCTTGATTCACCTTCCTTGTGTCCTCATCGTGAATTTCATGGGATGCATTTTCACTTTCGGGTGTCTTCTCTGTTACGAAATTTTTCAATACTTCCATGATCTCCCCTTTTAGCCATCCATCTTAGTATCCAACTTAGCTTCTATTGAATCCATCAACTTAGCTTTCATTGAATCCATATTCTTTTGTAGTTCATTTATGTCCCTACACATTTATTCACGTTCATCAAGAGTCCAATTAGGATTTTTTGGAGGCTTATTTGGTGTATAAGGTCCCTTTTTCGGTGGCATGTTGGCCAAGTATCACTTTTGAATCTTGATTTTGAGATGGTTCTGCTAGACAATATTTATTTTGTTCTATCTCCCAAGTTTCGGCCCTTATGGGTATGAAAATTTCTTTTAGGTAGTTCTCTGATATTTCTTCTTTGTAATGCCACAATTTTTATCAAAATTGGATGTGCCAAGTAGAATTTACGGTAACTTCCTCACAACTTGCCGATTTTTGGCCTTTCCAGGAGATCTCACTTGTATAGCATGCCCCACACAAACTAATTGATATCAAATTTTTAAACTTGTACCCAAAACACTACAGACTGTCCATGATCCAATGAAACCAGTCCCATTTAATTTGGATACTCTAGTAAGAAGTTATGATTGTTTTACCTGGAACACCTTCTTGAGACTAGTCAATAGGACTAGTCAGATACCCTATCTTACACAAGGTGTATATAAAAATTTAAGATTCCCCAGAAGCAAAAAATTTTACCACAGATACCTTACTAATTTTTGTAAATTGCCTCTAGAGTTTAGGGTCTGAAACATTACAAAAAATATTTTATAGCAAAAATTCCGCAATGGCTCATTTCAAGATGATTCCAGAACCCTATCTTGTACAGGATGTATCTTTGAAAGTATAAGGCCTCAGAAGCTGAATTTTGAATCCAACGTACCTTGATCCATATACTAAATATCCTCAAAGTAGTTCCTTTTGAAACTTTGTAGAAAACAAGTTATAGTGAAAATGCCACGGTGCCTCTGATGTAGCAGCGAAACCCCAAGACCTTGAGCTCTTAAGCCACATTTTAAGAACCAAACATCAATATAGCATAGAAAAACCTCAGGAAAAGTAATCAACCCCTTGAAAAAGAGATAATTTCAGATAATAAGCCTCTTCAAGGGGACAACCTCCTTTTACGCCACTTAAATGTTCAAGTACAAGATGATTCAAAATGAAAATGTCTCCTTGGTATATATATAGGAGACTAGGAGGTATAATTACAGCTAATGTCCCAAAGCCGACATAAATAAAATAACATTACTAATATAATATGCCCCAATTAAGGGTTAATGAGCCAATATTAGGGCTTAACATGTTCTTCGGTGTTGTTTATGAAATTCCTCCATATTTCACTACTTGGAACCTCTCAGAAAAGGATTTATAGCAAAAATGGCATACCTTGTTGAATTCTGACTTATTCTATAGAGCGAACTTATAGAGCGTGCCTTGCACAGAATATTTGTTGTATGGATCTGAAAATTGTACACAGAATACTAAGAAATTTACTCTAACCAATACATTTGTTCTTACTGAATTTGGATTTGTTATGAAGAATTTATGACTTTTTTACCCGAAACACATGTTTTAGACTAGTTTCAGGACTAGCCACAAACCCTATTTTCCATGGCGTGTAACTCCAAAACTAAAACGACCCACAAGATGAAATTTGTATCACAACTACTTGTATATGTTGCCTTAATGTCCTCCCAATATGACCATCAGAGTCATTCTAGAAAAAAAATTATTGTGAAAATGGTGACATGGCATGTAAATAACATACATTAGAAAGGCGCATCATCAAAAGAATTTATCCTCCCTTGAATTTCGGCCTTCTTTACTTCACCTTCCATCTAAAATTCAACTTAGATATCCTTTGGTTACCTATGTAACTTGTAGATATTCAATATTCTCAAGTCTATTTAAAATGAGAGAGTCTTGCCTCTTATTTATACTTTCATGTAGCTTCCTCAAGGGGTTACCTTTTAACCATCTTAAGCCACTTTCCTTATTTTAGGGTTAACCCACTTCTAACCACTTGTCAACTTAATAATTTCTCCATTAAAATTATTATTTAAATAATTTATTTTGTATTCACTTCGACTTATAGTACACTAATCACTTCTCTTTATTATTTACCTTCTAAAATCTCTTAAACCACTTTGACTACTTTGACCTTTTGGGGCTTCTAGATGACTCTTGGGGGTTCTCCAACTTCACATGGCCATAAATCTCTAACCGTGAGGAGATATGTGACGTTCCACATACCAGTAGAAATGGAATGACATGTACTATCCATATAGAATAGTATTACCTTCAAATATATTAAAAATCATATTGTTATACATCAAACAAACATGGGTCCACTACCCAAACCTTTATGCTACCGGACTTTCTCTAGGGGTTGACATCAATCACTAAGGGTTGACATCAATCTAAAATATAATTCTCCAATGGTTGACATCAATGAAAACCAACAATCCATACCAAGTGTCCATAAACCTAAGCCAACTATCTGTCAATCTCCCCCTTTGGCATTGATGGCAACACCAACATTGATGGCAACACTTAGTCATGATAATATTAATTCTTATAATCCTCATCAATGTTTCTATCTCTCCCCATTTGAAATCAATGGAAAAGGGTATCTCCATTTTGGGATGCTCCCCTTGTCTACATGCCTCTATTCTCTCTCTCTCCAAGCATTTCTATCATGCATATGATAAATCTCTCCCCCTTTGTCATCAATGGCAAACATATATTTCCATTTGGGGTTGCTCCCCCTAACTAACTTGTCCTTGGGGATAATCCTCCTAATTGAACTCCTCCTGAAATTGATCTCCCAACCTGAAATGTCCTCTAATGGTGCTTCCCCAAGTAAATCTAATACATATAAGATACACATTCAAAAAAATTCATTTTGGAGTAGAAATTACTCTGAGACTCTTGCAAAGATACTCACAGGCTTCCCATGGAAGCGGTTTTGTAAATATGTTTACCACTTTTTATTTTGTTCCCACATGTTCAACTCTGATGTTCTTATGACAAACATGTTCCTTTACAAAGTGATACTTGATTGGAATGTTCTTCGTTTTCGAGCGCATCATTGGGTTCTTTGAGATATTGATGGCACTTGTATTATCACAATAGATTGGAATGGGATCATCATACTCAATATGTATATCTGTCGGAGTTTGTTTCATCTATAGAACCTATGTACAACATGTTGTTTCTGCAATATACTCTGCCTCGACTATAGATAAGGATATGGATGATTGTTTCTTTCTTAACCATGACACTAAACATTCACCCAAGTAGAACATTGCTCCATTGGTGCTTCGTCGGTCATCAATGTAACCTGCTCAATCTGCATTTGTGTAGGAAATAAGTGATAGATCCTTTCCTTTTGGATACCATAATCCAAACTCTTTTGTTACTTTGAGATATATGAAAACTTTTCATTGCTAATACATGTGATTCCTTTGGTGTTGCTTGAAATCGTGCCACCTGTCCAACTGCCTCGATTACATATGTTATGGATGTTGTCACATATAGTAAGCTAACAATCATTGAACTATATTTCCTCTAGTTTGTATAATTTGAATCATCATCTTTTCTCAACTTGCAACTCGTTTGCATAGGAGTGGTAACTAGTTTGCAATCTTCCATTCTGAGCCTCTTTAGCATTTCTCTGATATACTTAGTTTGAGAAATAAAAAATCCTTGGTTTCTTTGACATATATGAAGATGTAGAAAGAAGGATAGTTCTCCAAGTAATGACATTTCAAATTCATTTTTCATATCCTTTTCAAATTTTTGGCTTAACCTATCATTAGTACTTTCAAAAACAATATCATAAACATAAATTTCAATTAATAAAATACTACCTTCAGTTACCTTGATGTAGAGGTTGTTGTCTGCGCTTCCTTTCCATAGTTCGTAGGGCGTTTTGTCATTGTTGTTTCTAAGTATTACTCTGTTTTGAATGTGAATTGTTGTATGCACTACATGTGTCCAAAAAATATCTGTCAATTTGGAATCCATTAGCATTGTTCGAGCCATTTCTTGTGTAATTTTCATCCATTATGATAATGTTCCTTTGTCTCTAAACCACTCTCTAAACCAATCTATGAATCCATTCTCTCGTCCACTGTCATATGTCTGTCAAAACCCACTAAGTATTCTTACGAATCCATCTCTGTCCATATTGTCCAAGACTCTACTTGCGCAACTGTCCATAATGATGACCCATTTATCATTATACTATCGCGAAGTCTTGATTAATATATCAAACTGTACTTCTGCTAAATGAATGATCTGGATATGTCTTCTCAAACTCTGCATGTTTCTTGAAGGATGGTTCTTTGGTCTATCACAACTATCACATAGAATGCCCCCATCTAATATTCATATTACTTGGGAGTCTCTAAGATGGATGGATCAGAACAATTCTTTCTCTGATGTGTATTCATGATCATTTTCATTGTTATATTCATCATCTCTTTGAGCTCTAACTTATTTTCTTCTGTCCCTAGATTCATCTCTCACTACAGTGCCTGAAAGTACAATCACTTGAACCTGTTCCTTATTTACCTTCCCTTCTTTTCTTTCAGTTATTTTCCTAACCTTTCTATATCCCTCGATGCATATAAATATAAAGGGTATTTCTCCGCTCATGAGTTAGTGTGAAGGGCTTAATAGTCATATTGTTGGTTGCTAGAAGCTATGAAATGCTCATATCCTAAATCAATTTTGAATTCATTCGTTTATACTATCGAGGAGGGGTCTTTCCTTTTCTCTATACAATTTTATTCATCTCGTTTTATTTCCAGTCTTGCGATCTCTGGGACCTAGTCTGTGTTCACATGTTCTTCTTTTTTTCAATAGCCATTGTCAACATACCAACAACACTTCTTTTTCTTATCTTGTAGAGTGAGTATGCATTTTTCATTTCTGTATAGATTTTTATTTCATATCCATGTTCTCTTTTGAGGCTCCTATGTGTGATTGTTGTTGTTTTGTTTTGGTTCTCTAGGAGGGACTGACATTCTACAATATTTGTCTATGTGTCCAAAGTTATTTCACTTGTAGAATTCCACTTCAGTGCTCAATGATTCAAACATGTTGTATCTTCTTCTCTTTGTTTCACTAGACCTTCTTGGATAACCATTTTTTGTATGACTTTCAAAGTTTTTTATGTTCCTGCTATTAGCTCTGCAACTTACAACTTTATGTCCAAAATTATTGCATGCATAACATAAACCAAAAAAGATAGTTTGATACCTCGGAGTTGAAGATCTTCTGAAATGAGTTTCTCTTCTGAATCCTTCTTCTTCAAGAGGCCTAACTGTCAGTTGTCAATTCTAAAATATGAATCTTCTTGGTGGAGGAGTGTCCCTATAATCTTCCTTGTAGGTCTTCCTATCCCCTTTGATTGTTTCTACATAACTTTTTTGATGTGTTCCTTGTTTTGTTGCTTTGGATCTTGATCCCTTTTCTGTCTGATTGTATCCAAGTCTGAAATTGTCATCATTAGGCCTTTGAATGTTGATAATGTCATCCAAAAATTTTGAGTTGTTCCGCATATTTTTCTTTTGAATATCCTTTCTCAATGTGACAATCTCTGCTTACAAATTTCCAATGATCATGTCTCTTTCTTATAACTGTTCTTTGAGTTCTTCTTCAATTATTTTGTATTCTTCTATTTGAACCTTCAATTCCATGATGATCTTCTCTAGTTATTGAGTGTCTTCCTTCTTGTCTATTTCTTCTTGTAGCTTCTTCTTTTTCCTCTTTTCTCTTCTTATAACTTCTATGGAAGTCAACAATTCTTCTTGGTAGTCAACTTTTACCTCTTCATATTCTTCTTCAGTGTCTTATTTATCAGATTCTTCTACTTCCATGAATAGAAATCTTTTTGTCTCACTATCATTGACTTCATCTTCATCTGATGAGGAGATGTCTTCTTTGGTTCATAAGCTTTTCTTGAAAATTTTATTTGTGGTTCCTTTGCATTTATATGTTTGTTTTATATTTGAGTAATCTTCATCATTCTCCTTATTTTTCTTATGAGGACATTTGTTAGAAAAATGACCAATACCATCACAATTAAAAGACATCAATGGAATCTTACCTTTATATATGTTGTTGGTTCCCTTGTTCAATCTCTTGACAAAATTGGCCATTTCTTCATCATCTTCCGAGATGTCACTGTTGCTGCTATGTTCTTTTTCTTTTTTCTTTCCCTTTTTCATTGACATTTTGGATTCTTTGAAAGATGATTATTTTATATATAGATTTTCTTGTTCAGTTATCATTTCATATGCTGTGAATACTCCATGTAGTTCATCCATGCTTATTGAGTGTAGATCTTCTCTTTCTTCTAGTGTTGGTATATTAGGATCAAATCTCATAGGAATAGATCTTAGTAGCTTTTGAAAAATTATAGATTCTTTAAATTATTCTCCCAATCCTATGATTGCATTAACTATTTCATCAACTCATAAGAAGTAAGTTGCAATATTCTCATCTTCCTTCATATTTAGTTGTTCGAACGGACCTCTGTAAGTTTGAAGCTTTGCTGCTTTGACTTTTGAATCTCCTTCATAAATATTTTTAATTTTGTCCCAAATATCTTTAGCAGATTTACAATGCATTACTTTGGTGTATACTGATTCACCAAGACCATTCAGAAGTGCATTTGTGGCTTTGGAATTAAGTTTTATTTCTCTTTCATTTGTTGGTGGAACTATTGGTTCTTTGTATCCATCTACTATAGATTGTCAAATTTCAAATCCCTGTTCCTGTATATATGTTTTCATCCTTCTTCTCCATAATGCATACTTATGTCCATTAAACTGTGGTACTCCATATTTATACATGTTGTTGCTCTCCATGATCTACCTTTCAGTGGTTAAACTGATTCTTGAAGGAACCTTCTTTGAAACCAATGGTTGGATTACTTGGGNAATAGATCAATTAAATCCCTTTTTAACCACAATATTCAAGTGTTATATCAATGTAGCATTATCATCCAATTATTTCATAGTAAATAAATAGTGAACAAATGAGAAATCATATGCATACACAATACACTAGTGTTTTTACGTAGAAACCTAAAGCGAGAGAAAACCACAAAATGATTTTTCTTATATGGCTTTAAGAATTACATTCATTGGAAGCACCAACTTCCTTTGTTTTCTAGCTGCAACTGGAAGGAGGCTCCAACCCCTTAGTTTCTCATGATAAAACATAAGGGAAGCTCCAACTCCCCAATTCTCTGGCTACAACCAGAAGGAGGCTACAACCCCCTATGTTTTCCGTCTATAACCAGAAGGTGGCTACAACCACATGTCCCTTACTCGTCCAATATCCCTGACGTAGAAGTAGAATGATGGAACCATTATCACACTATCACTGTGACATATACTACTATAAACTTTTACCAATCAAACTGAACCAAACAACATGTACCAATAACCTAAACCATGCATAAACCATGCATCAACCTGTACCTCAACCTGTAATCAACCTGTACCATAAACAAGATCATCAATCATGCACCAACCTGTACCAAACAACGTGTAATCAACATGTACCATAAACAATTGCATAAACCATGCACCAACCTGTACCTCAACCTGTACCATGAACACGTGCATCAACCACGCACCAAGCTTGTACAAATAACATGTCACAATAACCTATCCAAAAAACATATCACAACAAACTGTCTCATTATTCTTATCAACCAAATCAGATCTACTCACCAAGAAAACTCTCAAATATGTGCATCAACCAAACATAACACAACAACTCATAATCATCACCAAGATCAATATGTTCTTATAATAATAAACCAATAGAAGTATGTTACATCATCCATAAACCATGTGTCAACAATACTACTAACAAGTGCCTCCAACCATGTACCAAGTGTTACACATGAAATTTGCACACCTAGGTACCTCACCCTAAGTGTCGTAAAGTGTCATATACGTGTCTCATACACCTTGACACCATGGAATAAACTATGTCACAATCCCTAGTGAATGTGGAGGAGGGATATATTACATGAAGGCCAAAATACCAAGTACACATGAATTATTATTAATATTCATGGAAACGAAATTAATTAAGTGTGAGAACCAAATGCACATGAATTATTATTAATATTCATAAAAAAGAAATTAATCAAGTGTGAGAATCCACCTCACATTTGGTTTCCTATTTTTTAGGGAAGGTGGAGGATCTCATGGATGGTTGAAATATTTCCTCCTTAAAATACTTGAGAGATACTTCCTCCCCAAAATCCTTAAGAGATATTTTCTCCCTAAATATCTTAGAGATCCCTTTCTTAGTGGATCTGATGAGAGATCCTCTCCATGCTGGTTAAGCCTCAAAATCCTATATAATGAGGGGTTTCCATGGAGGGAAATGGAATGGAGGAATTGTAAAGAATCAAATTTATGATCTTATAAGGGAGATATCATTAAAGCATCAACATTCTATGTGTGGATTATTCGAGCAAGGGTCTATACAAAGAGATCTTAGTGAAGTTGTTGCACCTACATCCATGGTTGTAAGCATCTCACTTTGTTCTATTTAATATAAATATATGCTTTTCTTGTTTCCTTTAAAGTTTTTGTACATTTCATAAACTTGTTTCTTTCATAGATTCATTATGAATCCAATCATGGTAGTGTAGGAAGTATCGTTGTTGTTGATCATTGTATTACAAGACCTTCTGAAGAACTTGGAGAACAAGATCAGCTTGGATCAAGCAAGGAAAAATGTCGGAGAAAAGTATTTTCTCTTATTCCTTCTTATTCTTTGAATAATTTAGCTTCATGCAAAGGAAAGTCAGTGTCCACAATAACACTTTTCTATCTTGGTCTTAGGAGTCTAGAGCCCAAGAGAGAATCCACTTGTCCGCAGGGGGATTTCTCTGTAACAGAAATTGTCGACTCCACTGGGGAGGGAATCCTATTTTTATTTCCTTGTTTTTTACCTTCCCTTTTACCACCTTTCATATCAATTTTTCTATGTTTTAATGCTCCATTAGCCTTCTCCTACCTTCACTAGCATTTTTACCATTTTTTATACATTTTGGTTGAATTTTTTGCAATTTTTTGGCTCTTTTTCTGAGTTTCTGGGAGGCCCAACGCCCCCCTGTAGGCCATATAAGAGAACTTATATATCATCAACTCTCCACTATAGTTCTTTATGGAACATTACAACACTTTGTACCCTTGAGACAGGGAGCGCTAGTCTCCATTTTGGAGGATTTTTGCCCTTTTCTGCTCATATTTTTTTCAGCCTGTTTTGTGGAAGTCTTTACCCAGTCTTTGTGGATCGTTTGTGAAGTTGTTTGGATTGGTATTTGGTTCTTATCTCTCCTTATTTTATTTTATGGATCTTGAAACATTTTTCAGGAATGTGAAATTGTTTTTTCTCGCTGAGTTTTTTGTCAGGACAATTTTGAGTGATTTCTCTTTCTCCCTATCTTTTCTTGGATTCTTCTCTTCATTTTATTTGTGTTCCTTGAATGCTTGATTGGTTGTAGATTCATTTATGGTGTTCTTTATTTTTAGAACAAGTTTCTCCTTGTCTTCTTTCATACCTCACTTCCTTGAGTGCATGATTTGTTTGTAGTCTTTTTGCTTCGTATCTTTTGCATCTTCATAACACTCTTTCTCCTATTTGAAAGTAGTGGAGCATTGAAGGGTTTGTATTTACTTTCTGTATACATCATAATCAAACAAATAAGATAGGTTCATTCTTTATTTTGGTTAGTGACACTAGCTCGCATTTGAAGTAGAAGAATTGCATGGTTTTTGGTATTTTGGGGCATTCTGCATCTGGAATGATGAGTGTTTTCTCCTTCTCGTAGTATAGCTTTCATCAAAGTGAAATGCTTGAATATTCATCTATTTGCATCACTTTTGAGTCAGTCAAAACACCATATTGTCCACACCATTTTTCGTTTTGAGTAACAACCACCTAAAAAATAAAGTGCTAAACTAAAATTTATTAGACATTTTTATATTTTTTGGTAGCAAACATATATTAGATTAGTTGTAGGGCTTTGTAATATGTGTGAAAGATAACTTTCCAAAGCTGCAAACAAACATAGGATCTTGTGTTAGGGAGTGGTGAAATCCAATTGCTACATTTTTTAGTGGGAAGCCCTTCTCAAACAAGGGCAAAACCTAAGGTCACATTAAGACTGGAAGAGTTACTCACCCTGCTTTGTTGGTATTGGTGTAGAGATTTCACGTATTATGGGGGTCACTTGAAGGTATACCCACAATGATGAATGGAATCCTTTAAATTTGATTTCAAGCTAGATACCCTACCTGTTGGTTGTGGAGCCTGATTATCTTCCTGATTCAGAGGTCCTTGATTTTAGCTGTGTTTATACCCCATGAAGTATTTACACCCCAGAAGTATGTACAATCTTCCATGTGGGGTCCGGGGGAGATATCGCCCCGGCTGGGGGGAAGCGGGGGTTCGGGGGCGAAGCCCCCGAAGAAAAAATTGCCTTGTAAAAGTATATTGTAATTTCATTGTAAATCTAGACTATTCATTATAAGGTCACAGATCTAACGGTAGAGAATATGTTAAGGTTTTTTTCCCTAGAAGGCAACCCTCTTTTATGAGGGAAATGTATCGTGGCTATGGTGGATGGTGAATATTGTATTCTGAGAGAGGAGACTATGAGAGAAAGAAGAGGAAGTTACAACGGGTTTTGTTGTAGGTTGTATCCCTTCATTTGTTGGATAATAATAAAGGAAGGACCTGGCAATTTCTCTGGTGGACGTAGCCCAAACTAGATGAACCACATAAATCTGTGTCTCTCTTGTATTGTGTGTCTTCTGTGTTTTGTTTCTGTATTTGTTTTATTTTATTGCTTCACGGTCCTTTTTTTCTAACACTACCCTTGCACGTGGATCTGACTGTTGACTATTTCCCTATGAATCATTGTTGTAGTTGGTAACCTTAGTGGCCTATCTATTTAGGGTCTTTACACAAGGCGACTGTGGAAGGGCAAGTCTTCATAGTATCTGGAATCGACATTTTCCAAAATCACTCAGGCTTCTTGGAGGGTATACCCACGATTATGTGTGGGAGCTTGCACCAGGGTGTAAGTCCATTAAGTAGGTCATCAACGTAATTTTTCCACCCTCTCTATCTCAACCCCTTCTTACTTTGTTCCCACGACGTTGGATTTCATCATCAACTAGTGTGCTCATTGTGAGAAGGTTTTGTTTTCTTGCTTTCTTACTAGATTTTTAGCATGTGTTGTTTGTTCTCCCTAGTAGAATATAGGTTGGATCATTATTTTTATGACTTTAGTTCCTGAAATGACTAATGAAGGAACCCCTTTTCTAGGGGAACCCTTTGTTTTTCCTTCTAATGGAAAATTTGGTCCTCCTTACATCGCTTCTTTGAGACTTCCAAGTCTCATAATTGGGTTACCAGCATGGTTGTTTTCCACTCCAGTGATCTCGAATGCAGTTGCTTCTGATGTAAGAACACCACCCATAGATAAACCTCATGTCGAACTTTATCCTTCTTCATCCATCAGGTCTCCTTCCATTTCTCCTTCTTCTCCTAGTGAAATCTTTAAAGCGAGTAGCCAGGTTGATAAGAAGAAGAATAAATAGAAAGAGGAAAAGAAGAAGAACCAAAAAGGGACCAAGCCTCCAACTACATCAGATGTTGGATCCAAGAAACTAGATCTTGTTAATCATACTGAAAGTGTTGGTGAGGTCGATAAGACTGCAACGAATAATCTGAAACCCAAATTCCCTTGTAGTATTTGTAAGGGTGACCACTTTCTAAGGGATTTCCCTAGTATTCCCAAAGTCTTAGAAATGTGGTCCTCAATGTCATCGACCCCTGCTGGACTTGCTGGTGACACCCCAACAACTAGTGACATTAGGGTTTGGTAAGAAGAAGACACTTGTCAAATTTCCTTGCATGTTATGCAAAGGCAATCATTACTCTCACATTTGTCCTCATATGGATGAGGCTTCTTCTCTTTTGGAAAACCTTCAACTTCGAACTGGTTATCGTAGGATTTCCCCCAACTCATATTTAGTTGAAGGAATGGTCACTCCGGTTTCATCCCCGATCACTCTGGTTGATCAGGTGGTCAATCTAGTCTCATCCTTGATTGAACCACTAACCAAAGTAGTTGATCTAGTTCCATCATTGATCAACCCCACTTTTCATCTAAAAAGTGAAACCCAAGTGATTTTTCTAGTCCTGTTATTTGTCAATCCCACCCTTTCATCCAAAGAGTTCCAACATGGTCAATCCCACTCCTCCTCTGATGAGTGCCAAAGTGGTTGCTCTGATCCCATCGGTCAGTCTGGTTGATCATGTCGTCAATTTGGTCACGTCCTTAGTTGAACTAGTTGACAAAGTGGTTGATCTGATCCCGTCATCAGTCAATCCCACTCTCCCGATAGAGAGTGCAACCCAAGCGGTCAATCTGTTTCCACCTGTCAACCCCATTCTTCCCTTAGAGAATGAAACCCAAGTGGTTGATTTGATGTCATTATCAGTCGATCCTACTCTCCCGCTAGAGAGTAAACCCGATACTGCCCATGTTTTTCTCATTGATACATAATCTACCATGACGGGGGGCATTCCTCCTTCTCCTTCAAAACTGCCTCCAAGTAATGAGGCCATCCTTTTTTATTAGGGTGTGCTAACTGGACCTCATTTTCCCTCTCACATTCCTTTCAATATTACAATACATTTTTGTGGTCGTCACATTCCTCATGTGTTGATAGATGAAGGTTTGTCCATTAGTATTTTGTCCTCTATTGCTTGGCAAGATTTGGGTTATCCTCATCTTGTGTCAGTTACCCAGACTCTGTTTTATTTTAACAGAAGTACCATTCACCCTTTAGGGATCCTTCCTCATTTTCCCTTAACTTTGGGAGGGAAAATTGTCTTTATTGATGTTATGGTAGTCCAAGACCCCTTGGATTTCGATTTACTCCTTAGCTGAGATTATGCCTATGCCATGAAATATATTGTGTCCACTCTTTCGTGTGTGATATATTTCCCACATGATGGAAGAATGGTGACTATTGATCAAATTTCATGTGTCGATCCTGACTTGATTACCAACCCAATGACCTTCCTGAATGGTTATATGCAGTCAGTATCACCCCTGCCACATGTCAATTATGTGGTGTTATCTTCCATGCCTTCAATTGCTGATGAAGATGAGCCTCTCACTATAAGATCAACCTCTTATGACTTATATCCGGTAGTTGACATGGTAATATATTCGGTAGGGATATTAGAGCCTAATCTCTCTACCCTTATCGAGGCTGTCGACATGTATCCCTTCCAGCGTGATTTTATTCCATCAAGCGAAGCTCTCCTTGAAGCCATGTTTGACATTAATCCATTGACATGTATTCCTTCCAAATAATTATCCTCTTGGAATTCATGATCAATAAATCCACGAGCATTGTTTCCCTCTCTATGGCAAGCTCATTAAAAAATGAAACAGATGCCGCGTGCATAGCTTTCCTCTCTGTGGCAAGCTCGTTAAAAAATGAAACAAAAATTTGGGGACTGAACTCGGAACCCTGAGCATAGTTCTTTTCCTGTGTCAAGCTCTTTAAAAAATGAAATAGTCACCTCTCATACCAAGTAGAGTATTTCATTAGGTCTCATATCTAAAACTTCATTTCATCCACTTGTATCTTTTTTCTCCATCTAGTAGGGAAATTGGTGACAAGCTCAAAGTCGATGAATGAATTGAAGCTTGGGGGGCATGTCTCCAGCCTTTGATTATCATTCTGGATTTATGCCGCTAGATTTTTCAGCTAGGCGCAGAGTACCAACCATCCCTGCGTATCCATACCTTTGGAAATTATGTTGGGAATTTACAATCATTGTTTAATTTTGTTTCAAGCTTGTGTAAAAAATGAAACCAACACCGATCTGAGTCTTTGTTCTTTATCGTGCTTATAAATACATGAGAATAAGTTACCAATATTAGTCTTTGTTCTTTTCCATGCTCAAAAAAACATGAGAATATAACCAAGTATACGTTTATCACTTTTTCGGACTTGTAAAGGTTATACGAAAAAGGAACCCCTCAGAGTCATCTTTAAGCTCTTTTCAGACTCTCTAAACATGAAAAGATTGTCGAGTGATCTTGATTCCATTCCCACTCATTAAAAGGTTTGAAAGGGAATCTTTCGAGCGATAATTTATCTCTTTTTTGGCCTCGTGAGACTAACATTACGAAAAGGGGAAAAACTAGAGTTGTCTTTAGGTCATTTTTCAGACTCTCTAAATATGAAAAAAACATCGAGTTTACCTTCTCTAGACTCTTTAAACAATCATACATTGAAGGGCCCATATGGGACCAAGCCCTTACTACTTCCAGTTCATTAAACAAAGGAAGAGGGACTTGCCAAAGGTGAGTTATATCGATCACGTGTTACCCTCCTCAAGCTTGTTAAATTAGAAAAAGGTAATCATAAAATTGAAGGAAGCAAGCTAAGTAGTTTTTGAGAACATTACCAGTAATCTTTATAGTCTCCCTTGAACACAAAATTTTATCTTTGCATGCATTTCAATCCGATGAACCTCTGCACTGAACCAATCCTTTGATTTTCTTTACTCCTTTAGGTCACCCGAAGAAATTCATAGCATCCACTGCATTATCAAGTTTTGGTCCATGTAAAGTTTTTGTTGTCATGCCTTGGTGCTCTAGAGAAGTATCTTCTTTAAGAGTCAGCCATCATGAATTCATGTTTCAATACCCATGTCAGTCTGTGTTCATTTGATCCACCAATTACATATCTGTGTCAGTTTCATGTTGTTGATGGGGGATACATCAAGGCCCTCCCGTGACAAGTCTATTCCTGTCTACTTCAACACATTATCCAGGGATTAGACCTAGAAACCAGTTAGTACCTTGGGACCTACATGCCTCAATGGCATGCCTCCTCGTGCTTGATAGTGGATTTACATCATTGACATATGATCGGATGATTCCATGAATTTTCGACTTCATCTCATCCATTCACATTCATTGGAATGTACTAGAGTACCATGGGAATCATTGACATCAATGGTGATCTCCCTTGTGCTTGTTAACAATTCACCTCATTGAATGGTAATCAAGTGGTTTCTCCCAAGTTCCACATTAGGACATCTATTCACATGGTTAGATTCCTACTACATCGAAATCGGTAAGAATACCTTGGATTGAGTGATCACTCTGATATGTACTTTGCCCAGGTTGCGACGGAGTTTCTCTTGAACATTGACACATATATTTTCACATAGATCCACTTTGTATTGGTCATGGATATGTCTTGTCATCTCGTATATCACTGTGTATTTCTCGTGGCTACTATCGATTCATGTCATGGAAGTATAGATCCACATTGTATCCATGGTGGCTATACTCTTCAGTCAATATGATTATGGATCTGCAATGTATTTGATGGCGGCCATACCTTGAATGTATTTTATCACTCAAGCATAGGTATGTCTACCTTGGGTTTGGAGCATTTCATAACATTTGTTTGATGGTTTTTTTCAACTTCTACCAGGTTCTTTGAGTCCACACCCTTGCATGAAATATTTGTAAAGTGTTTCGGCCATCATTCTCTCTTTTGACCTCACACTTTAGGGGGCATTCTGTTACACATGAAATTTGCACACCTATGTACCTTACCCTAAGTGTCGTAAAGTGTCATATAAGTGTCTCATACACATTGACACCATGGACTAACCTATGTCACAATCCCTAGTCAATGTGGAGGAGGGATATATTACATGAAGGCCAAAATACCAAGTACACATGAATTATTATTAATATTCATGGAAAATAAATTGATTAAGTGTGAGAACCAAGTGTACATGAATTATTATTAATATTCATGAAAAAGAAAGTACTTAAGTGTGAGAATCTGCCTCACATTTGGTTTCCTATTTTTTAGGGAAGGTGGAGGATCTCATGGATGGTTGAAATATTTCCTCCTTAAAATCCTTGAGAAATATTTCCTCCCCAAAATCCTTAAGAGATATTTTCTCCCTAAATATCCTAGAGATCCCTTTCTTAGTGGATCTGATGAGAGATCCTCTCCATGGTGGTTAAGCCTCCAAATCCTATATAATGAGAGCTTTCCATGGACGGAAAGGGGATGGAGGCATTGTAAAGCATCAAACTTATGATCTCATAAGGGAGATATCATTAAAGCATCAACATTCTATGTGTGGATTATTCGAGCAAGGGTCTGGACAAAGAGATCTTGGTGAAGTTGTTGCACATACATTCATGGATGTAAGCATCTTACTTTGTTCTCATTAATATAAATCTATTCTTCGTTGGTTTCCTTTAAAGTTTGTGTATGTTTAATAAACTTGTTTCTTTCATAGATTAAATATGAAGCTAATCATGACAGTGTAGGAAGTATCATTGTTGTTTCTCATTGTATTACAGGACCTTCTGAAGAACTTGGAGATCAAGATCAACCTGGATCGAGAAAGGACAAACGTCGGAGAAAGGAATTTACTCTTCTTCCTTATTCTTCTTTGAATAGGTTAGCTTCATGCAAAAGAACGTCAGTGTCCACAATAGCACCTTTTTGTCTTGGTCTTAGGAGTCTAGAGCCTAAGAGAGAATCCACTTGTCCATAGGGGAATTTCTCTGTAACAGAAATTGGGGCCTAAGGGGGGTGTTGGTCCTCCCAACCTTTGATTATCATTATGGAGTTATGCCACTAGATTTTCCAGTTGGGGGTAGAGTACCAACCATCCCTGGGTATCCATACCTTTGGAAATTACGTTGGGAATTTACAAGCATTGCTTAATTTTGTTTCAAGCTTGTGTAAAAAATGAAACCAACACCGAGTTGAGTATTTTTTCTTTCTCATGCTCATAAATACATGATAATAAGTTACCGAGCTTAGTATTTTTTATTTCCCATTCTCGCAAAAACATGAGAATGTAACTGAGAATACTTTTATCACTTTTTCGGACTCGTAAAGGTTATACGAAAAAGGAACCCCTCAGAGTCATATTTAAGCTCTTTTCAAACACTCTAAACATGAAAATATTGCCAAGTGATCTTGCTTCCTTTCCCACTCATTAAAACGTTTGAAATGGAATCTTTCAAGTGATAATTTATCTCTTTTTCAGCCTTGTAAGACTAACATTACGAAAAAGGACAACACTGGAGTTGTCTTTAAGTCATTTTTTAGACTCTCTAAATATGAAAAAACCATCGAGTTTACCTTCTCTGGACTCGTTAAACAATCATACATTGAAGGGCCCATATGGGACCAAACACTTACTTCTTCCAGTTCCTTAAACAAAGGAAGATGGACTTACCGAAGGTGAGTTATATCGAACATCTGTTACCCTCCTCAAGCTCATTAAATTAAAAAGAGGTACTCATCTATCTAGATGGGGGATGGAGGCATAGTAAAGAATCAAACTTATGATCTCATAACAGAGATATCATTAAAGCATCAACATTCTGTGTGTGGATTATTCGAGCAAGGGTCTGGACAAAGAGAGCTTGGTGAAGTTGTTGCACCTTCATCAATGGTTGTAAGCATCTCACTTTGTTCTCATTAATATAAATCTATGCTTGGCATGTTTCCTTTAAAGTTTGTGCATGTTTCATAAACTTGTTTCTTTCATAGATTCATTATGAAGCTAATTATGGTAGTGTAGGAAGTATCATTTTTTTTTCTCATTGTATTGAAGGACCTTCTGAAGAACTTGTAGATCAAGATCAGCTTGGATCAAGCAAGGAAAAATGTCAGAGAAAGGTATTTACTCTTCTTCCTTATGCTTCTTTGAATAGTTTAGCTTCATGCAAAGGAAATTCAGTGTCCACAATAACACTTTTCTATCTTGATCTTAGGAGTCTAAATCCCAAGAGAGAATCCACTTGTCCACAATGGGATTTCTCTATAACACCAAGTATGTACCAATCATGTATTAACTACTCATCAACTACGACTCATCAAGATGTACCAACATCATCAACTATACACCTCGTTTATGTGCCAACTCATCAACTACTTGTCTCAACCATGTACCCAACATGTATCTCAACCAAAATCCCTCATCAATTTCCTCATCCAAATCTGATTTGTAACTCTATAATAGACCTGGTGTATAATATCACATACCTTCAAACTCTCCTTAACTTTAACAACAAGAGACTAGCATTTTCATCAAACTTTACTTTAGTCTCACATGACTAATTTTGTATTAGTCAAAAACCCTAAATTGCAATAATCATAATTATGTACATGTAATGAATAAAGATTTGAAAATGGTACAAAATGTTCTTCAATGTATTTTATGAAATTCCTCCATATTTCACTACTTGGAACCTCTCAAAAAAGGATTTATAGAAAAAATGGCATACCTTGTTGAATTCTGACTTATTCTATAGAGCGAACTTGTAGATCATGCCCTGCACATAATACTTTTTGTGTGGATCTGAAAATTGTACACATAATACTAAAGGATGTATTCTAACCAATACATTTGTTCTTACTGAATTTGGATCTGTTATGAAGAAGTTATGATGTTTTTACCTGAAACACATGTTTTAGACTAGTTCCAGGACTAGCCACAAACCCTATATTCTATGTTGTGTAACTCCAAAACTACAAAGAACCACAAGATGAAATTTGTATCAAATCTACTTGGATATGTTTCCTCAATGGCCTCCGAATTTCACGGTCTGAATCATTCTAGAAAAAAATTTATTACGAAAATTGGAGATGACCTGTAAATAACATACCTTAGAAAGGATCATAAAAATAATTTATCCTCTCTTGAATTTCGGCCTTCTTTACTTCACCTTTCCTCTGAAATTTGGCTTAGATATCCTTTGGTTACCTCAATCACCTGTAGATATTCAATATTCTCAAGTGTGTTTAAAATGAGAGAGCCTTTCCTCTTATTTATACTTTCATGTAGCTTCCTCAAGGGGTTACCTTTTAACCATCTTAACCCACTTTCCTTATTTTAGGGTTAACCCACTTCTATCCACTTGTCAAATTAGTAATTTCTCCATTAAATTTATTATTTAAATAATTATTTTGTATTCACTTTGACTTATAGTACACTCATCACTTCACTTTATTATTTACCTTCTAAAATCTCTTAAACCACTTTGACTACTTTGACCTTTTGGGGCTTCTAGATGACTCATGCAGGTTCTCCAACTTCACATGCCCATAACTCTCTAACCGTGAATATTTATGTGACATTGCACAGGCCACTAGAAATTGAATGAAATGTACTTTCCATATAGAATAGTCTTACCTTCAAATATATTAAAACTCATACCATTATACATCAAACAACCTTGGGTCGATTACCTAAACCTTTTTGCTACTGGACTTTCTCCAAGGGTTCACATCAATCAATAAGGGTGGACATCAATCTACATTATCACTCTCCAATGGTTGACATCAATGACAACCAACAATACATACCAACTTTCCATCAACCTAATCCAACTGTCTGACAAATATTTCCTAGTTTCTTCTTTTTTCTCAGTAGAATCAATTGTTAGTGTCCTCCTATAGAGAAATGAAAACAATCAAAAGAATCCTATGAGATTCATGATTTAGGACCTTAAGGATTCTGAATTGAAATACAAAATCGTGGAGAATCAAGACTATGCTTTATTCTAATCATTAAAACAATTTAGACCTTGTGTGGGATTCTCTAAGACCATTGCCTATGTTCCACATCATGTTGTTAACAATATCCTAACTCAACATGATTGTCTTGGCACTCGTGGGAAATAGCTGTCCAAAATTCAAGAATATAATTTGGAGATAAGAGAAACAAAGTTCATGAAAGGATGAGGTTTTTCCAAGTTATTTACTAAGGGCAATGGAAAGTACTTAGAAATCAATGTGGTTAATGGTGTGTTTGATGACTTAGAGAAGAGTGAGTGGTATAGTGAGATTATCTATTACCTTGAAAATATTACATGTCCTAGCCACTTATTCAACCACCAAAGAAGATATCTTAGGTTGAAATTCACAAAGAATTGCATCATTCAAGGAGGCCTTGGGTGGAAGAATATTGATGTTCTTGTTCTTACGTGTTTCAATCACCAAGAAGCTAAGGATATGATGAAGCATCTCCACAAAGGACATTGTGGTGGACACCATGCTAACCAAAAAATAATCATAAGATAATTGGGCTAGTTTTTTATTTTCCTACCATGTTCCATGATGTTCATAAGTTTGTTAGTTCATTCGATCAATGACAACTCTTCATAGGAAAAAAAAAATAGCTGCCCTACCCCTCCAACTAGTTTTAACTGAAGCATCTTTCCATAAATGGGGCTTATATTTTATCAAAGAATTAAAACATAACTCTAATAATGGGTTTAAATGGGTACTTATTTATATTGAATATTTTACTAGATGGGTTGATTAAATCCCACCCAAAAGAGCAGTAAATATTATGGTGAAAGAGTTCCTTGAAGATAGAATAATCACTACATTTGGTATTCCTGGTAAAATCACTATTGATAATGCCAAAGCATTCAAGTCAACTGAATTTTCTACATTTTTATTTTAATATGGAATTATCCTATCCCATTCTTCCAATTATTGTACACAAGGAAATGACCTTGTTGAGTTTAGCAATAAATATTCGATGACCATCATAAAAATGATTGTGGGTGATAAAAAGAAGAGTTGGGATAGTAAACTCAAGTATTCTCTTTGGGAAGATATAATCATGAAGGAGAATTCCACTGGACATATCCCCTTTGAATTGGTGTATGGGATGGGTGTTAATTTTCCTATTCATTTGAAACTTCTTGTATATCACTTGCTTGAATGATTCACTAATGATAAAGAAGCATCCCAAGCAATATTACATCATCTAGATGAGTTGGATGAGAATATAAGGAAAGTGTTTGATCGTCTATTAGAAAATCAAGGTCAAGTTAAAGGAAATTTTGGTAATAATTTTAGGCTAAGACACTTTTAGACAAATGATGTTGTGTTAATGTGGGACAAACAAAGAGATACATCCGATAAGCATGGGAAATTTAATTATGTTTGGAGAGGACCTTTCTTGGTAGAGAGTGTAGTTGGAATGAATTATTTATACCTTATTTCCAACGAAGGTGAGAATTTACCCCTGCCTATGAATGGTCAAACCCTCAAGCTCTATTGTCTCAAGGGTACTTAGAAAATAGTTAGTTTTAGAAAATAATAAGCTCTTTTGAGCAAGTAGTGTAGATGTTATGTAGTTTCCTTTCCTTTATTTGATTTTTGTTCTTAGATTAATTTTATTTCATAGTAAAGATGCATATTTTATTTACATGATTAGCATATTTGTATATTTCATTTCCTTTTCTTTAGACTTAGACAAATTTTCATCTACAATTTTCATAGGTATTATTTATTTTAACATCTCTATAGTGGTATATCATCACCTATTCCCTTCAATTTATATGTTATTTATAGATGAAACTCCATAATGAATCTACTTCAGTTCATGTTCTATGATTTCATGCATGGGTTTCCTACTTAAAATTGGTGTAATGGTGTCTAACCTTTTCATGAAAGTGATGCACATTGGTATGAATTGGTTACTCTTGTTAACATTAAATGATTTCTTATTTTGTCTTGTATTGCCATGGGGGGGTAAGTATCCTTAGGAAAGTGTGTCATGACCTAGGATACATAGTAATACTGGTGTTCTAAGTTGAATAACGTAACCCATATCCTAACCATTTCTTAAATTTTTCCATTTGTAGAAATTGGTGAGAATCTAGCTAGCAACAATTCACACAAAGGTTGAAAAGTTGTGTGTGTGTGTGTGTCTGTGTGTGTGAGAGAGAGAGAGAGAGAGTGAGAGAATAATGAATTATATTGACCAAATGAGAGAATGGAAAAATACATTTGATATAATCTACATGGCTGAACTAATGTTCCATAGTAGTGATCTAGAGAGATGTGAACACACACTGAAAGACTCTAGAGTGAACTGCCATGTAGTCATCAGTTAAATGGATAATCACAAGTAGAGTTAGGAGGGAATCATACATGCACTTGTGTGGTGCCTTCCTGGTGATGATGCCAAGGTAATTTCACGCTCATGTTAATGACCCCAATGTGAGAATGCAACACTTGGTGATAATACTGAGGTACCCATGCCAGAATCTACTCCACTAGTCTAACTGAAGAACAAATTAGTAATGAATGAAGAGGATGTGGAACCATCATGTATGTGATAATTTCAATGATTATAGATTCCCTCAACATAGACTAATCAACCTAGTAAAATAAATACTATGTTGGTGTGTAATATCTCCAACACCCCCCATGAACTCTACTAGGAAGTAAATGAAGAATGGGTCCCAACAAGAGGTGATGTTAGGTACCAATTTTACAATGAATCTAATGAATGAAAACTAAAAAATAGGAAAGTGGGAA
>ML776957.1:1301929-1312666 GCA_009831015.1 Picea engelmannii | reverse complement strand
ATAAATACAATTGCTAGGAAGTTGTGACCTTCACTCTAATACAGTCATGCAAAAAGTGGAATTTATTCTTAATAAAAGTCTTGGTTAAGATGTTGGGAGTATGTTTAGAGGAAGGATAGTAATGAAAGTCAATGATACTATAATGAACCAAATCTCTAGTGTAATTCATGTGGATATCGATTTGTTCTTTCCCCTATCACTACATTGGGTCTCTACAAAATCCATTGTTCTCTAATTGTTACACCATATGACAATCGACTAGTTGAAAGGATATTGATCTTATTGAGGATTTTTTGTAGAAAAAATTACTAAATGGTAATGTTGACAACTCCTTTTTACTTGTCCTATACTAATGATAAATAAATCATTGATTACTTTTTACTCGACCAATTGATGGGGTTGGATCCCAAACTAATAACGTACTTGGAGGTAGACTTGTGACCTATGCTATCACTAGCCCAAT
Source organism: Picea engelmannii (assembly GCA_009831015.1). NCBI lineage: Eukaryota > Viridiplantae > Streptophyta > Pinopsida > Pinales > Pinaceae > Picea > Picea engelmannii. The sequence continues at coordinate 1,312,203 of ML776957.1, read as the reverse complement.
CAAAAAATGTATATCCCAAGAGATCCAATGTACAACCTATTTCATAGTGAATCCCATGATTGGTGGTACCCTTAACATATATGAGGATATGTTTGGAAGCTTTTCAATGAAGCTCATTTGGCTCCTACATGTACCTAGAAATTGTGTCCACTGCATATGAAAGATATGGTCAGGAGTGGGTGAGATGTAGGGGACTCCCCACTAGCTGTAGATACTTGGTGTTCTCCACCAATGGTGTATCCCCACTATCGTCAAGTATTACCCAAAATAAGGGTGTGGCTACAGACTCATAGTTAGTCATGTGGACTCTAAACAAGGGATCCATGGCATACTTAGTATAATAAAACTTGATGCCTGAAGAATCCTGGTTGATCTCAAAAATAAGGAAACAGGGGAGAGGAACACAACAATTGTTGAGGTTGAACTACCTATGATCAAGAGGTCATATACATATAGCACTAATATCAACAAAGAGTCATAATTCCTCAACATATAAAAATTGGTATTTGATTTGCAACTAATGAAGGAGTGAGAGAGTAAATGTGAGTCCATTTTAGCATACCATGTTCTAGGAGCCTACTGGATGCCATATAGTGACTCTTTCAGACAACATACTATAGATGAATTATGTATATTCCCTCAATTTTGTTCCATGTAGACCTCTTATGAGATATCCCCATGAAGAAAGAAATTATTCACATTCATCTGATGAACCTCTCATCCCCTAGATGCTACAATGGTGAGGGCCAATCATATGGAGTCCATATTTTCTATTGGAAAAAATGTCTCACCATAATTAATCCCATGGACTTGCTAAAATCCTTTGGAAACCAATATTTCCTTGTACCTTCTCACATGTCCTTTTTCTTCCTTGGTATTGTAGACCCATTTAAATATGACAAGCTTATGATATGACGGAAGTGGAACCAAGTCCCAAGCATTGTTCTCGATGTGGGAGTTATACTCCTCGGTCATAAAAAAATTCTAGAAGGGATTCCCTTAAGTATATTCATAGGTATGAGTTTTTGAAGCTAAAACCATGTAGAAATGCATGAGATTTATTGGTTTTGTAGTTGTAAGTTGATGTGGTGGATCCTCAAACTCGGATCTCATCCTCCTCGAATCCGTGGTATTTCCCACAAAGTCACCCACTTATTGTAGAGTGGACTGAGCCCATTTGGTCATTTGATGTGGATCATCATATACATTCTCAATATATTTAGAATCTTATTTGGAAATCAGATCTGAAATTTGATTTGAATCAGAGGATGCATCATCCCCAATGTGTGGTACATGAGAAGGTGTATAAGTATCTACATGTGGCTCTTGAGATGCATACATGGGACTTTTCTCAAAATGGACACTTCTCTCAATGATGAGATTTTCCATTGAGGTATCTATCAACCTATATCCCTTTACACTTTTGGGATATCCAATGAAGATGTATGATGTGATATGAGGATCTAATTCCTTCCTCTTTTGAGAGGGTACACGGTCCCATGCACATGCTCCAAAGATTCGGAAGAGGGTGGCTTCTAGTTTGATCCCACTCTAGGATTCAAAAGTGTCATGTCCTTCATATATCTATGAGGAGATATGTTTTGTATGTAATTAGAATAGTTAATTTATTCATCCAAAATCTTGGAGGGAAGGGACCTTACATGTAGCATGAAATTTTCCATCTCTTTGAGATATTGGTTCTTCCTCTCAGCTACCTTGTTTTGTTTTGGAGTTTATGGAATTGTATGTTATAAATGTATACCTACATCATCACAAAGATACCATACAACATTGTTTACATAACCCACCCCCTCCCCGTTATATGTGTAGATTATCTTAATCATCTTCCTAGACTATGTCTTTGCATGTGCTTTGAAATCTTTGAGATGCTCTAAAAATGTGTACTTCTACCTGAGAAAATATATCAAAGTGTTCCTTGAGTAATCATTAATGAATGTTAGCAAGTACCTCACTTTTCTGATGGAAGGATGAGGAAAAGGACACATGAGGTCACTGCGGACAAGCTCCAAGGGAGAGGAGGCCCTCCAAGCCTCCCCTTTCTTAAATTTCTCTTAAGCATATTTTCCAATAATGCATCATTGACAAACTGATTCATAAAAATGTATATCGGGCAAGCCTTTGAACATTTCTTGTTTGTTGATTTGTTGCATGTACCTTAACCTCAAATGATTAAATCTATCATTGCAAAGTATACTATCATCATAAGCACAATTTAGTAGTAATGTGAAATCAAATTTAGTAATAAACTTAGAAAATGTGTACAATCAATACTAGTGAAGTTACCTCACCAACAACAATCTTGGAGTTGTCATGCATGTCATATATGGTCATGGAATATTATGTGAATTCCACACTTTTTCATATTCATGTATGTTTTATATGATAAACAGAGAATATATTCATAGATATTTTTGGAACATGCAAGACATTCTCAAAACATCTGTGTTGGAGATATACTCTCCCTTATCTAGTCATATCCACTAGAGTATCATCACCCATGAGACTGGGAGGACACATGAATGCAGTTAAATATGATAAGACATATTCTATGGATTCCATGTGATGATATGATCCTAAATCTAGGATCGTTGCATTGGGAGAAAAATAAATAGAAATAAAATCATGAGAATTACCTCTGTTTTGTGGTGCTTTGTCTCCTGTATTATTTTTGGCATTCTCAAGAATGCAGTCCCTAAGGTTGTTCTATTGGAGTGTTTGCGCCATGAGGTCTATTGTCTTCTTCATGTAAGATGACTCAAGATGGTAGTTGAAATTGCATCAAATGCACTTTGAATTACCTAGCTTTCACTTTCCACCTGTCAAGCTAGAGGATTCATCGAAGGGTTTGAGGTTACCTTCCTTTCTTTTCTTGGGATCCTTATGTCCCTTTCCTTTCTATTTGGATTTCTGATTGGATTTGTTTCTCTAATGCATAGAAAGTGCATGTGCTTTTTATCTCTTGATTGTCTAATTTTTATGAGCTTGTCTTGTTCATGCATAAGGGACTCAATGAAATGATCTAGTGTGGGAATTTTCTAGGCTGCTCCTAGTGTAATCCTCATTGTATGGAATGTGGTAAAAAATAATGCATATTCTAGACCCAACTTTGAATGGAAATAATCATCTATTTTTCCTATGTAGATTTGTCAATCCCTCATCCTTTTAGCTAAATAGGTATGGACTTGAACTTCATTAAGAAGTGTTGTATATTATAAAAAATGATCAGATCTAATGATTTCAATTCAATATCAAACATGTGGCCTCTAATATCATCATGTTTTCCAAACAAACCTTCCAGAGTGGTTCAAAACATGATTCAACATGAAAAAATATCTTGGGGGAAATTGACATACAAATGAGACCGAACGCCTCATCCATGTGGTTGAAGTATTTGTATTTTTTTATCATTGATGTGGGTTTAGTCTCTGTAGACATGGTCATTCGGTAGAATACTTTACCTCTTAGAAAAAGTAGAATCTTTAGCTTCCACTCGAAATAATGTTTTGGTGTGAGAAGAGATTATGGTGGAAATTCCATTCTTTCTAAATATTCAATATTTTTTACCTGCAAATGAGTGTGTGTGCACCTTCTTCCTAGAAATTTATGGGCTTTGATACCATGTATAAATTAGTTTAAACCTGCACATATAATATATCTAGCAATAATTCACACAAAGCTTACAAAGTTGAGAGAGGGAGAGAGAAGAGAGATGAGAGAAAGAATAATGAATTGTATTAACCAAATGAGATAATGGAAAAATACACGTGATATACTCTACATAGATGAAATAATATGCCATAGTAGTGATCTAGAGATATGTAAACACAAACTGATAGAATCTAGAGTGAACTACCACCTAGTTATAGTTAATTGGTCATGCAGTCATTAGTTAACTAGATAATCACAAGTGGAGTGAGGAGAAAATCATGAATGCACATGTGTGGCACCTTCCTAGTGATGATCCCAAGGTAAGTGCGCCCTCATGGTGATGATACTTAGGTGAGAATGAAAAACTTGGTGATCATACTGACATTTTCATGCAAGACTCTACTCCACCAGTCTAAATAAAGTGAAATTCAGTAATGATGAAGAGGATGTGGTTCCCTCATCTAGGGGAGAATATCTTTGACCATGGGCACCCTCAACATAGACTATTCAACTAAGGAAAATAAATACTAGCGCGATGTGTAATATCTATAACACCATTTTCTCCTTTTACTTTCATCATGTTCATATAGAAACACACTTCTTAGTTATGATTTGACTTTTCAAATCTCATCCAACAAGGTCTAGTGAAGAATTATGCAATCCTAAGAAAAATAAATCTAAAATATCTAGATTAAAGAGCTAAAATGAAAATGAAGTAAAAATAATAAGATAGATCTCTACAACTTCATTAAAAGGGCCTACCCCCTAAATTCATATGCTAAAAAGGAACTATCCAAAGAAAATAAGTAGGATAATTAAAGAAAACAAAGAAAGGGAATAAATGAAAAATAGCCAATGTACGGTACCAGGTCTATTATAATAGCAGAGAAGAGAAATAATGTAGAAAATAACACCGAGATAAAAAAAAATACTAAAATACTACAGAGATAACAACAGAACAACAAATTATATGGAACCACAACTCCAGAATTATACCTTTACTGATTGGAAACAAGGTTCACTTTCATCTTTGAGGGGGAAACCTCTAGCAGAGAAAAGTTCTATTACAATAATTCCTCAAGACAAAACTTCTCATACCCTCTACTCCTATTTATACTAAATATGTCTATCCAAAAGAACAATCTAGGGGAAGATCCTTCTAGAAGCAGAAGCTTCTATTAGGACTTCTTACATTTGAATTATTCCTCCTTATTGCTAGGTCTTATTAATATTGACCTTTATTACATGGAAATATATTATTCTACCCACTTGAGGGGTTAGGTAGGTTGGGTCCCTAACATTCCCTCCCCCTTAAAATCAACTTGTTCCTAAAGGATTGATATGAGGAAATTGCTGCAAAATGTTAGATGGCTCCTAGGTGGCATTTGTTGGAGTTGTATCTTTCCACTGGAATAACACATCCTTGATGGTGCACTGATGAAGACAACACTCACACTGGTCCAAAACTTCTTGTGGATACAACTAGATGGATTCTTCTTCATCCAACTTGGGAAGGCTAGTTTTAGTTTGTTAGTTAGTTCCAATCACCTTCTTTCAGAAGGAGACATGAAAAACATGATGGATCTTAGAAGAACTGGGAAAAGATAACCGATAGGACACCTGTTCCATGTGCTTGAGAATTGTATAAGGAAAATAAAATTTGGGTGCCAGTTTCTGACAACGTTTGTCCTTGAGTGAAGTTTGCTTATAAGGTTGGAGTCGAAGAAATACCTAGTCTCCTTCCACAAATTGACATTCTGAGTGACCTTGATCGGCTTATTTCTTCAAGTGATTCTGAGCCATGAACAAATTCTCTTTTATGGTATGGAGAATATATTCTCAAACTGTAATCATTTGTTCAACCTCCTGGACCTTTGAGCTACCTAACATGTAGGAGAGAATGGAAGGTGGATTTTGTCCATATATTTCTTCAAAATGAGTCATGCGAGTAGCTATATGGCAAGAAGTGTTGTACCACCATTCAAATAATGGTAACCATTGATCCCATTGATTTTTCCTTTTAGAGAAAAAACACCTCAAATAAGTCTCCAAACACTTTTTGACAAATTCAGTTTGACCATCAGTCTGGGGATGATAGGTGGTGTTGAGATGCAATTGGGTACCCTATAGTATGAACAGTTCTTGCCAAAAATTGTTGGTGAAAGAGGGATCTCGATAAGAAACAATAGAATGAGGCATTCCATGAATCTTGAAGACATGATCCATGAAAAGTTGAGCCACAATTGATGCAAAAAATGGATTTTTAAGAGAACATAAATGAGCATACTCAGAGAGACAATCAATTACCACCATGATGAATGAATTATTTCCTAATTTAGGTACTCCCACAATAAAATCCATAGATATGTCCCTCCAAATAGCAGGTGGAATCGAAAGTGGTTGGAGTTTTCCAGGAGCTTTGGTTGTTTCTCCCTTGTTACATTGACAATCATCACATTCTACCACAAAAGTGCGAATGTCCTTTTTCACAACATCCCCCAAAAAAGAACATTTGATTGGGTCATAGGTTTTGGTAAACCTTGAGTGCCCAGCTGTGGGTGTAGCATGAAGCTCATAAATCACTATCGATTTAAGTTATGACAGTTTTCTTAAATACAAATGAACTTTGTAGAAAATATCATCATTGTTCCAGGAGTACCCTCAAGAAACTAGAGAATTAGATTGCAATTGTTGGATCAGATGTGAAATTTTAGGATCTTGTAGCCATTCCTGGCGAACATCTTGGAGCCAATCTGGTACAATGAAGGATAGGGAGAAAAGGGACCCTTCATCTTCATATTTTCAAGAAAGAGCATCAACAACTAAATTTTATTTTCCTTTATTGTAAATGATCTTATAATCATATCCAAAGAGCTTAGTTACCCATTCTTGTTGCTCAAGAGAGGAAGGTTGTTGCTCCAGAAAATACTTGAGGCTTTGATGATCTGTATTAATTTGGAAGTGTTTCCCAAAGAGATAAGGGCACTAGAGATACAATGCATGCATAATAGCCAAAATTTCCTTTCCATAGATTGATTGGCCCAAATGGCATTCTGACAATTGTTTGTTGGTAAAGGCCAAAGGTCTTCCCTCTTACATAAGGATTGCTGCAATTTCTCTCCCAGAGGCATTACTTTACAGGACAAAGATATTTGTGAAATCAGGAAGGGCCAAGATCAAAGTAGTACACATAGCCACCTTCAAGGCTTGAAAGGCCTGATAAGCTGCAGGAGTCCAAGTGAAAGAACTACTTTTAAGGAGAGTAGTCAGAGGCACCACAATATTTCCATAATTCTGAAAAAACTTGTGATAATATCATGTTAAACCCAAAAAACCATGCAAGATTTTAATAGTATTGGGGCAAGGAAAATCCTACATTGATTCAATATTCTTAGGATACACCCAAACACCAACCTTGCCAATAATATGACTGAGGTACTAGACTTCCGAGGTGCCAAAGTCACATTTAGAGTGTTTGAGGAAAATTTGATGCTGAGAGAGTAGATGGAGAACTTGATCCACATGGGCAAGATGGGATTGTCAAGTTTTACTATAGATGATAATATCATCAAATAAAACTAAGACAAAATGACAAAGAAAAGGATTGAAGACATGATTCACAAGGCTTTGGAAGGTGGAGGGGGCATTACATAGGCCAAAGGTCATGACCAAGAACTCATAGTGACCCTCATGAGCTTGAAAAGAAGTCTTGGGGATGTATTCTTATCGCATATGTATTTGGTGGTAGCCAGAGTGCATATCGAGTTTAGTGAAGTACTAAGAACCACTCAACTCATCCAAGAGATCATCAATGACAGGAATGTTAAACTTGTCCTTGATTGTGAGTTTATTGAGGGAACGAAAGCAATGACACATGTGCTAAGTACATTCTTTCTTAAGTACCATGACCACAAGAAAATAATAAGGGTTGGTACTAGGGTAGATAACACCCACTTGGATCAATTCCTTCACTACTTTCTCAATTTCATTCTTTTGGGAAAAGGGATGACGATAAGGGAGAACATTGGGAGAAAGAATTCTAGGAACAAGGGGTATGGAGTGATCATGAACACCACAAGAAGGAGGAAGTCCATGAGGAGTGGAAAAAACATATTGATGTTTGGAAATAATAGCTTGGAGATCAGGATGCATAAAGGTTGTCTTAACCACTTGAATAGAATGGAGTTGAGAAATAATACCAAAGTGGTAATTATTGAGGAGCTTTTCCATGAGATGGGAACTAATGATCTCAAGAGAACCAACAGTGAGACCTTGGAAGTGATACCTTTGTCCCTCATGTTGGAATTGCATGGTTAATTCCTTAAAATATACAAGAATGGGACCCAAAGTATGTAACCATTCAACACCTAGAACAATGTCACAACCACCCATTTCAATGGAAAACATATGATATTTCAGCTGGTAATGTATAATTTGAAGACGTAATTTTTCACAACACCCACCACATTTCATGGACCCACCATTGGCTATAATGATTTGAAAATTATTGAAAACATGAATATAGCAATTGGTTTCCTGGGCAATGTGATGATGAACAAAATTGTGGGTTCTACCACTATCAACAAGGATTATGACCTTCCTATGCTTAATATAGCCAATGAGCTTGAGGGTTTATGAAGAAGAGAAGTTAGTGAGGGCATGCAAGGAAATGAGTGGGTCATCGGGATCCAGGGTAACATCGAGAAGGGAGGGCTCTTTAACAAGGGGCACTGTCACATATTCTTTAGCAACATCTTTAGAAATGTCCATAAAATAATTTGTTCGTTAAACTTGTTCCCCAAAAGATATTTTTCATCACAATTATAGAAAAGACCCTTCAGTTGGCATTCATCCATTTCACCCCTAGTTAATTTATGGAACTTGAGGGGAGTGACATGGGGGTTAGGATTAGTGGGTCGAGGGTGAGGAACAAAAGAGGGTTTTTTGTTTTGGGAAAAAACAACTTGTTATGGCTCTTTAGCACATTTAGTAGCTTCCAACCAAGTTTGAGGGTGGGCCATGAGAACCTGGGATCAAATTTCATCCTTTAGGCCACTAATAAATCATTCATGGAAGAAAACATATGGCCTGCCCTCGGCTCAAAAGGGAAAATGATAAAAGATAGTTATAAAGTATTCCACTGTGCCTGTATATTTCAACTTGATCAAATGACCGAGATAGTGGGTATTAGTGTCAAAACGGTCATAGAGATCTAAAAAAAACTAGGTCCAGGAAATATACCCCTGACATGAATTTTTAAGCCATTGCCTCCATTTCCATCATTTAGTATCTAGATAGAAGAAAACATAGCAAATTTTGCCCAACTTGTCAATGATAACATGCAGAGAAAAATAATCCTCTATTTGAGTGACCGAACATGTACGATCAAATCCATCAAATTTATTGACCTCAACATGGGGAAGACATGGGTCATGATGAAGGGAGTTGGATTGAAAATGCAGAGAATGAGAGGAATCAACAACATCTATTTTTGTTACGAGGAAAATATCTCTATGGCTAGTGTAAACCACAACAGACAGAAATGACTATAGAAATCAACTCTATTCTCAAGTATTCTATGAAAACAAATATGCTAGAAATACAAGATAAAAGGCCTACCTCGTCCAAAATTTTGATGAAGTCCATCATTGAGCACTCGACCCAAAGAAATATACCTGTAACCAGTCCTCAAAAACCAATAAAGGAAAGCATATGGTGATATTATATAATGTTAGCACATTCAATAACATAATCCATTAATAAAAATGACAAATACACCCATGGAATAAAAATTCAATATATTTGTGAGATATCAATTGGACGGGAAAAGAGTATTTCTATTAATAAATGATCAAAAAAATTGAAAATATTATAGACTTATGTGTCGGCACGGTTTGGAACCGTGAAACTAAGTTCCTTCCAGCTGGACCTCCACCACTTCAATCCCCCACCAAAGGCAAGCTCATAAGAGAGAAACAATGAGGTTCTCAATCAATAAGGGAAGATCTTGGGGGCTAAAAACTATGTTCAGACTTAAAGGACAAAGGAATGTAGACTCAATATGAAGTAAATAATTCTTCCATAGTAACTTTTCTTTCAAAATTGAACTAATTTTTCCTTTTCCATAGCTCGTAATTGGCCTCTTTATAGCCTTCAAAATGGAACTGAAGGGCCGACTCATAATGTTTCCATTATATGGAAGGCCAAGGATCAAAGATCTCTTTTCATAACATGGAAACCCAACATTTAATATTCATTTTCTAGCACAAATTCCAATGTACACGAGATGTAGTGGAGCATCCTGCGTATACACATTTTGTATAGGGTGGAATATGCATACATGTGGAAAATTATTTATTTTTGTCTCTGGATTTTATCAACAGGGAAGATAAGCCTGCATAGGGAAATGGAATAAGGCCCTCTGTGCAATATTGCATAGGGTGAGGAAAATCTTCTTGTAATAGTTTGGTCTGAGGAGGAAGGACCCAGAGTGAAGTTCAACAACTGGTTGACAGTAGAATGGAGGGTGTTAAATTGGTTCTTGAATTTGGCTTCCATGGTGTAAAATTTGTGTTGGGATTGGGTATCGAATTGTGAAAGATGAG
>ML776957.1:1276313-1288841 GCA_009831015.1 Picea engelmannii | reverse complement strand
TGTTCCTTGTGGAGATGATTTGTTGATGATATATTGCTGATATATGTTGCTGATATGTATTCACATATAACTGATTATTAATGACAACAATGAGTAATGAGTAAATGTTGAATGCTAACTAATGAGTTTTGTGTAAGAGGGAAATTTTGGGAAAAGGATCCCCACACTCATTCACCCCCCCTCTAAGTGTGGTAGGTGTGTCCAACAGGTAGTGATCTTCATGTGCGTTTCTACTCTGTTGCAAACAATATTTATTTTTCCATTGTTGGAACCTTCCTGATTGTGAATGGAAGATCATTCAATGGACTATACTTCTCCATTGCAATCCACATTAATAAAGAAGGGAATTTTATGGCCTTCCCAACTTCTTGACATTCTTTGAAATTAGTACAGATGATGTCGGTCATGTTTTCAGACCAATTGAAGATTTATTCCTTTTTAAATATTTGGCCAATTGAATCTATCATGGTCATTTTGACATTGAACACTTAATTAACTGGTGTAAAGCATAGGGATGTAATTATGGAAATCCATCTTGTGCACAAGTTGGGGATATTGTTGATAAGTAACCCCTTTGAATATTTTTTTTGTGGTCGACCCGGTCAACATTTGCATCCATGCATTTGCATTTGAAGTTTTCAGGACCTTGACCCCCATCTTTGCAATGCCAATGATACCATCATGATACCGACTAACAATAAATTTTATTCTTCTTCCTTCCATCGCTCGAAGTCGACAATTTATGGATCTCCTAGGAGGTGTCTGATTCATAATTTTTATAGGAATTTTGTCTCAAGCTTCCAACAAACATTCTCTAGCCCCCAATCTAGAAACAATTTTCATTGTTTTCTCCAATCAATCTCCGCCAGTCACAACTGTAGAATATTTTGTATTCAAATATGAAACGATGTTGTGTTTGTTATTTCAAACATTTCTCTTGGCCTTGAGCCTTCCTCTATCTCAGTGATGTGTCCTCTCATTCTCGACATTTATAAGTTCAATTCAAAGGCATTCAACAAGTCAGGAAAGTTGCAGGTTCACCTAGGTGCTTATTTGGATCTTTACTCTGCTACGGGGGAGAAAATAACAATGACGCGAAGTCATATGCATCTTACAAATTTATAAGCAGGAGAGAGATATTTGAAATAAATGTAGCTAGTTGTTGCTTAAATTTTGGTTCCTTTGTCATAATATTTGGTGATATGTTCGATTAATATGAGGGGATGTCTAGGGTAGTTCTTAGTTGGAAGGCGTGGAAGTATTTTCACACAGTAATTGTAGCAATTTCCACTTGGATTTCATTCACGTCGAGTCATCCTGAATTTATGTAAGTGGTTGCACAACTATCTTCTTCGTCATTTCGAGCATTAATATTTTTGTCAAGTTGGTCAACCCTTTCATGACGTGTATTAAATGCACTTTCCTTCTTGGAGTTGTAATTTTTGGTGTTGGTTTTTTCTCTTGAGCGATCAACTAAGTGTCCTCTGTTGATCTGTGATCAATATATTGTTCAACTGACTCCTTCTTTTGTACTGACGAGTTTCCTTTTCTTGGTTATTCTTAGTCTATGTTCTTGATAGTTACTGCATTCATTTGTTTTATTATAGTCTCCTCTATGCACCTCGATCACTCGAATGTCACTTGATGAGTATTTTTCGTAAGTTGGAGATGGAGTCATATGTCAATACCCTTTTCATCCAATTTATTTGTGGCTTAACCAAGGGATTCTTTCTCTCAACATTCTACATTTTATTTACTTCTTTTTTTTCCAATATTTCAAGCTTCTTTAATACTTAAGTTTTCATATGACAATTTCTTATACCTGAATTTTATACCTAAATTCTTTGTAATTGACTTTTAATTTAAAAATTATTTACTTCTGTATACTATTATTAATAGACACTAATATACTTCGACTTCGATCGAATTGCTATATTTCCAGTCGATCCCTGTTGGCATAACTTTCAACATGTTTTTCCAATAGGGTTCCTTCTCTCTATGTATTATACTTCTTTAAATATGCACCATTAATTAATTTTTTAAATGGGTGCCCCGACAAAGTTTGAAGTTGAATTGAGCATGTTAGTTGAATATATTCTATAACATAAGGTCCAAGCCATGTTGTCTCTAACTTCTTGGATTTTCCTTTCACTCGACTTTCATATAGTAGAACTACATCTCCATTTTTTAGATGACGATCATGCCATGCGTTTTGTTGTTGTTTTTGAACTTCTTCGTGGTGCATTGCTATTAATATTCGTTCTTAGATCTTATTCAATTGGTAAAGATGATGATGTTTTCTTTTGTCTTGGTCTAATTTAGAAACAACTGCTACTCCGTCTAAGTTTACCCAGAAGTGAAGTGATAACATATCTTCTTGTCCATATACAAGTTTAAAGGGAGTCTATCCAATCGATCACTTATAAAAATATTTGTATGCCCATAAAATTGCAAGAATTGTGTCATCCCAATCATTCTTGTCGATGCTGCATATTTTATTGAGTCCTTTACATAGTGTCTTATTAATTTTTTCAACTGCCCCATTTTCTTGGGGATGATATGTCATTGTTCTTCTGTGATCAATGAGAAATTTCTTTATTAGGACATGGATCATCTTGTTTACAAAACGTGTCCCTTGGTCATTGATTAGAGTTAGTGGGCATCCAAATCTTGTGATAATGTTCAAATAAATAAATTTTTCTACAACCTCTTTAGTGCATGCTTCAAATGGTTTTGCTTCCTCCCACTTAGTCACATATTCCACTGCAGTGATAATATATTTTGTTCCTTTTCTCTTTTCTCTCTAGGGAAATGGAATGACAAAATCGATGGACCGGATCTCAAATGGTCAATTAGGATTGGTTGAATGTAATGGAATTTCATTCTTCCACAAAGTTCAACCAATTCTTTGATAACTATCACATTTATTGACTTGTTCCCAACAAAAATTATGTAAAGTGATCCACTATAGACCCGCTTGAAGTATCTCCCGTGTTGTTTTGTTGGCCTAAAAGTGGCCCCTAGAAGGTCTTGTGTGTGCCTCATTGATAATGTATTTTATTTCATTTTCTATAGCACATATCCTTAAGACATAATCATGTCCCATTTTTTATAAGTATCCATTAATGATTTTGAATGGTGTTGCTTTTAGAGCTAACATTTTATTTTTATTTGTTGAAAGATCTTCGGGTTCTTTTCCTTCCTCCATTTTTTTTTTTATTTCTTCCATATATTTTCGTGTTGATTTGACATGGAATAGATGTGCATCTGGAAGTTTGTCCCATATGCCAGTTAGGTCCTCCCATGTCTCAAGTAGAGATAGATAATTAGGATTGAAATTCTTTTTCCCAGGTCAGACGATTATGATGAACTCAAATTATTGGAATAGTAATAACCAATGACATATTTTTCCTTTATGAATGTGTTTATTGACTAAATATTGTAATGATTGATCATCTGTAAAGAATGTGAATGGGTTTTCCAGTAAGTAATTTCATAATTTATGGAAATAAAATACTATCAACAAGGATTCCCTTTATGTGGTTGAGTAATTCCTTTATGTTGTATTCAACTTCTAGCTGCAATATGCGTTCGGGTGGTCAATTGTGCCATTTTATGGTTGCGCTAGAAACTAACCAACAACGAAATTTGAAGCATCGACCTAGACATGAAACTTTCTTGACTAGTTGAGAAATTTTAGTATGGGGGCTTCAACCAACTTCGTCTTTAAAATTCCGAATGACTCCTAGTAGTCTTGACTCCATCTAAAATTAATTTATTTCCAAAGAAGTTCATCCATTGGGAAAGTGATATTTGAATAATGGAGTATAAACTTTCGATAATACCCAGTATGTTTGAGGAAGATTTTAATTTGTTTCTAATTTATAGGTGGCTTCAAGTTGAGTATGATTTTTAATTTTTCCATGTCTAATTTTACACCATCCTTACATACCATGTGGCCTAACAAAATGCCAATTGGTGTGGAAAATATGCACTTCTTAATATTAACATACAATTGGACTTGTCTGCATTGATCCAACATTAGTTTGAGCCATTGTATATGGTTTTTGAAGAGGTTGTATATAGTCTAGTCATCGAAGTAGACAACCATTGTCTTGTAGATGTATTCCTAAAATTATTTTACTACTATTCTTAAAAATATTGTTGGGGATTTTTTTATCCCAAATGGCATTACCCTATAGGCAAAGGAGACAAATTCAGAGACAAACGACATCTTCGTTTGATCTTATTTAGCTATAGGGAACTGATTGTATCCTGAAAATCCATTTGTGAATGAGTAGAATTCATGACCTGCAACTTCATTAATTATTTCATCGACGAATGGAGTGCGAAATAGATTCGTTACAGTTATTTTGTTGAGACCTCTGAAGTCGACACAAATTATTAACTTCTTATGGTCATGCTTCTTCGATTGAACCACCATTGGAATTTCCCATTCAACTTTGTCAATTGGATATATGATTCCTCTTGATAACATTCCTTTGATTTCCTTTTGAACGATGGGCTTGTATTTGTGAGCTAATTTGTAAGGTCGCTTTTTTATTGGTTTTTCTCCTAGAATGAGTTCAATTTTCATCTCTCCCATTTCTTCTACAAGACCTTTGATATATTTATAGACTCATGGAAATACATATTGATATTCTTTGATTAAGTCTACTATGTCAGTTGTCTCCTTCTTTGTCCAATAGTTGCCTACTCATGCCATTTTTGGTCAACCATCATTTGATATATTGAACTATTTTTTCTTTAATTCAACATTCATCCACTCTAGTGGTTTTTCTTGTTCGATATGTTGATCCCATTCCTCGATTTTGGTGAAGCTCGCTAAAAATTTGGGTTATTCAATTTCCTCCTTTTCTTCCTTAGATATTTTTAATACTAATTTTACATGATTTTGCATCATTGGGTGATCACTTTTCCATCAAACCATATGGCCATAATATATTATATTTTCCATATTGATTCTTTGTGTTGTCGAAACAAGGTGGCAATATG
The DNA here is from genome assembly GCA_009831015.1 of Picea engelmannii. Taxonomy (NCBI): domain Eukaryota; kingdom Viridiplantae; phylum Streptophyta; class Pinopsida; order Pinales; family Pinaceae; genus Picea; species Picea engelmannii. Next base: position 1,283,825 of record ML776957.1, on the reverse strand, counting down.
ATGTCGATCCTTTGTCGACCATCATCTTTCCTTTTTCTTTTTGAATGGTTGGTGCTGGGTTTTGTAAGAATCTCTTAATTTGTTTTGTTGTTTCTTTTAAATGTTTCTCCTCTAGAATAAATTCAAACTCTTTGATGAAATCTTCTTTAATCTCAGACTAGTTGAGTGTATCGCCACATGCTTCTTCAATTTTCTACCATTTATTTGGTATTTCGTCTAGTGTGTTTGGGAACATTTGCAGCCATACCCTTTCATCTCTATATCCTATTCTATGCCATTTATTCTCACAACTGTGGATATGCTCGACTGGTGTTATCGAATAAATCGGTAGGTGCAAACACTAACAGATATCCCTAGATCCACCTGGATCTAGAACAAAACATTACAGGACACGACTCTTTCCCTAAGTTGTGGTCATTGAATCTACTGATAAGAAGGAATAAGGGACACACCTTTATATCGCTTCCTTAGGTGTAGGGACCGTAGATACAAAATTTGATATAATTCATTTATTTAATTACACAAATAATTCAATCACCAACATATAAGCAAATATTCAGCAGAGATTAACATTTAACTACAACATATAAAAAAAATAACTTAGCAATTTCATAAACAAATTACCTGCTTCTGATGCTAATTTCTCCATTGACCTGGTTGTCTAGCCTGCTGCTTTGTTGCTGCCTGATGCACTGACCAAATTTGCCCAAACCGTGTTTCCTCCCTGCCAGCTAGGAGCAGCCTGTCTGGCTTCCTAACTCCAGGATACTATAAGGCTATCCTGGCCCTCGTGCCCAAAACCTCCAACAAACCGGTGCCCCCCGTAATGATCCTCCAAGACTGTAGAACTCCAACACAAAACCTAAAAATCCAAGCCCCCCCTGAAACCAGAATTCTCTCCTCCTCCCAAAATAATGCCCCCTCCTCGTAAGACTCCTCCCGTCATATGCCCCCTCCACTAACTCTCTTCCCACTCATTAATATCTTATCCCTTCATTATTATCTTATCTCTTTATTTAATATTTTATCCCCTTATTAATATCTTATCCTTATATTTAATGTCTTATCCCCTCTCGAATACGTAAATCATTTAATTAAACAAATTAAAATTATTAACCCTCTTAAATTTATTACCCTGGTCATTGAATGTGATAGGTAATTAATTAATTATTTAATCAAAAGTTATAACAATTAATTAATTAATTAATTAATTAATATTTAATTAGTATTCTTATGCCAATCTTTATTTAAGTAAAACCATGTTAGGACAATTAATTACCTAATTAATTTTGCTTAATAATCCCTAAGCATATATTGAACTAGGGTTGTTACATACACCCACCCTTTAGGAAACTTCGTCCCAAAGTTAAGGTATCTTATGGTACAAAGGAAAAGAAACACAGTTCACCCATTCATAACAATTAACCGACATTATCAGTAAGTAAGTCAATAAAACTCATACATACTAGTGTATATGTACAAGAAATGCATGTGTAGCTAGTACATACAAGTCTTGTGCATGTACTAATAATAAAAAACTATCATCCTTTAGTAATTTATGTATGCATCCAATCCAGTCAGCAAGACTAGTCTTTTACAAAAGACAACAAATCAATCAATTGTTTGAGAAATCCTTTATTTACAATTATCCGATTGAACAATTTTATTTAGACAACTGTGGTTTAGTTACGTAATTATGAATATTCATATATACACATTTCCCCCCCTTTTTTTTTTCTTTTGAAGGGAAAACATTAAATTTCACCATAAGACAAATCTCCATACTTTCTCAACTATTTATACTCATCCTTCCTCCCTAACTTACTTCCATCTCCATTCCTATCCTTCCTCTGCTAAACTATCTTGGAGCATCAACTATATTGACCTAACTCCAAATAGAACCCGTAAGCGGAAGTGTCACTATCTAGACCAAGCTTCCCTAGCAGGCAACTGATAGTCATCATCACACGTCTTGGGGAGCGTGAGCTAACACCGTCCTCCCATGACTTCAGGTTTCGGAGGATACATGGTGGGAAATGCCTCCACCCCTCCTAATCATAACTAGGGCCCACACCCTACAATGGAATATACAGTGGCACCATGTTGCTGGGGTTTTTTTCATCGTTTATTCGGTTTTGGGTAGTGTCATCACCTGAAATCCTGCACTAGTCCACATATCATAGCAATGCATCCAAACCAATATAATTTCACATACAATATTCATACCATAATGTTTCTCGGCTAGTGGTCATGATATCCACTTTCATCATCATTACCTTGGCTATTTCATAGCCCATAACTTGTAGATTAGTCTGTAACACAAACTCATACATTTCTATGCATTATCATCATGTAATTGCATACTATCATCATTTCAATTTGGTATCCCTGTACCGACAATTTAACATCAAAGTTTTCCAATTAGAAATAGATCTCATAATATTCCATTATTTAATTTTGACACCCATTCATAAGATTATCATTTACCAAAATAGATTGCATTATATCCAACATCATTCTAATAGTATTTAAACATTCATAAAAAAATTTATTCTCACAATATGTCACATCATATACATCATCATCAATAACATTTAAACATTCGTAAAATTTACATTCACCTAGTAGATCGCATTATATACATCATCATCAATAACATTTAAACATTCATAAAAGTTCATACATTTTAAAGTTTAAGTGTATCACTTAATAGCTTCATCGTGACTAGAAAATAAAGTATATAGGCCTCAGGTAATCCTGTTTGTCTAAGTCAAAAGTGGTGTTACATACACCCAACCTTCGAGAAACATATTCTCGAGGTGGTCAAAAAAGTGAGGGATAGTCTCGTCGTAGTGTCTCGACGTCTTCCCAAGTAGCAGATCCTGGACTACACTTGTCCCATTGGACCTTAACTTCGTCTACCAGACGGTTCCTGAGTTGTCAGAGTCTACGGTCCAATATGCGTAACAGTTCTACCATGAGGGTTCCCACGTCCGATACCTGCAATTCCTTCCAATTTAGTTTATGGGATTCATCAGTAACATAATGATGTAAAGAAGATACATGAAATACATTACGAGTTTTATGCAAATGGGGTGGTAGTACGAGATGATAGGAAACGGGTCCAATTTTCTCTTGGATTCTGAATGGTCCTATAAATCAAAGTGACAACTTTGTCCCCTTCCCGAACCATATGGTACTCTTGTTAGGCCTGATATGAATGAAAACCTGGTCTCCTACTTCGTAACTTCGGTCGGTCCTGTGTGCATCCGCATAACTTTTCTGCCTATCATGTGCTTCCTTTAGTCTCTGCCTAATCTGAATCACCTATTCCTCCATCACTTGAATCAATTATGGCCCAACTGTTACTCGGTCTTCTAGTCTATACCAACTCAACGACATTCTCTATCGCCTTCCATACAAAGCTTCTTAGGGTGGCATTCCGATGGAGCTATGAAAATTGTTATTGTAGGCAAACTCTACCAAAGGTAGGTACTTCTCCCACTGAGTTTGATTATCCAGGACATACATCCTGAGCATGTCTTCCATGACTTGATTTACTCTCTCAATTTTCCCATCTGTTTCAGGATGATAAGTTGTGATTAAGTTCAAATGAGTCCCCAACACTGACTGCAAACTTGTCCAAAACCTAGAAGTGAATTTGGAGTCTCTATCTGAAATGATCTTCTTAGGTATCCCATGCAAATGGATAACCTCTCTTACAAACACATGTGCCACATCACTGACATCATAAGTGTCTCTAACTAGAATAAAATGGGCACTCTTGGTTAACTTATCCACTATCACAAGAATGGCATTGTGTCTATGAGATGTGAGCGGCAACCCCACAACAAAATCCATAGAGATGACTTCCCACTTAGACATAGGAACCTCATGTGGTTGTAGGATGCCTGCCGGGTGATGGCGGTCAACTTTCACTTGTTGACATTCTAGGCACTTGGCGACGAAATGGACTACATCATGCTTCATGCCTACCCAAAAGAAGATCTTCCTTATATTTGCGTACATCTTCTTCACACCTGGATGCACACAATAAAGTTCTCTATGGGCTTCCTTCAGTATGATGCTTCGAATATCCCCATTCTCAGGGATGTACATCCTTCCTCAATATCTTAACAGTCCATCTGCTTCCAGACTATATCCTTCATACTTTGGATCTAACTACCTCCCGCTCTGGAGGTTTGAAGTAACCTTTAAGTACCAACTATCTCCTTGGACTTGTGTCAACACATGTTCCCTCAGATTGACCTTTAAGGTTACCAACGAGAATATACGTGGTCTCCTACTCAAGGCATCTGCGACCACATTTTCCTTTCCCTTGATGTACAAAATACCAAAATCATACTCACTCATAAACTCACTCCATCGCCTTTGCTTGGCATTCAAATATATTTGAGTGAAGATATGTTTTAAACTTTGATGGTCCATTTTGAGATCAAAGTTTCTCCCCACAAGATAGTGCCTCCATATTTTCAGAGCTAGCATTACAACTGCCAAATCTAAATCATGAGTCATGTATAGCTCTTCATGTTTCTTCAACTTACTTAACACATAAGTTATCACTCCTCCATCCTACATTAGCATGGCCCCCAACCCTTTCTTCGAGGCATCCGTGCAGACTGTGAAGTCCTTTTCCATATCCGACACTTGTAGAATTGGCGCACTAGTTAGTAACCTCTTAAGCTCAATGAATGCACTATCACATTCTTCTGTCCATTCATACCTGAACCCCTTGCATTGCAAAGTGGTGATGGGTTTTTCTATTTTTGAGAATCCTTCCACAAATCTCTGGTAATAACCTGCTAGCCCCATGAAGCTTCTCACCTCATGGGCATTTTTCGACACTGGCCACTCCATAATGGCCTTTACCTTTTCTGGGTCCACATAGATTCCTTCACCGAAAATGATATGACCTAAATAGTGAATCTCTTTCTGGAATAAGGAACACTTCGACAACTTCCCATACAATTTGTTCTCTCTAAGGCAGGACAACACTACTCGCAAGTGTTCCTCATGTTCTCTTTCGTTCTTGGAATAGATGAGGATGTTGTCTAGAAAGACTTGTACAAATCGATCTAAGTACTTCCGAAATATGTCGTTCATGAGGCTCATGAATACTTCTGGTGCATTGGTCAATCCTAAAGGTACTACGATGAACTCATAATGTCCAAACCGAGTTTGAAAGGTAGTTTTTGGGATATTGCCTTCCTTAATCCTTAACTGATGATACCCTGATCGCAAATCGATCTTTAAGAATACCGCTGCTCCTTTCATCTTATCGAAGAGGTCATCTATTCGCGGAATTGGGTACCTATTTTTCACTGTAGCATGGTTCAGGACCCTGTAGTCTATACATAGTTGTAAGTATCCATCCTTCTTCTTTACAAAAATTACTGGTGCACCCCAAGGTGAGACACAAGGCCTTATTATCCCTAAGTCCAGTAACTCTTTCAACTGCATTTGCAATTCACAAAGTTTCGGCACTATCATCCAATATGGAGTCTTGGAGATTGGTTTTGCACCAGGTTTTAGCTCAATAGTAAAATCAAGCTCCCTCTCAGGAGGTAATCCTGGTAACTCATTCGGGAAAACATCCTTAAATTCTGACAATACCGGGTACTGATCCAATGAGGGTCCCTTCCTTCCATTCACTGCTTCCACTACATAAATTTGACACCCTTGCCTCAATCATCGCTTAAATTTCATAGTTGATATAAAGCGTAACGACACTTTTCTCTGTACACCCTGGATCTCTACTGGTCTTCCTTCATCGTCGACACAAAGCACCCTCTTTGCAAAACAATCTACCAAGGCTCGGTGAGCTTCTAACCAATCCATTCCAATGATTAGGTCATACACCCTGAGAGTAGTGACGTATACCTTCAACCTGGTAGTACACACTCTCAGGTCTACTATACAATTATCAAAACTCGGTCTTACCGCTTGTTTTTCTCCTGAAGCCATCTCGACTTGTTTAAAGTCATGATGCTCGTAGGTTTCCAACCCACTCTTTTCTAATGAAGATGGTGAAATGAAACTATCTGTAGCACCATAATCAAATAAAATCTTAATATTGATATGATTTAGTGTACCTGATGACTCCACCACCGTGGATTGATGTTCGGCCTGGCGATTATTAACCACTGCGTAAATTTGGTGGCTGCTACTTGCTCTCCCCATTAGTTCCTTTCCTTCTTTATGCACGAACCCTGATTGTGACTCTGGGCAGTCATGCTGGTAATGGGGTCCTCTGCACCCCAAACAGTTAACACAAGATTGAGCCTGTGCACTGTTATGAGACTGTCTCTGAAATGAGTTCCTTCCCCTGGAACTCCTGCCCCTACTAGCTATTCCCTGAGATGACCGTGGACCTATCTGTGTCATTGGCGATGAACGAGATGTACTCACTGCCATTGAAATCCCTATGGCTACTGTCCTTGGCACAACTCTGTTACCATATGGCGGTGGCCTTTGTTGTAGGAAAATCTCCCTGCGGATAGGTAGATCACCTCTAGAGCTTGACCTTAACCCTAGACAGAAAAGTGCTTAACATGGACACTGACTTCCTTTCAAATCTATCTAAACTAACACATGAGAAGGAAGGATGAAAAAAGTACCTTTTTATCGACGTTCATCCCTGCACGCTTTGAGTTGCGCTCCAATCCTTTACTCCTCACTGAGTTCTGCAGACAAGACAAGATACAACCACTTCCTACTCTATTGATGTTAGCTTGAAAACAGATCTATCAACTAGTGATAAGTTCATGTGACATTAGACACAAACTATAAAGAAACAAGCCAAGCGTGTCATATTGATGAGAATAACGATAACAGTACTTACAATCGTAGATGCGAATGCGACAGCTTCGTCAAGTCCCCTTCGTCTAACCCTTGCCTGAAAGCTCCACAACTTGGATAACAACAGCTTCACTGATCACTCTCCTTTGGCTGACTGTGAGTTTCCTCCAAGATCATAAGTTTCATATCTTCCATTCTCCCCCCCCCCTTTTCCACCATCATAGAGCCTGGTTATATAGGTTAAGAGAAGCTTAACCTCTTGAGTTATCTTTAGAACAAGTTGGGAACCTTCTCCTTAGATCAGGGATCTCTTGATGAAACCAAGAATTCGAGCACAACTACCTCCTAATCTCGAAAGATCCTTCCCTTATTCTCCTCAACGGGCCAACTACTGCCTCAGATTAGGCAGCGCTCCCTTATAAGGGGCATCAGAGCGTTGTAGCGCTCCCTGGTAAGCCTTGGGGAAGCGCCAGCGCTCTCAAGATGACCAGCGCTCCTTCAAAGGGGGTTGGGGAGGATTATAATGCTCCTTGAAGCATTATAGGGGAGTGCCAGCGCTTCTGGAGCTGAAGTAGGGGAGCGCTCCCCCTCAAAACCTTTGTTTCAGGGTTCCTTTCAGGTGTCAAGAGTTGTTTGACTTCAGTAAACCAGTTCTCCTCCTTCAAATCAGTCATGTGAGATGTTATAAGTGCC
>ML776957.1:1262022-1276263 GCA_009831015.1 Picea engelmannii | reverse complement strand
CTTCTGGAGCTGAAGTAGGGGAGCGCTCCCCCTCAAAACCTTTGTTTCAGGGTTCCTTTCAGGTGTCAAGAGTTGTTTGACTTCAGTAAACCAGTTCTCCTCCTTCAAATCAGTCATGTGAGATGTTATAAGTGCCTCCTTAGCGTCGTCATCATGACAATATGTCTGAACACCATTTGTGACACTAGTGACCAACTTGCGACACTTGCAAAAGTTGTAGGGAAGATGCGACACTTACGACAATTGAGAGGGACAATGCGACACTTATCGAGCTGAGCAATTTTGACATGTAACAGAATGCCCCCCAAAGTATGAAGTTAGAAGATGCCAACTGATAACTAAAATACTTTTTAGATGCTCAAGCAAGGGTATAGACTCGGAGAACCTGACAGAAGCTACACACAAACATCCAACAAATATCATGACATATTTCAAAACCCAAGGCAGGCATACCTATGCTTGGGTGATCAAGACTTAGTAGGATATGGCCGCCATAAAATACACTGCGGATCCATAATTGTATTGATAAAAAGGTATAGCCACCAAATATACAATGTGGATCTATACTCTGATGACTCAGACTGATCGTAGCCACGAAGAATACATAGTGGATGTACGAGATGACAAGACATAGCCACGACCAATACAAGGTGGATCTATGTGATAGTGTATGTGTTCTTTGTCCAATGGAGATTCCTTTGCAGCCTAGGAAAAGCATATATCAAAGTGATGGCTCAACCCAGGGTCTTCTTACCAATCCCAATGTGGTATGATTCTGACCATGTGAATAGATGTCTTGACGTCGAACATGGCAGAAACCACTTGATTACCGGTCAATGGTGTGAACCGTTAACAAGTGCGAGGGAGATCACCATTACTCTCAATGATTCCCAAGGTACCCTAGTACATTCCAACGAATGTGAATAGATGAGCTGAAGTCGAACATCCGTGGAATCATTCGATCAGGGGTCAATGATGTAAACCCATTGTCAAATGTGAGGAGGCCTGCCATTGAGGCGTGCAGGTCCCAAAGTACTAACTGGTTTCTAAGTCTGATTCCCGGATAGTGTGTTGGAGTCCACAGGAATAGACTTGTCGAGGGAGGGCCTTGATGTATCCCCCATCAATGACACGAAATAGACATGGAGATATGATTGGCAGATCAAATGGATATGAACTGACACAAGTTTTGAGGCAAGATATATGGGATGGTTGACTCTCGAGGCGGATACTTCCCTTGAACACTGAGGCACAATAGCAAAACATGATATGGACCAAAACTATGGAATGGATACTATGACTTGCGTCGGGTGACCCAAAGGAGTGAAAGGAACTCAAAAGATTGGCTCAGTACAGAGGTTCAACGGATTATGATATGTGCAGATGTCAAAGTGTCATGTTCAAAGGAGACTCTAAGAAGTGCTGGATGATGTTCTCAAGAAACTGCTTGGCTTGCTCCTTTCAATTTTTTCCCCCCATCCAGATAGATGAGTACCTCTTTTTTATTTAATGAGCTCGAGGAGGATAACACATGCTCGATATAACTCACCTTCGGTAAGTTCCTCTTCCTTTGCTTAATGAACCAGAAGAAGTAAGGGTTCGGTCCCATATGGGTCTGTCGATGTGTGATTTAACGAGTCCAAAGACAGAAAAATCGAAGGTTTTTCGAGATTATAGAGTTTGGAAAAACACTTAAAAGAGAACTCTCTCAGTTCCTTTTTCGTATAGTAGTCCAACGAGACCGAAAAAGGGTTAAACTATCGCTCGAAAGACGCCCTTTCTGACCTTTTAACGAGTGTGAAAGGAAGCAAGGTCACTCGACAATCTTTTCATATTTAAAGAGTCTGAAAAGGGTTTAAAGGAGACTCCAAGGGGGTTCCTTTTTCGTGTGTTCATATCTGTACGGGTCTGAAAAAGAGATAAAAGTTTACCCGGTTATGTTCTCATATTGTCGAGCTCGAGAACGAACTAAGACTATGCTCATAAATGCGACAAGGTGAATGATTCATTAGAACTGCCAAGAAACCTGCGATGCCAGAAACTACAAACCAGAGTTTAGTGAAGCCATTTACATCATTAGAGAAACCCAAAATGACCATACCTTATAAAAAATGAAATTTTATAAATAACAATTGATTTGAGAAACTCATTTACCATTTCATTTGCAAGGATTTTTGGAGTGTTGGAGAATCTCAATTTGAAGCAGATCTTGTTTTTTTCACTGTCGGAGCTACGATCAATCATTTCGCTCACCGTTTGAATCAGGTAGGTGTTAATCCTTTTCTCTTTCAATTGCATGGTTTCAAATTGAGTTTCGATGCATTATTTATTTAAAACACAAAGCCCTAGGTCGCCCCTCTTTGAACCAAATCGGCCTCTTTTTAAAAATTGATAAAATAGGGGGATTCTTTTGCAAAAATGCGTTAGAGAAGGGTTGTTATGATGTCTACACCCTTGCAATCGATTGGACCAAACATTTTTAGCAAAAGAAACTCATAAAAATTCCCCCAAATTGCCCACGCAGCCCCCTAAGTCGTTTTTCATTTTTAACACGTTTTAATCATTATTTGGCAAATATTAAAAGGCGTGGTGGTTAAAAAGAGTGAATGGTTGCTTTTATATGACATGGGCATTTTGTTTTATGTTTTAAAATGCTTTTGAAAATCGCTGAAATTACAAAAACGTGAGGAATAATGAAATTCTTGATTTTTTGTTTTGTAGGTGTCTTCGACAATCATGATTGAATGGAAAGAGAGGGAACACGAGATGGATGATTTATCTGCTCTACGGAGTCCCCGTACATGGGCCTCTTTGCGAGCCTGTGGCTTGCTCAAGTTTTTCAAATTGCAAAAAATGAAGAGAGAGATTCTACTGCTTGAGCACATGATTGGCCTTTGGGACGTTGCGGAACAGGGATTCCGTATTGCTACACAACTCCTAACCATTGAGTTGGAGGATGTGTACTTTTTGACCAGCCTCTCGAAAAGAGGGGTCCCCATATCCTTTACTGGGTAGAGGGCATTACCTGAGCAGGTGGACGTGTATCTGGCACGCCACTGCATTCCGGGAGCAAGGTTGGTAGGGGGTAGGATCCCTATCAAGGATATACGAGATATGCCTCTTCGATCTATATTATTTTCTATCACAAGCGTGACTGGTAGAACTAGTGCTCATTTGGCATCAAGATCACAGGTGGCCTATGGTGTTCAGTGTTTAGAACCAACACTGTTCAATTGGAGTGCAGCGTTCCTTCGGAATGTGAAGGAACAGATCTCATGGTGCAGGATTGGTCAGAAGCAGTTCGGCTATGGCTCGTTCTTAGTCTCATTTTTCTTAGAGCGCATCCCTCAGATGCAGCCTCAGATAACACTAGCAGTACGACCAGTGGACGGGCCTCGGATGTAGAGGTGGACTAGTTTGTCTCTGATGCTAGTTTCGGAGTCAGAGTTCCACTTTACTGGTGATTTTTTTGCCTGGCTGAGATGACAGTACCTCTGGATCAAGGAATTCCCTCATTCATACGTAGACTTCCGTGGGAGTATGGACTTGATTTTGCCCACGAGGGAAGATTGGGACGAGTCAGGTAAGAGACTAAGCCATTCCTTGTCTAGTTTTTTTGTTTTTTGATGTATATGTATTTTTTTTGGGTATGTAAAAGAGTTTTAACACATGTTTTGTTTCCAACATGCAGATAAGGGAGCAGTGCACCCAATGGATATACCAGTACCAGGGCATCGTGGAGGCACCCCAGTTGCAGCAGACCTAGAAGTACCAGTGGTGGGTCTCCGGTAGGTTGAGAGGAACCTCCAAGGCCTTACGATGGATATCCCTCCTCTACAGAGGGGGGATGTGCCTTTACATCTGCAGCGGCACACTGTAGGGGTACCAGAGAATATCAATTCTCTGTTGAGGCATGTAGTGCGTGCCGTAGTATGTTATTCACAGCACAACGCAGTGCGGGGAGATTAGAGTCTCCCCGTGATTATGTTTTTGTATGCCTTGTCAGGCGATGTTGTATGGGTGGATGGACCCAATATTTTTCTCTCTTACACACGTTTTGATGTAACACAAACATTTTAGTCATGCCATATATATATATATATATATACAGTTTCAAATTTTTATTATGCCAATGATTTGTGCATGATGATGTCTGTGATGTGTTTTAATTTACATGCAATGTACAGTTTTGCTTTCCTTGAATCTTATATGTGGGCAAGATACCGATCCATAATATAATTATCTAATGAATATGAAACACTATTAAGTTCTCTCAGAATGTGTCTATATTCGATGTAATCAAACATTCGTTCGAGACGACGAACTTGCAAGTGTAGGCATAACAGGATAGGACTGCGGATAGCATAGATACGGTTGAGTTGACGAACCACCAGTTGGGAATCTAAGTAAATAATGATGCGAGAAATACCTAGAGAGGAATCTTGGGTCAACAATCCGATGACAGCGTGATATTCTGCCATATTGTTGGTTGTTGGTCCTAAACAAATGCCTCCTGAACTCACCACCTGGTCAAATTGGTAAATAACCCAAGCAATGTTACGGGTATGTCGGCTAGCGCCATCCGCGAACCCAAAAAATATAGGAAAGGAAGACATCATCTGCGCATGAAAACACAGGCACAGTCATGAGTGGCAATGGTAAAGACTCGAGCAAGCGAAAGAAAATAGACACACCAACACTAAATACAATAATGTACAAAGTACAAATGCTAGGTGATCTAGGCATAGTACTTCTTAAGGTAAAGCCCGTTTCGGGGCTCTCCTAGGGAGATTCCGTCATGATCAACTAATTCGTAGGCACCTTTATGTAGGACACGCTTCACAATGTAGGGGCCATGCCACATGGGTTCTAACTTTCCTGTCCCCAATTTATCATGAGCTTGGTCGTAAACAAGGACTAAGTCTCCTTCCGCGAAAGTCTGAGGGTGGACGGATTTGTCATATTGACTTTTAATTCATTTTTGATGTGCCTCATTGGCGAGAGCAGCATCGCGACGTGTTTTGTCCAGTTTGGATAGATACAAAAATCGTTCTTCTTCAGCAGAAGTATGGGGCAGGAGTTCTACTTTCAGTTTGAGTGATGGAATCTCACACTCGATCGATAGGACGGCTTCAATTCCATAGACCAACTGGAAGGGAGTGAATCCAATTGAAGTTTTCACAAAGGTGCGTTAGGCCCAGAGAGCGGAGAACAATTGTAGATGCCACGATGTTTTGTTTTCCCCTACCATGCATTGGATCATGGTTTTTAGGACTTTGTTGATAGCTTCAACTTGTCCATTCGCTTGAGGGTAGTAAGGGGATGAGTTTTCATGGAGAAAACCCAATTTGACATGTAACTCGCTCATCATCTGGTTTTTGAAGTGTGCATCGTGGTCAGTGACAATGGCATGTGGTACACCAAAATGATTTATGATGTGGTTGAAGAGGAAAAGAGCTGCAGTACGTCCATCATTCAGGAAGGTAGGCATAGCCTCAGCCCATTTGGTGAAGTAATCGACGGTGACGATGATGTAACCGTGCCCCCCAGCTGAGGTAGGCTTACACTGCATGAAATCAATGCCCCATTTGGCAAAGGGGCTGATGGCGATAATTGGGTGCAGCGTCATAGGGTGGGTGTGTGCCTTCTTGTTAAAGATTTGGCAGGGTGGGCATTTCTTGACAGCCTTGATACAGTCTTTGAAAATCGAGGGCCAAAAATAGCCGGCACGTAGGATTTTTTGGGCTGTGGCCATTCCGGAGAGGTGACCGCCACAGGCGCCAAGGTGACAATCGTTCAAAACGTGTTTAGCCTCCTCGTGAGTCAAACATCTCTGAAGGATGGTGTCGATACCACGACGATACAAAGTATCGTCGAGGATGATATAATGACGAGAGTGATGACGAATGCGTCAACGCTCTTCATGAGAGATGTTGGGCTAAAAACGTTGTGTTTGAAGGTAGAGGAGAATGTCTCCGTACCAAGGATCAGAGGTGTTGATGAGGAAGAGAGATTCATCGGGGAGAGAATCTCTAGGTTCTATGTTTTCATTGGCACGAGGAAAAGCACAGATGAGCTTGGCAAACACCAGGGATTTTTTGGCTTTCGCCTTCGTAAACTCAAGATCAAATTCTTGAAGAATAACAATCCATTTCGAATATTTGCCCCCAATTACTTGACATGTCAGGATGTGGTACATGGGGTTGGAGTCTGCGATTACCGTGGTGGTGCGTAATAAGATGTAATGGCGGAACCTTTGGACAGTGATGATAGCTTCCAGAGCCAGTTTATCGACATGCGAATATCTAAGTTCGGGTCCAGATAAACTCTTGCTCAGATATTAAATCACATGTTCTTCGTCGTTGGAGTCTTCTTGGACTAACACCATTGTGATGGTGGAAGTAGAAGCGGCCAAGTAAAGGATATAATCCTTTGTATAGTCAGGTGGATGTAACAAAGGTGCATGGGTCAAAGCGTGCTTGAGAGCATCAAATGACCATTGAGCTGCGTCATCCCAGATGAAAGGGACGTTCTTTTGCAGTAACCGCATAAATCCTTTAGTGATCTCAGCATAATTGCAGATGAAACGGCGAAGAAAGTTTGCTTTGCCTTGCAAACTTTGGAGTTGGGTTAAATTGGTGGGTGGAGGTAAGGCTAAGATGGCCTTGATTTTTAAGGGGTCCACTCTAATCCCATCTTTGGAGACAATGAAACCGAGGAGTCGACCGGATTCGACAGCGAAAATGCATTTGTGTGGGTTCAGACGAATACGGTAGAACCTACATCGCAGAAAAATCATGCGTAAGTGATCAATGTGATCGGATCAATTTAACGAATGTGCGGGTAAATCGGTGAGATACGGTTCTGCGATGTGTTTGATGTCATGAAAAGCATACGACATGGCTCACTGGAAAGTGGCTCCAGCATTTTTAAGGCCAAAAGGTAGCTTTCGGTAGGCGAAAGTTCCCCAAGGGAAGATGAAGGATGTCTTGTGTTGATCTGTAGGCAAGATTTCAATCTGGTTATATCCAGAAAATACATCCATGAAAGAGAATATTACACTCCCCGCGCAGTTATCGACGATTTGGTTGATGAAGGGCGTAGGGTAGTTGTCCTTAGGACAAGCTTTGTTGAGGTCTTTATAGTCAACGCAAACACGGATGGTCCCTTGTTTCTTAGCAACTGGAACGAGGTTGGAGACCCATTCGGTTAAAGGGACGGGATAGATAAAGCCAAATTTTAGAAGTTTTTCAATTTCTGCCTTTATAGCTGCGACTTTCTTGGGATGAACTAGGTGAAGCTTTTGCCGAACCGGTTTCGCGTCAGGGTAGGTTTTGATTTCATGTATGATGATCGAAGGATCGATCCCTGGCATTTCCTCGTAACTCCATGTGAATACATCGTAGAATTCCTTGAATAAAGAGGTGTAAGAGACCACTTCGTCGGGTGTGCAATTAGCACCAAGGTTGATGTTTTCCACGACACCTTCTTTGATTGAAATGTCAATCGTAACCGTAGTAGAGATGTTACCCATGTTCCCCTCAGAGAGAGTATCTGTCGTGAGGATAGGAGATTGCAGAGCTTCGGTAACATCAGGGGGGAAGACAGATCGTATGTCTTCGATTTCTTCCAGAGGTGGGAGAAAAGAGGATCGATGGTGGTTGTCATCCCATGGAAAATTGTCGATGCTAAGCATTTCCATGATAGATTCGTCCGAAGGAAAAATGTGGGAAATGTAATCGACAACAGATGATAGGGAATCTAACCAAGATGGCACCGAATAAGTATCAGGTGCCAATGAATGTGAATTGTTCGACGAGGGAGAGGCATATTGAATAGCTACGTATGCGGCCTCGGCTGGGCTCAATGGCATTGTGTCACCGAGCACATCGAATTCCAAAGGACTAGGCACAATCCAGGGGTCAGATGATTCCAAGGATTGATAAGGCAAAGTCGAGATCATATTGACGGCAGAAATATGATGTGTAGTAGGTGGAAGTGGTGTAGGGAAGGTACCCATGAGGCTAGAATATTTCAATAAGCCAACACCAACGCTTTCATACGTAACCGGGTGGACTCCCAGAAAAGGGATGTTGTTGGTAGCAGGGATGTGAGCGTCGGGTGTGCAGAAATCAAGCTGATCGATGGTAACAATTTTGCCTTGATGAGTGAATTGCACACATCGAAACACCGACGAAGCGAAGGCAGTCATCGCGTAGAACCAACTTCTTCCGAGTAGTAGGTTGTAATCGAGGGGGGCATCGACCACCTCGACGTCAACGGTAACAGTTTTTCCGCCCAACTGAACGGCTAAGGATTGCAATAATCCGTGAGGATGAAAACCTCATCCATCAAAGGCTCATAACATGGTAGGGCATTTGTTAAGGGCGGGTGATTTCAAGCCTTTCCAACAGGCTAGGGACATGACACAGGTGGAGGCTCCCTCATCCAGGATAGTCCGGTGGATTTGTTGATTGTGAACAACCACATCGATTTGGAATGCTAGCTGGTGGGAGAGTCGCGGTTGATGATCATACAGATTAAACGTGAGGTAGTTTGATGACTTAGAGTCGAAAGCCCCAATAGCAGATAAGAGTGTTCTACGTTGGCTGGGATAGTGTTGTAGAACTTCCAAGGTGGACATGGCACACGGGGCTTGGGCCAAATATTCTACAATATTGTAGTTTTGGGCGGCCCGTGAATTAGGATTGAATGTAGATTTCCATATGGTGCTCTTAGGAGGGCATAGGATAGATTCAAATGATGGTTTCTCAATCTAGAGTGGCCCGGATGGAGGGCTAACAGATGGAGGATTGGCGGAGGATGGTAACGGGTCTGATGCGGAACCGTTAGCGATCTTCGGCTTATCAGGTTTAACTGGCATGTCATATGTCACAGAGCGAGTTGTTAGATTAATTCCGTTAAACATGTAAATGTGGGCACTTGTCGAGGCCTCATCATGGGGTTGGTTGGAACTACCCCCTGGCGTGGGGGTTTGTGCAACCAAAGATTGTTGCTGCGGAAAAGGTTGAGTGAGCACAACGGGTTGTGCATTTCCCTTGAAAAGTTTGGCCACTTCATCATGAAGTGGGCAGTCTTGGGTGTAGTGATCATCACCACAAATGAGACATGGGAATTTCAGTTTTCGTTGTGGTTGTTTTCCGGCAGCAGGGGTTTGTGGTTGGGTCTTGGGTTTCTCATTGTTGTTTTTCTTCTTTGGTTTGTTTCTCGCTTTCTTCTTTCCCCCAAGCTGTTGTGAAGGGGTTGATTGGACCGCATTCACATCAGAGACCTGAGTTTGAGGTGGGGTAGAAGAGGGTGCATTCGAACTGGGAGCAGCCGTGGAAGTGGGCCACTGGATTGTTCTAGTAGACTGGGTAGTAGATTGAGTTTTGACGGAGCCAATGACTCCATATGCATGCGAAGCAGTCGCTGGTTTGGATGGGTCATTAGTGGCACGGGTAGCGTTCGGTATCAACTCATATAGAGTACCGGATTGTGAATAGACTAAGTCTAAGTACTGAGCCCGAGCGATGGCTTCTTCCTCGGTGACTACGCCACCCATGGCAACATCACGAGCGATCTGGGGTAATAGTGATTTTGTGAACCATTCCGCTAACAATTGGTCAGAAATGAATGCCTTGATTAGCCTTCTTCGTCGTCTCCATTCATGGATATGATCAGAGATATGTATGGAAGTTGTCTGACGAAGAGAGGTTAATATTTCGGTACCCGTCTCGTATCGAATAGGTAGTTGAAAGTGTGTGAGGAAGGACATGGCAAGGGAGTTGAAGTCGTGAAAGGATGTGTGTGGTAATTCAATATACCATTTCGCTGCGGAACCTGTGAGTGTTCGTTGGAATGGACACAAACAAATCGAATCGTCCATGAGGGAGTTGGATGAACACCATAAATGGAAGGTCATCACGTGGTTGTTTGGGTCTTCTCCGGGCTTTCTGTCGAATTTTGGGATATCAGAAGGAAGTTTAGCTGGAATGGCTGGCCAAACCAGAGAATGATAAATGGGATCATTCGTTAACCGAGACAAGTCTGGAAGGTCCAGGGTGGCTAGAAAAGGTAGTTGTTGGTTAACCTGTGGGTAATGCTGGTGTGGAAAAGGGACACCAGTGGGGCCCAATACTGGGTTATATGGATAATTATAACTCCTGGGCCTTCTCATGTGAGGTTGGTTTTGACCAAGGTACATAGGATTCGAGATGTTTTGAGAAGTGTTTGTGAGCGGAGGATAACCGGATGGGTTTTGTGGATTATAGGGCGGGTTTTGTATTTGTCCATAAGGGGGTTGTTGCGGAGTCTGGACATTTTACCCTGTGGAGGCATGTGGATTTCCTTGAAAAGGGACGCTCCACGGATTGGGTGCGGTAGACACATTTTGTCCTTGTGGTTGATGATGTACTCCAGATTGAGGCTGCCCCCCAACATGAGGGTGCCCCCCGAATGGAATTTGTCCTCTGGTGGGAGGATGCCCCCCAGCGTTAGGATTCCCTCCGAATGGAATTTGTCCTCCGGAGGGAGGGTGCCCCCCAGCATTAGGGTTCCCTCCGAATGGAATTTGTCCTCCGGAGGGAGGATGCCCCCCAGTTTTAGGTAGAGTTCCTGGGATCTGAAAGCCAGATGTCAATGATGGACCAGTGCCAGCAATCGGGTTAGGACCACCAAGGCCAGTTGCTCCGGGTTGTTGGATAGGTATGAAACTTCCCGGTATAGTTTGGGTAGTGGTTTGGGCAGTGGTGGTAGCGGAAGCATTCAATGCCCTAAATCCAAAAGGGAGTGTGGGTCTTGGTGTTACAGGTGTGCCAATCGGGGCTTGATTAACTACCACATTACTGGCAGGGATAGTCGGAATGCACGGAGCCATTGTCGAATGGGCTGTCTGGAGGGGAATTGTAGACCTTGGGCCAACGGACGGTATGTTCAGACCAACGGTTGGTGTGGCCGTAAAAGTGGTAGTACCGGTGAAGTGATTTGGGGGTACAGTATAGGAAAAAGATGTGTCGACACCTTCTCCTGTTCCATAAAGATCTCGCACCAAGCGTGGTGGGCTCCGAACAACGTCCGTAGTCCAAAAAGGGTCACTGGCTAAAGGGTTCTGAGAAGACCCGTCCGGAATGTCAGAAGGATTAATGACCACAAATTCTCTAGTGGAATTCAGGTGGAGGATCTGTCGTTCGTATCCCTCCAGAATGCGATAAGCTTCCAGAGATTCTGAGACAATTCGAAAATTTTCCAGAGGGATGGGCACTTCTTCCTGGGAAGTTGTAGAATTATGAACCTCACTCTGTTGAGGAGATTCCTCCATAGAATGAGGGGGTAAAGGGGTGTTTCCTTCCATATTCTCTGGAGGAAGTCCCTGTAGCCTCCGCGAGTGGCGTGGAGGGTCGATGTTGGTAGAGAAGAGTCGGAAAAAGAAATCTATGGCCAACTAACGAAAAGAAACAGCACACGCTAACAAAATCTAAGAATCACAACCAAGCAAACAGGACCTTCTTTTGATGACCATACTAGTTGGTGATGAAATCCAACATCGCGTGATCAAGTCCAGAAGGGGTGGGGATAGGGTGGAACAGTTACAATGGAGACCTGCTTAACAGACTTACGCCTTGGTGCAAGATTCCACGCAGTAATTGTGGATTTACCCTCCAAGGAGCCCGAGTGAGTTTGACCAATGTCTGCTCCAGGTACAGTGAGACTTCCCATCATCGTCACCTTGTGTAAGACCCTAAAGATTATAGCCACTAAGGTTACCAATTCGCAGTCAGCCCCTGGGCGGGAACAATCGACAGTCCGATCCGAACGTACGGGCAGGGTATCAAGCCCGAAATCAACTAAAAGGCTTCCACGCAGTAATTGTGGATTTACCTCAAAGTGACCCCCATAATACGATTTGACCACCACAATCAGTTAAACCACATAGGGTTAGTCCCCGTAGCTTACCCGAATGCGACCTCGTGCATAACCCCTGTGTGAGAGGAGGATCCCAGGCAGACTTATGTGATAACTGGATTTACTCTCCCTAACTCAGGATGCTACTGTTTGTTTTAGAAACTTTTGAGAGTTATGCTCACATCCCTAATCCAAAGTACTAATCCTAGTCTACTATTGGTGGAGGATCCTAGAAAAGAAAAAGTTCTAGATAACTTTTAATTAGCGTTGATTTTTGTGGCTGTTGTTTACGCAAAGGGGTGCACGGAAGTGAAACGAATGGGATTATGACTCAGACCCAAAGAATGCATCAAATATGATAAGTAGTCATTTCCTTTCGATGAACATCTATCTAAGGGAGAGAGGAAGTTCTTTCACTAATCCAACACAAATACGGAGTGTCCTCAAACGATTCTTTTCTCAATCAAATCTTGATGTAATGCAAAAACTTTTAAAATGCCTTCTAATATGCACAATCAATCATGAAGATATCTTTTATTGTTTGCGTATGGATGATGATCAATACAACACAATGCTTGTCTTGCTAATCATATTCTTGGTATGAATGAAAACCAATCTAGCACAAGCAAAAGTCACACAAACAATACACCCTTTCGTAGCAATCTAAACGAAAAAGAGAAAGAAAAGAAACAATCAAAGAGAAAAACAAACTTCACACCCAAAAGAAAAAATTGAATAACAATGACCTTGACTGAAATCAAGACAAAGAGGTCTGTAGGCCTTTGATGACCTTCACCAGGGTTTTTAACTCAGTTGATGAGAAGAGAAAAACAATGCATGGGTTTCGAATTTCACTCAACAGGGAAAAACACAATGAAAATGGTGAAGAAGGCTACAAGATCCAATTAACAAGGTATTTATTCTTCAAAAAGACAGATATCAAGGCTAAAAGGGAATAAAAATTGATTCACCGGATCACTCAGCAGAAGAGACACAGAGGCAAACCCTAAAAAAGGAAGTTCTGGAGGGTTTTTTGCCCAAAAAGAGGCTGGCGCTGTGTTGACAAGGGAAAGGAGCGTTATAGCACTCTGTGTAAAGGTATGGTGAAGCACCGACACTCTGTTAACACTAGGACAGGGGCGCCAGGGTCTAAAAGCCCCAGAAATGTCGAAAATTTTCAAAATTTGAGATTCAACCTTGATAAATATGCTGAGTGTGATAAGGTGAGGAGCCAATCAGCTCATGAAACTAATCAAAGAGGGGTGAACCAGGTCTGAAACAATCGAGGGATAGAACAAGGTCAATGAGGAGAAAAATCCAAACAAGAGGATTCGATTTGAGGCTATCTCCCCAGCGGAGTCGCCGATTTCTGTTGTAGGAAAATCTCCCTGCGGACAGGTAGATCACCTCTAGAGCTTGACCTTAACCCTAGACAGAAAAGATCTTAACATGGACACTGACTTCCTTTCAAATCTATCTAAACTAACACATGAGAAGAAAGGATGACAGAAGTACCTTTTTATCAACGTTCGTCCCTGCACGCTCCGAGTTGCGCTCCAATCCTTTGCTCCTCGCTGAGTTCTGCGGACAAGACAAGATACAACCGCTTCCTACTCTATTGATGTTAGCTTGAAAATAGATCTATCAACTAGTGATAAGTTCATGTGACATTAGACACAAACTAGAAAGAAACAGGCCAAGCGTGTCATATTGATGAGAATAACAACAACAGTACTTACAATCGTAGATGCGAATGCGATAGCTTCATCAAGTCCCCTTCATCTAACCCTTGCCTGAAAGCTCTTCTATCACCCCATAAATTATGGGAATCAACTCATGACTTGGATTTATTCTGTATCTGGTGATCTTGTCGACAAATGATATTTCATTTCTTCAAATAATTTGTGAAAAGAAAAGAAAAAGAAAAAGAAAAAGAAAGAGAAAGAAAAGAGGGCACAAAAGAAATGGAAACAAAAGCCCCATGTAATAATGGCAATTTGGTCATACCGTTCAAGCATGACCAAGTTCTTTTGAATTTTCAATGTTGATAGAAGTAGTGAATACATCTGATCAGACCATCTAATCCTGATCAGATAGCCCCTAGGTTAGAAGTAGTGAATACATCTGATCAGACCATCTAATCCTGATCAGATAGCCCCTAGAAAGAATAAAATCTTGATCCAACTGTTTAATATGGGTTAATTGCCTTGTGACAGTAGGTTAGGACGTAGATTAATTGCCTTGCCTCCCTTGCCAAAATGAAGCCAGATCGATAAAGACGTCACCCTATGTCTCCCATGCCTGAATGTAATTGAATTGATGTCCCCTTGGTGGTGT
>ML776957.1:1245228-1261972 GCA_009831015.1 Picea engelmannii | reverse complement strand
GCCAGATCGATAAAGACGTCACCCTATGTCTCCCATGCCTGAATGTAATTGAATTGATGTCCCCTTGGTGGTGTACAAGAGAAAAATCGAAGGAAAACCCATGAGAATGTCCTTATCCTAAGTTTTCCTACATGTGGTATTTTCCGCCCCCGACTATGTCTCACTCACTTTTCAATGTTATGGATCGCTATGATTATATCAACGGACCACATTTGATTTCGGACCCCCTTAGTGTTCTACTTTTAATCAAAAGGGGGGGGGCCTGAAATCGGTGGTAAAGTTTGTGCAGATCTGGACGGTCATGACAGGGGCGCGCAAATCAACGGCTCATATTGGATTCTGGACCCCCCCNNAACGGAGGGGGGGGGGGTCGGAATTGGTTATAAATCGGGCGCATATCTGAACGGTTCTAAATGAGCGCCCAGATCGACGATCCACACTGGATTCCAGACCCCCCCCGTCGTTCTGCCTTTAATGGAGGGGGGGATCCGGAATTGATATTAAAGAAGCACGCACATTTGGACGGTCATCAGACAAGCATGCTGATCAACGGTTCTTGGCTGATTTCGGACCCCCCTGGGTGTTCTGCTTTTAACCAAAGGGTGGGGGTCCGGAACGAATATTATTTCGGCGGGCCCCTTGTTACACATGGCACGTTTATATTGGCCCAGAAGTCAAATCCCCTGCCTGTTACCTAACATCCCCTCACCCATGGACGTCATCATCCACTATCCCCACTTGTCCCACTTGCCCTCCGGGCCAAAGTCCCATCCCGTTAATACTGTCAGTCCACGGTGTCAGCGCCATAACACCCTTCACTCATGAGCAGCCCCCTTTGGCGACTTTGCACCCCCAATCACCATCCTCCACGTCAGTCGACCGTATATTCTGGTCATCGTCACCTGCCATGTCACCCCAAGTGGCCCGTTGTCCATTAATAATGGGATAATATGTCCGTTGTCATGCTGACCGTTTTCCCGCGTCCAACCGACCCAGTTTTAAATAAAAACACCGTTGTGCCCATTTGCATTCTTTATTCATCCCTCGCGCCAGAACCATCCATCGCACCAGAGAACGCGTCTACCCTTTTCCCCATTGCTTCCTCGTCGCTTTCTTCCACCTCCAGTAGACCCCACTAACGTTGTTTGTTGCAGGTACAGTTGCAGAGATGGCGTCTAAAACAAAGCAAACGAACGAGGAAGAGAATCCATTCGTTCCTCCTCCGGTGGACCTAGATAAAGTTCCCCTGGTCGACAAGGACCAGTTGATAGCTAACACTATATGCAGTTTCGACTTCGCAGATTTGCAGTCATGGCTTCGGGAAGTCTTCCTGGACCAGAGTGACGAGATTGGGCTATGGGAGTCCAATTTGACCTTATATATTTTCCCCCAAATCCATAATTTCCCTGAGTTTGCCCTCCGCTGCCGGGTCCACTACTTACCCGACCAAAAAGCCATCATGTCTTCATCCGGGGACGTGCTTTTCTTCATCACCCCTAAGGACATCAATCAGATGTTACAAATCACCAGAGCAGATCCTGTTTCCCCTTTTAACCTGGAAATCCTCACCGAGCTTTACCAGAAGATGACTTTCCCGTAGAGAGCTCATATTTTCGAGCTGTTTTTTCCCACTTCCACTCCTCTCCCGACCACCAGCCCCCCGTACCCTTCTTCCATGTTTTCCGTCAAATGGAATCAGATTATCTCGACTGTGTGTGCTCTACTGGGATACTACTCATATCAATGGGTGGATGAGCCCATCATGGGTTTTCTGTCCATCTTTTCCAACGACGAACAGCAAACCACGCAGTTCGACTACAGCACATTCCTGGCAAATAACATCCATGAGCAGTTCGTAAATTTCGACACCGAAGGAATGTTCAGATACTCTTCCATTCTGGCTTACATGTTCATCTATTTCCAAGCCGAAAAGTTCAACTTCTCCATGCAAAAGATGGATGCCAACGGGAAGCCTCAGCCCGTCACAGCGTGGACGTCTCTCCTGAGGCGAAATTCCGCCAAATACGACTTCACGGCGGTCGTAGATCAGTTTTATCACCCAGTGGTATGTATGTTGAGTGGCATGCCTGAGCCACGGGTAAATGACGAGGTCCGGAGAGTTCTACACCTCTCAGAAAGTGCTAAGACAGGAGACTAGTACTTGTATCAGAATCACTCTGAGATCCGTGTTTATGGGTGCGAGCTGGCACCATTCAAGCTTCCGAGATACATACTGGTAAGGATTTTCTCTTTGGAATACATTAGGCAAATTATGAATTCTGATGATATTCACTTTGTCTCTCTTAAAAAGAAGCAACAATTGCGGATTAAAGGGCAGATAGGCTCTTTCATTTGCAATAACAGAGGTGCAGGTGATGAAGCAGACAGACTCTTGAGGGAAATGAAATTCACGACAAGATTCCCCTGGCATTATGATCCCCATGGCATCATTTCTGAGATGAGAATCAAGAATAAGAATGCTCCATATGTGCATGAGCCCAGGCCTGAAATCGAAAAATTTGCTAATCAAGTAGAATGGGAGCCCAATACATTGGAGGACGTGGAACCGACTGTCAGAATGGAATAGCAGGTACCCTCAACAAACACACCACCCGCGACCACACCTCAGAATGTCAAGGAGAAGAGGCCCCGGCAGGAATCATCTTCTTTGGTCACAGAGGTGTCTTCGGAGGAATTTGAATCGCACTCCAAAAAGCCGAGGAGAGCTCCAACGACAGGCGCGACAGTAGAGCAAGAGATCCCACTCACCACAGTGGCCACCACTGGTGCTAAGCAGCTCAGTTTTCCTTTCGGCTCCAGTCAGCATAAGGAGGGTATAAAAGAAATAAAATCCTCAGATTCTCCATTGGATACTCCTCCAAGTAGCTCTGGGCCCGAATTGGGCATTTTTGAAAAATATGACACGATCAGAAAGAGGAACCAGTCGCTTACCAATAGCACTTATGCACAGTTCCAGAAGCAGTCATCCACGGCCCAGCATAGACTCCTCTCAGCATTTGATACAGAGAAGGGTAGGATGCACCTGGCGTTCCTCCATGCACAAGTACCTGATCCAAAGGTGATATCTGACTACAAGAGGTCAACATTCGAGTTTCAAGCAAAAGATGTGCATCCGGCAGATCAGATGGATCTGCATAAGCAAACTGGGGAGATGATCTCCCACACTTTAGCCCGCGTTGCAACTTCTGCGTCAAGGCTTCAGATAGCTTTGAACAATGCCCAGACCCACCTGAAGCTGGAAAAAATGTCTTCCTTCGCGAAAGATAACAGGATAAAAACACTGGAGGAGCTGGTCCTCAAGATAGGATACGATCCTGCAAACGTCAAGGCTGCTGAGGAAATGATCAAAAAGAAAAATGCTGACATAGACGCTTTGAGAAAACAGTTGAAGCTCCCACCAACAGAGGACCCACAGACAAAGGAAATAGCTGAAAGAGAAGGCGAAAAAGATGAAATGTTGAAATTACTCCTGGAGCAGAGTGCACAATTAAAGGAAATGGAGGCAGAGATGGAGAGACTACTCAAGGAGAAAGAACAGACAAAGACAGTGGAGGGAATCACCTTAAGTGCTATCCCAATTGCAGGGTTGAGCACAAAGACAGTGACAACAGTTCCATCCGCAACTACAGAGCAGGTACCCGAAGGCACCATAGACCTGGCCAAGTCTATGGAGAGAATGAATTTGTAGGAGTCTGAAATCAGTAGACTTAAGAAAGAATTAGAAAATCTCCAGGAGCTGAAGACTTCCTTTCAGACTAGTCTGTCAAAGGAAAAGCAGGTGAACAAGCAGATAAGGAAAGAGCTGCAGCAGCTACAGAAATAGACATTGGCTGGAAAAACCTTGGCTGAAGTTAAAGAACTTGTGTGGACTGACATCTCTAAGTCCATCAATGAAATCTGGCCAATGGTTCAGATCATGTTCGAACAGAACGAGTTGCTCGAGAGGAGCAAAAAGGCTGTGGAGAAAATCAGGACTGAATTGGGCGACATGCCAGCCCAGGCCAATGAGATCATAAGGTTCCTGAATTCTAAGACACGGGAGGAACTCGAGCAGCTGAAAATTGAAGATAGGACAGAAACCATATTGGAAGTGAAAAGAGTTCTGACCAAAAGAGGTGTCATGCTTCAGCTAGAAGAGAGGATCCAAATCATGGATAAGGGAGTGCAAAAGTTCTTCCACAAGATAGATGCTCTGACAAGGAAAGGCCTGCCTGGCATGAAGGTCATAAACGACAAATTGATGACGCTTCCCGATTATAAGAAGAAGTTGATCGAAGTGTCCAAGGACTGTGCTAAATTCGCAGGGATACACTCAAACATCACAAGAAGAGCCTTCATGGAAGCCTTGCAGCTGGACATCAGTATCCAGCATGAAATTAAGCACATTTTCATCGTCAAGCCTACATTTGCTAAGTACACAGACATGGACGAAGTGTACCGGAGATTGCTTAAAATCACAGTGCCAGGTCATATCAGATGGGAAGAACTGTGTGATCTACTAGATTAGTAGATGAGTTTTCACTTCCAGTCAGCTGTCCTGTCAGCAGAGGTGGAGAAGGCACCTCACCAACGGCCTACCCAGAAGTTCAGCAAATAGTTATGATGAATCACCAAACGGTTTTTGATTAGTTGAGTTAGTTGTGCTAAGAATAGTATGGACACGTCCTGATCAGTTATGACAGGAAACTTTGTATTTTGACTTATAAATACTTCTTTTTTCAATGTATTGGGGGTTGTTGTTTTGCACACCCGATTTTTATCGAGCTGTAACATTTTTGACGAGATCCACCATTAATAAAGAAGAGGCATTTCACAGGATTCTTGCGCAGGTTTCACTAGTGATGTGATTTTCTTAGTTAAATGTTTTCTTGCTTTGTGATCATCTTGTTTTTCTATAACTAATCTGTACAAATAGCGATATGTTGCAGGATTTATCCCTGATACCCTGTTTCCGATTCTATAGATTTTAATGTTCATCTTCTAAATATCTTCAGTTAAGAGATTCTTAAGTGCTTGTTAATTGGAGCTATTTCCCTTATCTTTTCTTCTGTCCATCAATTAAATTATTAAAGATCCAGTGAGCTTGTTATCTCGCCTTGTGAAAGATTTCTTCAGCGTTTCTGGTTGCATCTCGGATTTTATTAAGTACAGACCCCATAGCCCAATGGATGTGTAATTTGTCTCAACCAACTTTAAAAACCTTTTACCTCAAAACAAAACCGACATTTTCTATAGCTAGCCTAATATCTTAATTCAAAACGAAACCAAATTATATAGAGAGATCCCTCTCTGAAGCTGGAAGGGCTAGATCCCAGCTTTAAAAGCGGTTGGTTAAGGTTACCTTTGTATATTTCTTCTTTTCAACCTCTTGGAAATTACAGAGTGATAACATAAATGGCAACTCCACTGGGGACGAACTAAAATTGATATCCCACGACTTCCCTTAAGAAGATTGATTTTGACAAGAAAGTGATATTTAGAGGTTGATTAACTCTGTATATATTACTGCCAGTATTTTTCCTGGTTCCTTTGTCCCTCTATGACTGTCCCTGCAGCAGTACAACCAAATATCGACCCCGGACTAGCGAATCAAACTCATATCACGTCGAATCTTTTTGATTTAATCCTCCGAACGACCAATAACCAGGAAGAGCTCGAACGTTCGTGGGCGTCCATTGAACGTGACATAGTTACTCAGGAACAGTTGGAAGCTAGGCGACATCAACGTAGGAATCTTCCTTAGTTTTCTTTCAACATAAAATAAAATAAAAAATATATATATAAAAACCCAAAAAGAGTTCTGGCTCCTAAGAAGGTCCACACTCGATCTCATCTAGATCCAAAACCCTCAGCAGCGGTAGATAATCCCGAGCAGTTGTTGAAATGAAAGACCTTAGCCACCTGTTCAACGAGTCATTCTCCTCTCCACAGGTCTCCTTCTTTTTCCGGAACACTAGATATCTTTCAAAACAATGATCTTGAGCTTACTGCACCAAAAAACCTAGGGAGAACATGGTCTAAAACCTTCACGTCTAAGCTTGTTTTAGACCCATCCGTGTTGCAACCCCGAACCCCTGAAGCCTTGTCTCCTACGTCTAAACTACAGATCAATACCTCAACACCACACAGTCCTTCATCACCCTCGTCTTCAGTCACTACCCCTCCCGCCACCCAGGCCGTCTCACTTCCTCCTCCGCCCATCATGGCAGCTCGTTATGCTCCTTTGGTGCTGGCCGCACCACTGCATGCCATGCCCCAAGACTACCAGACTAGACTTCCACAGTTTGATGCAACTGGACCTTTAAACGCGCAACAGCATGTGGATAAAATGAACGACTATTTGGATTTACAAGAAGTTGACGAAGTCGACATTCAAATGAGATTATTCGCCCAGAGTCTGACAGGGGAGGTCAAAAAATGGTTCAAAGCCTTACCCGCTGCGTCAATTCCTGACCTTGTTGCGTTCCAAAGAAGATTTCTTGACAGATGGGGGGTAAAGAAAAATCCTCTCCAAATACTGTCGGAATACGAAAACATTAAAAGAAATCAAGGTGAATCGGTCCAAGACTATTGCACCCGTTTTAATAACCTGTATAATGCTATCCCTACTGAAATTAAACCTCCCCCGGGTTTCGCATTAATTAAATTCCCTGATGGGTTCGATGCTGACATGTCTTATCAATTAAGAGAAAGAGATGCCACCACCCTCGAAGACATGCAGAAATGTGCTATTAGTGTGGAAGCCAATCTGCTGGCAAAACGAGCACGTCAAAGGAATGAAAGGAGAGTCACGATCAAAGAAGAACCTTCCACGTCTAACAATGATTACAAAATGGATACTGTAGTCAAATCATTGGCATTATTACTTGAAATATCGAACATTTCCGACAGAAATCCTCTGAGAGATGACACTCCTGCTCCCCAGATTCGAAACCCTAATTTCAGAAGAAACCCCCCTCAGATCAGGCAAAGGGATCCCAGGGACCAAAGATATCAACGAGATCCTAGGGATCAAAGAGAACCAAGAGGTCCGGATCCACCGATTAGGCCTCCCCTATAGGAAAACTATGTTGATGATGGAGAGGAAGTAGTAGAGGAATTGGAAGACACTCATATAAACCTCATGGGAATACACGATAATGAGGCCATTTTCCTTACTCAAGAAGAGCAGGAGCTATTCCTGCTAAACCAAACAAAGGTGAGTGGGGAGACTGAAGGTGAGGGGCAACCAACCTGGGAGGATGACATTCTGGAAGTACACCAGCAGTACAACCTGCGGAGTAAGAAGACGGAAGGAAATTCCCCAAGAAGGACGACCGAAACGCAGAACGTAGCCGAATCCCAAAAAACTCCTGAGAAAGCCATCGCTGGAAAGTCTTTCGAGAAAGGTAAAACTGCTACTCCGGTGAAGAAAAGCATCACCATATTGAAAATACCAGCGCAGCCCGAAGTTTCACCTGTTAACCTGCCTAGTACTTCTGACCGGAGGGATATGGACCAACCAGAGTCGACGAGTCAGACCCGGACTTCTGTGCCTTTTAGCCTAGAAGCGGAATTGGCCAAAATTAAAATTCCTGTCCCACTAACAGAGTTGATAAGCCGAGGCAGTTATCATTCACAGGTACTAAAGGCATTAGCCATTGAGCCTGGCATAGGCACCCAAGCCTTGGCTATCGGATCAGTGACCCACTCAGACACTGTGAACCTCACTGACGATCGCCCCGAACTCCTTTTCGGACCGGCAGTGGATGGTCGAGACGATACCGGGGATGTAGCTCCCTTTTATATCAGTTTGAACATACATGATTTGATACTGCATAATTCCATGTTGGACTCAAGTGCCTCACACAATTTAATGCCCAAAGCTGTAATGGAAAAACTGGGATTGGAAGTCACTAGGCCTTACAAAGACCTCCACTCTTTTGACTCCAGCAAAGTCAAATGTATTGGTTTAATTAAAGATTTGTGCATCACCCTGGTACAAATTCCTTCGAAAAGCATGATAATGGACGTGGTGGTCGCAGACATTCCGCCAAAATATGGTATGTTACTGTCCCGGTCTTGGGGAGCTAAGTTGAAAGGAACTTTGCAGCTGGACATGTCTTACGCCACTGTACCAGTGTTTGGACAACAAAGGAGGTTATACAGAGAAACACTGATGAAGTATATGGTCAGCAGTCAAGAGAAACCTCATAATTACCCCCTTTACTCTACCCATTCAGATTTAGATTCATTCATCTTGTACAATGATGGTGATACCGAAGAGCAAGATACTCAGCTGACAGAAGATGTAGCTGGTCAAGATGAAGGTCCGGAAAGCGGTGAGGCAGCAAAGATGGAAAATGAAATCACAGAAGATTTACCCGCTGACTTCTGGAGTATGGACTTCGATAGAGATGTGAGTAAAGAAGGGGCGGGAGCTGGAGTCTGGTTGCATAATCACCGAAAAAGGTATTCAGAAAATCACTCGTATAAGTTAAATTTTCACTGCACTAACAACGTCGTTGAGTATGAAGCTTTAATGCTAGGTCTGAAGCTCTTGAAAAAAGTTGGTGCTAAGCAAATAATGGTAAGGGGTGAATCTGAGTTAATTATTAAGCAAATTAAAGGTGAATATGTTGTTAAACATCCACGCCTTAGAGCCTACAGGAATGCAGCTCTCGATGCTTTGAAGTGTTTTAACGAGGTTGACTTGCAGGTAATGCCGAGAGGACAAAATATTTTGGCTGACGGATTAGCTACATCAGCCGCGTCCTGCAAGATTCATTTCCGCCAAACCCGACCATACACTGTTGAGGTTAAATGCAGGCCTACAGTCCCCGATAATATCAGGTACTGGCAAGTGTTTGGAAATGACGATCAGATAGAGGATTTTCTGCAATGCAAGAACGATTTTGAATGTACAAACATAGATCTTGAAAATGAAAACGAAAATGTAAATAACTCTAAATTCGAAATAGATAGTGTTAATATTGTAAATACAGTAGTTTCAACAGATACAGTGGACTCAGGAGAGTTAGGGGATGAAGAAGTGGGTGCCGATGTGTTACAACTGAAAAGCAATGTCTTACCTAGAGGCCTTGTCCCTTTAGAGGATCTGTTTGACAGTGATGATGTAGCTAAGAAACCAAAACTAGAGGCTCACGGGCAGGAGGTAGAGGACTGTAATATAGGAACTGACGAGAAGCCTAGGATGGTCAAACTGTCCAAATCTTTACCCCCAGAACAAAAGCTTAAGTACATGGAACTATTCAAAGAATATTCAGATTCTTTTTCCTGGGGTTATGAAGATTTAAAAGCCTACGACACCAGCATTATACAACATAGGATTCCCATCAAGGAAGACCATAAACCATTTAGACAAAATCTTAGAAGGATAAATCCCAAATTGCTTCCCTTGATAGAAAAGGAGATCAAGAAAATGTATGATGCCAAGATCATAGTCCCACTACGTTTCTTGAAGTGGGTTTCTAATTTAGTCCCCACACGCAAGAAAACCGGTGAAATCAGACTCTGCATAGATTTTAGAAATCTAAACAAAGCATCCTTGAAGGATAATTACCCCTTGCCTAAGATGGATCACCTCCTGCAAAGTGTGGTCGGGTCCAGTCAAATTTCCCTGTTAGATGGTTTCTCAGGTTACAACCAGGTCCTAGTTCACCCAGACGATCAAGAAAAGACCGCTTTCACCACCCCATGGGGCACTTTCATGTACGTGAAGATGCCTTTTGGTTTGATGAATGCAGGAGCAACATTTTAGAGGGCGATGGACATCGCCTTCATTGAAGAGACAGGTAAGTTTATTGTCGTTTATTTGGATGATGTGACTATTTTTTCCCAATCTGATGATGAACACTTGCGACATCTTAGACGAGTTTTCGAAAAGTGTAGGAGGTTCGGGATTTCATTGAATCCCAAGAAATGTCTCTTTGGGTTAGAAGAGGGTAAATTGTTGGGACATATCATCTCTAAAGAAGGAATCAGAATTGATCCCAGCAGGATAGAGACCATACTAAAGATAGAACACCCCAGAAACCTTAAAGAACTACAGTCATTCATAGGGAAAATTAACTTTCTTCTAAGATTCATCCCTAATCTGGCTGAACTCCTCCGCAACATTACCAATATGATAAAAAAGGACGCTAAGATAAAATGGGACCCCGAGTCCAGATCATCTTTTGAACAAGTCAAAAAGGCACTCACTGAAGCCCCAGTTTTGATTAGTCCCAATTTTACTAAAGACTTCTATCTTTTTTCTTTCGCCTCTGAACATACGATAGCGGCTGTATTACTGCAGAAGAATAGTGAAGGGTATGAACAACCCATCGCTTTCTTCAGCAAAGCCCTAAGAGATGCTACATTGAATTACAACATCATGGAGAAGTAGGCTTTTGCTCTGGTAAAATCTATAAAGGACTTCAGGGTCTATATTCTTCATTCACACGGCATAGCATATGTTCCAAACATAGTGGTGAAAGACATCCTGACACAAGACAACCCTGACGGGAGAAGGGGGAAGTGGATTGCAGTTATTCTAGAATACGACATAGAAATTAAGCCCACAAAATTGATCAAAGGCCAAGGCCTTGCTAAATTAATGGCTGAATCTAACTTTCAAGCTCTTGACATTAATTTTCTAGATGTGGCAGGTGAGCAGGGTGAGATGGCGACTCCAAACATTAAAGAGGTTTTTCTAAATTCTCCATGGTATGCAGACCTTATTTTTGTTTTACAAAACTTACAAGCTCCCCCTGGTTTAACTAAAACTAAAGCTAGATTTTTAAAGTTGAAGGCTTTGAAGTTTTGTATTCTAGAAGGAAATTTGTATTGGAAATACCCTGCAGGTATTTTTTTAAATTGCTTGCTCTAAGATGAAGCTGACAAAGTGTTGCAGGAGTTCCATGCAGGTGAATGCGGTGGCCATATGAGCTGGAAGGCTACAGCCAACAAAATACTGAGAGCTGGTTTTTACTGGCCCACCCTGTTTGCAGATGTACATCAGAAAGTAACAGCTTGTCACCAGTGTCAGCTGTTTGAGGGAAAAAGGAAACTCCTTCCTTACCTCTTAAACCCATCTCAGTTGAGGCTCCGTTCCAGCAGTGGGGACTCGATTTTATTGGAGAGATACACCCTCCTTCTTCGGGCCAACATAAGTGGATTCTCACTGCCACTGACTACTTCACCAAATGGATCGAGGCTGTACCAAGCAGGCAAGCCACTGACGYTGTTATTAYTARATTTCTTGAAAACAATATTTTATCCCGTTTTGGTTGTCCTAGGAAGATCATTACTGACAATGCAGCTGCCTTTCGGTCGAAGAAGCTTATTGATTTTTGCAGTCGTTACCACATTGTCTTGGGGCACTCTACAGCCTACTACCCTCAAGGGAATGGGTTGGTGGAATCCTCGAACAAGACCTTAGTAAACATCATCAAGAAAACATTGCAGGAGAATAAAAAATCATGGCATGACAAGCTGGTATTTGCTTTATGGGCAGATAGGCTCACCACCAAAAGGTCAATTGGTATGTCACCATACTAGTTGGTATATGGTACTGCGGCTGTTTTCCCAACTTCGTTAGGAGTCCCTGTCATGAAGTTACTTCAAGAGATTCAAGCTGAGCCAAATGACTCCCAGAGAAGAATCAATCAGATGATTCACTTGCAGCAGACCAGAGAGGAAGTTTTCAACAAAACACAGGTTATCCAAGAAAACATTAAGAAGATCTTTGACAAGCAAACCAAAGAGGATGATTTTGAACTAGGAGACCTGGTGTTAAAATGGGATGCCAGGAACGAGGACAAGGGAAAGCATGGGAAATTTGATCGTCTGTGGACAGGCCCTTACATGATCCAGGCTTTCAGAGGACACAATGTCTTTCTGCTAAACAATGCCGATGGGTCAGATCTGCTAGGAACACCTGTGAATGGCAGAATGTTGAAGCATTATATTCCCCCCCAGTAAAGCTTTGAAGAAATCACTCTCCATTGTACATACCGTTTTAATTTTCAGTATCTACTTGCATTTTTCGAATGGAGAACGGCGGTCAGTTTGTTGAAGCCCGAAGAGAAGGCCCTAAGCTGCTGATCGCAGTCCTTCAATACCTTTCTTAGAATCAGACCAATGAAGATTACCAGGCAGAGTGGTTCAGGATGACAGGAAGACTGGATTCTTGGCGCTTAAACAGGGCAAGTGCCATCCCTATGTGGAGCCGCCTGTTATCACCCCATAAATTATGGGAATCAACTCATGACTTGGATTTATTCTGTATCTGGTGATCTTGTCGACAAATGATATTTCATTTCTTCAAACAATTTGTGAAAAGAAAAGAAAAAGAAAAAGAAAAAGAAAGAAAAATAAAAGAGGGCACAAAAGAAATGGAAACAAAAGCCCCATGCAATAATGGCAATTTGGTCATACCGTTCAAGCATGACCAAGTTCTTTTGAATTTTCAATGTTGATAGAATTAGTGAATACATATGATCAGACCATCTAATCCTGATCAGATAACCTCTAGGTTAGAAGTAGTGAATACATCTGATCAGACCATCTAATCCTGATCAGATAGCCCCTAGAAAGAATAAAATCTTGACCCAACTGTTTAATCTGGGTTAATTGCCTTGTGACAGTAGGTTAGGACGTAGATTAATTGCCTTGCCTCCCTTGCCAAAATGAAGCCAGATCGATAAAGACGTCACCCTATGTCTCCCATGCCTGAATGTAATTGAATTGATGTCCCCTTGGTGGTGTACAAGAGAAAAATCGAAGGAA
This sequence comes from Picea engelmannii, assembly GCA_009831015.1. Taxonomy (NCBI): domain Eukaryota; kingdom Viridiplantae; phylum Streptophyta; class Pinopsida; order Pinales; family Pinaceae; genus Picea; species Picea engelmannii. Next base: position 1,249,180 of record ML776957.1, on the reverse strand, counting down.
AACCCATGAGAATGTCCTTATCCTAAGTTTTCCTACATGTGGTATTTTTCGCCCCCGACTATGTCTCATTCACTTTTCAATGTTCCGGATCACTATGATTATATCAACGACCCACATTTGATTTCAGACCCCCTTAGTGTTCTGCTTTTAATCAAAAGGGGGGGGGCCTGAAATCGGTGGTAAAGTTTGTGCAGATCTGGACGGTCATGACAGGGGCACGCAAATCAACGGCTCATATTGGATTCTGGACCCCCCCGCCCGTTCTGCCTTTAACAGAGGGGGGGGTCTGGAATTGGTTATAAATCGGGCGCATATCTGAACGGTTCTAAAATGAGCGCCCAGATCGACGATCCACACTGGATTCCGGACCCCCCCGCCGTTCTGCCTTTAATGGAGGGGGGGGTCCGGAATTGATATTAAAGAAGCGCGCACATCTGGATGGTCATCAGACAAGCGCGCTGATCAACAGTTCTTGGCTGATTTCAGACCCCCCCTGGGTGTTCTTCTTTTAACCAAAGGGGCGGGGGTCCGGAACGAATATTTTTTCGGCGGGCCCCTTGTTACACATGGCACATTTATATTGGCCCATAAGTCAAATCCCCCGCCTGTTACCTGACATCCCCTCACCCATGGACGTCATCATCCACTATCCCCACTTGTCCCACTTGCCCTCTGGGCCAAAGTCCCATCCCGTTAATACTGTCCGTCCACGGTGTCAGCGCCATAACACCCTTCACTCATGAGCAGCCCCCTTTGGCGACTTTGCACCCCCAATCACCAGCCTCCACGTCAGTCGCCCGTATATTCTGGTCACCGTCACCTGCCATGTCACCTCAAGTGGCCCGTTGTCCATTAATAACGGGATAATATGTCTGTTGTCATGCTGACTATTTTCCCGCTTTCGACCGACCCATTTTTAAATAAAAACATCGTTGTGCCCATTTGCATTCTTTATTCATCCCTCATGCCAAAACCATCCATCGCACCAGAGAACGCGTCTACCCTTTTCCCCATTGCTTCCCCATCGCTTTCTTCCACCTCTAGTAGACCCCACTAACGTTGTTTGTTGCAGGTACAATTGCAGAGATGGCGTCTAAAACAAAGAAAACGGACAAGGAAGAGAATCCATTCGTTCCTCCTCCGGTGGACCTGGATAAAGTTCCCCTGGTCGACAAGGACCGGTTGATAGCTGACACTATATGTAGTTTCGACTTCGCAGATTTGCAGTCATGGCTTCGGGAAGTCTTCCTGGACCAGAGTGACGAGACTGGGCTATGGGAGTCCAATTTCCCTTATATCTTTTCCCCCAAATCCATAATTTCCCCGAGTTTGCCCTCCGCTGCCGGGTCCACTACTTACCCGACCAAAAAGCCATCATGTCTTCATCCGGGGACGTGATTTTCTTCATCACCCCTGAGGACATCGATCAGATGTTACAAATCACCAGAGTAGATCCTGTTTCCCCTTTTAACCTAGAAATCCTCACCGAACTTTACCAGAAGATGACTTTCCCGCAGAGAGCTCATATTTTCGAGCTGTTTTTTCCCACTTCCACTCCTCTCCCGACCACCAGCCCCCCGTACCCTTCTTCCATGTTTTCCATCAAATGGAATCAGATTATATCGGCTGTGTGTGCTCTACTGGGATACTACTCAGATCAATGGGTGGATGAGCCAATCATGGGTTTTCTGTCCATCTTTTCCAACGACGAACAACCAACCACGCAGTTCGACTACAGCACATTCCTGGAAAATAACATCCATGAGCAGTTCGTAAATTTTGACACCGAAGGAATGTTCAGATACTCTTCCATTATGGCTTACATGTTCATCTATTTCCAAGCCGACAAGTTCAACTTCTCCATGCAAAAGATGGATGCCAACGGGAAGCCTCAGCCCGTCACAGCGTGGACGTCTCTCCTGAGGAGAAATTCCGCCGAATACGACTTCACGGCGTTCGTAGATCAGTTTTATCACCCAATGGTATGTATGTTGAGTGGCATGCCTGAGCCACGGGTAAATGACGAGGTCCGGAGAGTTCTACACCTCTCAGAAAGTGATAAGACAGGAGACTGGTACTTGTATCAGAATCACTCTGAGATCCGAGTTTATGGGTGTGAGATGGCACCATTCAAGCTTCCGAGATACATACCAGTAAGGATTTTCGCTTTGGAATACATTAGGCAAATTATGAATTCTGATGATATTCACTTTGTCTCTCTTAAAAAGAAGCAACAATTACGGATTAAAGGGCAGATAGGCTCTTTCATCTGCAATAACAGAGGTGCAGGTGATGAAGCAGACAGACTCTTGAGGGAAATGAAATTCACGACAAGCTTCCCCTGACATTATGATCCCCATGGCATCATTTCTGAGATGAGAATCAAGAATAAGAATGCTCCATATGTGCATGAGCCTAGGCCTGAAATCGAAAAATTTGCTAATCAAGTAGAATGGGAGCCCGATACATTGGAGGACGTGGAACCGACTGTCAGAATGGAAGAGCAGGTACCCTCAACAAGCGCACCACCCGCGGCCACACCTCAGAATGTCAAGGAGAAGAGGCCCCGGCAGGAATCATCTTCTCTGGTCACATAGGTGTCTCCGGAGGAATTTGAATCGCACTCCAAAAAGCCGAGGACAGCTCCAACGACAGGCACGATAGTAGAGTAAGAGATCCCACTCACCACAGTGGCCACCACTGGTGCTAAGCAGCTCAGTTTTCCTTTCGGCTCCAGTCAGCATAAGGAGGGTATAAAAGAAATAAAATCCTCAGATTCTCCATTGGATACTCCAAGTAGCTCTGGGCCCGAATTGGGCATTTTTGAAAAATATGACACGATCAGAAAGAGGAACCAGTCGCTCACCAATAGCACTTATGCACAGTTCCAGAAGCAGTCATCCATGGATCAGCATAGACTCCTCTCAGAATTTGATATAGAGAAGGGTAGGATGCACCTGGCGTTCCTCCATGCACAAGTACCTGATCCAAAGGTGATATCCGACTACAAGAGGTCAACATTCGAGTTTCAAGCAAAAGATGTGCATCTGGCAGATCAGATGGATCTGCATAAGCAAATTGGGGAGATGATCTCCCACACTTTAGCCCGCGTTGCAACTTCTGCGTCAAGGCTTCGGATAGCTTTGAGCAATGCCCAGACCTAGCTGAAGCTGGAAAAAATGTCTTGCTTCGCGAAAGATAACAGGATAAAAACACTGGAGGAGTTGGTCCTCAAGATAGGATACGATCCTGCGAACGTCAAGGCTGCTGAGGAAATGATCAAAAAGAAAAATGCTGACATAGCAGCTTTGAGAAAATAGTTGAAGCTCCCACCAACAGAGGACCCACAGACAAAGGAAATAGCTGAAAGAGAAAGTGAAAAAGATGAAATGTTGAAATTACTCCTGGAGTAGAGTGCACAATTAAAGGAAATGGAGGTAGAGATGGGGAGACTTCTCAAGGAGAAAGAACAGACGAAGACAGTGGAGGGCATCACCTTAAGTGCTATCCCAATTGCAGGGTTGAGCACAGCGACAGTGACAACAGTTCCATCCGCAACTACAGAGAAGGTACCCGAAGGCACCATAGAACTGGCCAAGTCTATGGAGAGAATGAATTTGCAGGAGTCTGAAATCAGTAGACTTAAGAAAGAATTAGAAAATCTCCAGGAGCTGAAGACTTCCTTTCAGACTAGTCTGTCAAAGGAAAAGCAGGTGAACGAGCAGATAAGGAAAGAGCTGCAGCAGCTACAGAAACAAACATTGGCCGAAAAAACCTTGGCTGAAGTTAAAGAACTTGTGTGGACTGACATCTCTAAGTCCATCAATGAAATCTGGCCAATGGTTCAGATCATGTTCGAACAGAACGAGTTGCTCGAGAGGAGCAAACAGGCTGTGGAGAAAATCAGGACTGAACTGGGCGACATGCCAGCCCAGGCCAATGAGATCATAAG
>ML776957.1:1166964-1218933 GCA_009831015.1 Picea engelmannii | reverse complement strand
AACTATATCCCATGCCTCATTCTTATCCAAGGCATCCATTTCTTCAACCATGGCCTTCTTCCAGAGTTTACTATCCTCTGAATTCACTGCTTTCCTGACAGTTCTGGGATCATCATCAGTAATAGATAAAGCAAAATTGGAACAGAAATCAGGTGGACTATACCTTTCTGGTTTCCTTCTATCTCTCACTGATCTCCTCAATTCTGGGGTATGAGGTTCTTCTTCTTCTGCTTCTACTTCCTCTGCTTCCTCTTCTTCAGATGATTCAGATTTTGCATCATCCAACTCAAGCTCTGATACCACATGTAATTTTTAAACCTGCGAAGTAAATCAATGCATATATATTCTTAAGCAAAACAGAAATTAATCAATGGCTCATACACAGAATACACAGAGATCTTTACCGGAAACCCTCAACTGGGAAAACCTTTCTTTTTCATTATATCGAATTTCACCATTCACCATACAATATATACAATGTTTTTAGGTATTCCGTAGATACCAAAAACCTAATCCCTTAATCCGGGATTAATTTACAAATCAGCTAAAAATAGCAAAATCCGCTAAAAATAGCAAAATCCGCTAAAAATAGCAAAAACCGCTAAAAATAGCAAAAAACCGCCCAAAAAACCGCCCTAGTTTGTACGGATCATCAGATGCAGTTGTCGTATCTGACGCACCAACACACACACACATGCAACAAATATAACACATACCCAACAATTAATATCTTATCCCTTCATTATTATCTTATCTCTTTATTTAATGTCTTATCCCCTTATTAATATCTTATCCTTATATTTAATGTCTTATCCCCTCCCGCATACGTAAATCATTCAATTAAATAAATTAAAATTATTAACCCTCTTAAATTTATTACCCTTGTCATTGAATGTGAAAGGTAATTAATTAATTAATTAATTATTTAATCAAAAGTTATAAAAATTAATTAATTAATAAATATTTAATTAATATTCTTATGCCAATTAATTACCTAATTAATTTTGCTTAATAATCCCTAAGCATATATTCAACTAGGGTTGTTACATTAGGTCTCTGTTGTTCCCACTTCGCTCCGGTGCTCTTGTGAAATCAAGTCCAAGACAACAAAAACCAACCAAAGTGAAGATAGCCAAGTATATTCAATGTCAACCTATGCATATGATCAAGGAGTTATGCAATAAAATAAGAGTAATTTTATGGGAAAGGGACATGCCACTGTATTATATTAATTGAGAGTAGAAGATACAACCAGATCACCTTGATGTCACAAGATTCCTTTCAATGACCCTTGGTTCCAACACACACACTTGTTCTATACTTGCATGAAGAAGATCCAATACCACTTGGTGGGCCAAAAAAAGTCTCCAAGCTTATATCCAAGCAGGGTTCTTCACACAATTCTTTCACCAATTCTCCATTCAATCTTGCTTAACCTTTTCCATGAGAATCCTTTAAAAATATAGGAGAAGGAGATATGGTTACATGGATGAGGATGATCCCACTAAATTTGAGAAGTCAGTAGAATGCCAACCATGCAAATGCCAACTCATTTTCTAGAAGATCCCCTTCTAGAACCTTCGTGACCTCTTCTCTTCTTCAAGCTTAAAAATAGGTTTGCACCCTACCTATAGAGTAGACTGCGAACAGTTCGCACCCTACCTATATAACAGACTGCAAATAGTTCACACCCTAAGTGTGGATGGCCTACGAGAATGAGGGATTTTTTCACCCTATAACATAGGCAGGTTGTGAACTCACCTTAAAAATGTGTGTTTGGAAGAAGATAGCAGTCACTTTTCTTAGGCAAAAAGTCTTTGTGGGAACCTGAATACATCACTTGTAGAAACATCACTAGAGTGACCAAAATCATGTGTAACATAATTCCCCCCAACGTATGAGGCTAGAACTTGTGACAACTGAAATACTTTGTAAAATGCGTGTGTCTGTCAGAAACAAGGAGCACACCTAGTCGGAAACTTGTAAACAACCAAGCATCTGTAGAATATAATACCAGTTTTGAGGTAGGCATTCCCATTCTCAGATCACAAATGAATGGAATCGTAAATGTATGTCATGGCCACCAATCATACACTATGGATCCATGTCATCAAAATGCTACATAGCCACCAGGAATACACTATGGATCTATGTGAGAAGACTTGAATAATGACATAGCCATGAGACATACAAAGTGGATCTATGTACTGATACAAATCATACATACTCCATTGTAGCTTGGATCAAAAGAGGAGACCCAGGGTCTTCAATCTCATCACCAGAAAGTACAAATCCATCCATGTGATTACATGTGTTGAACTCGAACATTATAGAAACCACTTGATTATGAGTCATTGACGGGAACCGTTAACAAGTGCGAGGGAAATCACCATTGATGTCGATGACTCCCAAGGTGCCAAAGTACAATCTGAATGAATGTGAATGAATGAGTTGAAATCAAGAACTCGACGGAATCTCTCGATCAAGGATCGATAATGTGAACCCCTGTCGAAAGTGAAGAGACTTGCCATTAAGGCATGCAGGTTCCAAGGTACTAAAGGATTTCTAAGTCTTATTTCTGGATAATGAGTTGGAGTCAATGAAAAAAGAATTGTCACAGGAGGGCCTTGATGTATCCCCCATCAATGACATGAAATAAGTAATAGATTTTGAGGATGAGACAAAGTATGAACAAAGATTAAAATGGACACAGGGAAGGCTGACTTGGTCAGAATGGACAACTACAGATGATTGAGTCAATAAAGGGCTCATTTGAACTTCTCTTAAACATATGAATGACACGACCAAGGACTTGGAAGCACTAACGCAAAGACGACCCAAGATATGACCTTGTAGCAAGTCGAACGAGAGACAAGTGGACTTCCCAACCTGGATTCAATGACGAATAGGGGTGTCATGTTCAAGAGAGACACTTACTGCCATTAATATGAATACGAAAACACATCCCTTTCCCAAAATTTCCCCCACCATTTCTGGCGAGTACCTCTTTATTTTTACACAAGCTTGAGGAGGATAACATATGCTTGTCAATGTAATCTCATCCTTCAGATGAGTCCCTTGGAGTATATTTAACGAACCCTAGGAAGGAGTGGCTTAGTCCCATACAGGCCTTTTGATGTTCTTTTTATGAGTCCAAGGAAAGAAAAACTTGGGGGTTTTTCATGATTATAGAGTCTGGAAAAACACCTAAAACAGAACTCTCTCAGTTCCTTTTTCGTAAACTAGTCTGATGAGACTGAAAAAGAGATAAAATATCGCTCAACAGACGTTATCTTCAAATACTTTAACAAGAGTGAAAAGAACAAGATCACTCAGCAATCTTTTCATTTTTACGGAGTGTGAAAAGAGATTAAAGGATACTCCCTTAGGTTCGTTGTTTTCATGTTACCGTGATGAGTACGAAAAAATGAGAAAAAGTATACTCGTTTACGTTCTCATATTTTTTCGATCGCAAGAATGAACGATGACTAAGATCGAGGTTTTTCCTAAAAAACCCTAAAAAGGTAGTCGTATATGCGAGAAAAACAAGAAACACTCATACCCCTTCGTTCGGACTTCGCAATTGCTATGGCTGCAAAAAGCCATACTCACAAGGCGATTAAGGCATTAGGTTTTATAAGGAAAATATATAAAAAATCAATTAAAAATAGTACAAAGTGAATAAATATGGGTAAAAAGGGATTTTTACTATTCCATTGTGATTTTTCCAAAAAACTTGTCCAACCACCTCATTTTCCCTCAAATTTATTTTCTCGATTGTGGGAGGCACAAGCGATCATTCAGCTAACCATTTCAACCAAGGAGGTAAGATCTTGATCTTTCAACTTTTCATGGTTCATTTTTTTGTTTTTATTGGAAATTTCTTGGATTTTAAATCCATTTTAGGGCCACACCATGCGCTCGAGCATTCTCGCAGGTGGGCCTTGCGAGACCTGCAAGAATCTAATATTCTTGTGGGTGGTCTTTAGGGCACCTGCGAGAATCTCGTACTGTGCCAAAGGCTCACATGTGAGGGCTGGTACATGGATTTTGAATTTACGTTTTGCTCAATAAAAAATATGCCAAGGTTTGGAACAAGTTGCTAACTCTTCTCTCATGGCTCTTGTGCATGTGTTTGACCATCACAATGTTGGAGTGGTGCAAAAGAGAACACGAGGAAGATGATGCTATTGTTGGGAATGACCTGGGTACCGTCGCTGCCCTCCGGGACTGTGGGCTCTTGAAATTCTTCATGATTCCAGGCATGAGAGCCCAACTTAGATTGTTTGAATACTTGGTCCACATGTGGGATGTGGACCAACAATTTTTTCACGTGGAAGTCCATACGCTAACCCTAGATATCGAGGATATCTATTTTCTAACGGGGTTATCATGGCATGGATACCATGCTAGCTTGATCAATGGACAAGGTGGCAGACTCCCTATGAGTGAGTATTGTCATTAGTATTGTGTTCCTGAGGCAGAAAGAAGCAAGGGTAAGGTTTCTATGTGGGGGCTCCAAGACTTGACCCTGTGAACCATCTTGTTCACTATTGCATGCATGGCTGGGAGCGTGGCTCCACACATGGCTCTCCAGAGCTACTTACAATATGCCATAGAGTGCACAGAGCCTCGGGTCTTCAACTGGTTGGATACAGTTCTCCGCAGTATAAAGAGGCAATTAGCGAAATGCAGGAGGGGTAACTTGCAGCAGTTTGGGTATGGATCACTTTTGGTGTCCTTCTTCCTTGAGAGGGTCCCACTGTTGTGATTATAGGTTGATTGGGGTTTACCATCCCCACAGGATCCGAGGATGCTGAGGTGGTGCAACCTCATGGGTTGACATGTAGTTGGGCCTATAATCAGGTACAATGATTCATTTTTTGATTGGCTAAGGCCCCAGATGTTGATGATTGACGACTACGCATATGATGGTTTGGATTTCTGAGGGGATCTAGATTGGGCCCTGCCTGAGGATGCTCAGTGGGGTGATCTAGGTAAGAAGTGCACATTTTGTTCTTTTTAACTATTTTTTTAATTTTTATCATATGAAATGTTTTTGTGTTTATCCAAGAACTAATCAAAAAATCTTTTTGATGACACAGATGTGAGGCCCTATCAACCTCCGGGACCGTCTCCTATTCAACAGTGAGGAGAAGTGGCTTTAGTGGTGAGATGGGATGCCGAAGACTATGAGGCAGTGCAGTAAAACTTGGAGGGGTTGACCGTGGACATCCCAGATATGGCTATTGGGGAGATCCCTAGACGTTACCAATGCCATAATGTGGGTGTGTCCTAGTCTATCAGTCAACTGCTTCATAGGGTGGCCCAAGCAGTTGTATGTTATCGTGAGCGTCATCCGTGATGCTATTTTGTAGAAACCATGGGCTTTGTATTCAAGATTTTGGTCCTTGGAAAAAAACTTTATGTAAAAACTTTTGATCATTATATACATATATATGGCCTCTTCCGGCTTATCTTGTGTTGTGTTATACATGTAACGTGTGATTGGTTTATAAAATTCCCAAATGTCTGTCCAACACATAGTTAGCTAATGCATCAGTCAATGTATTTAGACATCTAGGAATGTGTTGATACTCAATATAATAAAAATAACGTTCCAAGAGGCGAATTAGTAAATATACCCGTAATAAAGTACGACTTCGAATAGCATAGACATTACTTAGCTGTAGTACTACTAGCTGTGAATCGAGTCGTATAACGAGGTGGCAAATACCAAGAGAAATGGAATCAATTAAAAATTCGATGATGGCAGTATATTACTCGATATTGTTGGTCGCACGACCAGAGCATACACCTCGTAGACTGATAAATTCTTTTGTAGGTGCGTAAATTGCCCATGCAGCAGAAGCAAGATTCTGAGTACTACGACTAGCGCCATCGGCGAAGCCAATGTGGGGTAGCTAAGACTCCAACATATGGAAACGAAGCATAATGTAAGATAAGTGGTCAGGGGAAAAGACCAAATAACGAAAAAATCATATTAAAGTAACACACAAAAATTATGATACAATAAAATACAAGCACTCATGCACATGTGATCTTAGGCATAGTACTTCTTTAAGTACAACCCATTTCTGGGTTCATTGAAGGGGATACCGTCATAGTCTACTAACTCGTAAGCTCCTTTCTCCAAAACTTGTCTAATGATATAAGGACCTCACCACATCGCTTCAAACTTGTTGGCTCCTAGCATGTTCTGATCTTGTTCGTAAAGAAGAACCGGATCCCCTTCGAAGAAAACGTGTGGCCTGACATGTTTTTCGTATTGGGCTTTGACACGTTTCTTCTGGGATTATATAACTAGTGTGGAATTGCGACGGGTTTTGTCTAATTGCATTAGATACAATAGATATTATTATTTGGCAGAAGTGTTCAGGAGAAGTTCGACGACTAGTTTTAAGGAGGGTATCTCACATTCAATAGGCAAGATGGCTTCTAGACCATAGACTAACTGGAATGGTGTAAACTCAGTAGCAGACTTAACGGATGTCCGGTAAGCCTACAATGCTGAAAACAACATCGTGTGCCAACTCATTTTGTGAATACCTATCATTCATCGAAGCATGGTAATGAGGACCTTGTTTATTTCTTCAACTTGGCCGTTGGATTGTGGGTAATAGGGTGTTGAGTTTTCATGGCGAAGACCCAACTTTTCCGTGAGTTTGGACATCATGAAGTTCCTAAAGTGGCTACTGTGATCAGTAGTGATATCCTGAGGAACACCAAAATGAGCAATGATGTGATTGAATATGAATAATGCTACAGTCTTTCCGGTATTGTCGAATGTTGGCATCGCCTCAGCCCATTTCGTAAAATAATCTACGGCTACAATAATCTATCCATGCCCCCCGACCGAGTGAGGGTGACATGTCATGAAATCGATACCCCATTTCAAAAAAGGACCAATGGAAACCACAGGGTGTAGAGGACTGGGGTGTGAACATATTTTATTGTTGTAGGTTTGGCAAGCCTGGCATTTTTGGACGATAATTATACAATCGTTCAATAAAGAAGGCCAAAAATTCCCTTCCTGTAAGATTTTCTGGCCAGTAGCATACCTAGATATGTGACCACCACAGGCCCTAGAATGGTAGTCATTTAGGGTTTTCTTGCCTTCATCAAACGTGAAGCAATGCCAAAAAATGGAGTCAATCCCATGACGATAAAGAGTATCACTGTGGATAATATATTGATAGGCTTGGTAGCATATTCAACGGTGGTCAGTGCTAGAAAAATTGGGCCAAAAATTCTAGGTCTGGAGATATATGATGATATATTTGTACCAAAGGTCATTGGAACTGATCAGGAAAAGGGATTCATCAGGTAATGAATCTTCTTCTACATTTTCCGTCTCAGAGTGGAGAAGGTCGCATATCAATTCGGCAAACACCAAGGATTTCTTGGACTTAGTATGTTCGAATTCCAACTCAAACTCTTGGATTATTACGATCCATTTGGAGTATTTTCCCCCTAGCAATTGATTTGTAAGAATGTGTTGCATAGGGTTGCAGTTAGAAATCACTTAGTTTTGCGTAAAAGGATATAGTGCCGGAAACGTTGAACTGCTTAGACAACTGTTAAGGTCAGTTTTTCAACATGTAAATACTTGTTTTTGGTAGTCGTGAGACTCTAACTCAAGTAATAGATGACATGTTCGTCATGAGAATCATCCTCTTGGACGAGAACCATAGCGATGGTATAGTACGAGGTTGTGAGGTAAAGGACATAATCTCGACTGTAATCAGGGGGGAAGAGTAGGGGGGTACGTGTCAAATACAATTTCAAAGCTTCAAAATATTTGTTGGCAGTGGTATCCCATACAAACTTAGAACCTTTCTTGAGCAGTCATGTAAATCCAAGAGTTATCTCAGCATAGTTCGGGATGAAACGATGAAGAAAGTTTTCCTTCCCTTGCAAACTTTGTAACTAGTGAAGTGAGGAAGGAAGAGGGAGATTGAGAATTACCTTGACCTTCAATGGATATACCTTGATCCCTTGACATGAAACAATAAATCCCATAAGTCAAGCAGATTCTACGCAAAAAACACATTTGTGGGGATTCAAGCGTATATGGTAAAACCGACATCGAAGGAAAATGGCATGGAGGTGTATTCGATGATCTACACAATGCATGGAATGAGTGCGTAAGTCATCGAGATATGGCTGCACAATGTTCTTTATGTCATGAAAGGCATAAGACATGGCACGCTGAAAAGTTGCACTTCCATTCTTTAAACCAAATGGGAGTTTCTGATAGGTGAAAGTGCCCCAAGGACAAATAAAAGCGGTCTTGTGTTGGTCTGCTGGTATGATATTGATTTGATTATATCGAGAGAAACCATCCATCAGAGAAAATATTTCTCTTCCGGCACAATCGTCGATGATCTGGCCAACGAAGGGGGTAGGAAAGTTGTCTTTAGGACAAGCTTTTTTAATGTCTTTATAATCAACGCACACACAGATTGTTCCTTGTTTCTTGTTGATTGGAACAAGGCTGGAAATCGAGTCAGTTAGCACCACCAGGTAAATGAATCCATCCTTCAAAAGTTTCTCAACTTCAAGCTTGATAGTGGCCTCTTTACGTGGGTGGACAGGACGAAGTCATTGTCGGATGGGTTTTGTGCCCAGGTATGTCTTAATTTCATGTACCACAATGTCAGTGTCAATACTCGACATTTCTTCATAGCTCCATGCAAATACATCATGAAATTCTTGGAGTAGAGACTTGTAGGTGACCACTTCATCATGGGAACACGAAGCTCCGATATGCACATTTTCAACAATTCCAAGTTTTATCGATATGTCAAGAGGGAGGGTGGGTGAGATGTTACTTAAGTTCCCTTCATAGAATATATCATGTGTAGACTTGGGAATGGTAGAAATGACAACAACAGTTGATGGGGTCGAGATCCGTTGGTAACCCTTGATGGTGTGTTGTTCCAAGAAGAGGATGGAATGATGATTTCCATCATCCCAAGGGGTGCCTTCCATGGACATAACAGACATAATCATCTCTTTCATGGGAAAAATGATGTGGAAAGGATCTGGAGATAAATCACCAAGAGAGGGGGTCGAAAGGGTTGTCGATTGAATGTCTTGATAAGCGGATTCAACCAGACTTAGTGGCATTTTGTCGCCATATCGAAGATGATCACTGGGGTTGGGTACCATCCATGGGTCTTAAGATGTAGGGGTGTCATGAATAGAGGTGGAGATCATGTTGATCGAGGTGACAAATGGATGTGAAACATCGGGGGGTGGGATGGGGAAAGTGTCCATCAACAAGGAATCTTTAAGAAGACCCACATTGACATTCTCATATCCAGGGGGGGATTTTGCAATGAATGGTACGTTGCTGATACGTGCATCCGAGTGAAAGAAACCCAATTGGTCTATGGTAACCACTTTTCCTTGGTGTGGGAAACGCACAACACAAAAAAGGGTGGACACAACTGCATGCATGGAATCGATCCATCTACAACCAAGTAGAAGGTTGTAATCAAGAGGGGCATCAAAGACCTCCACTTCAATGTTGATCATTTTGCCTTCAAACATAATAAGCAATGAAGGGAGTACACCGTAAGGCTTAAAACCAGATCCATTGAAGGCTTTGAGCATGTTGTGGGATTCATTCAAAGGAGGAGAGCCGATGGCTTTCCAGCAGGTAATAGACATGACACACGTCGAGGCACCCTCATCAATAACTGTTCTACAAATTTTTTTGTCAGAGACAATAACCTGTATTTGGAATGTGAGTTGAGGGGGTAACCTTGGAATGTCATCTTCCAAGTCAAAAATTATTAAATTTGTATCTTTAGGGTCGATTCCACCAATAGCTTTCAACAGTGCCTTCCATTGTATAGGGAAACTTTGAAGGACTTCGAGGGCTGACATCGCGGATGGTGCTTGGGCCAGATCTTCAACAATACTATAGTTCTGGGTATCACGTGCATGAGGATTGAATGCTAATTTTTGAACGACGCCCTTTGGAGGAGGGTGAAATACTGTATCTAGACTCAGTCATTCGAGATGAAGAGGATCGTTGGTAGGTGGGGTCGTGAGAGATGGTTGGACCAATGAAGGAGGTATTGCATCAATCTTCTCTTTGGAGAAAGAAGAATCTTTGGCTCGAGTGGTAAGTGTGATGTCATTCTTCTTTGAATCACCTGTACACATTAAGACATAGGATGTATTGGAGGGGGAAGGTTGTTCATGAATGACCAATTGGGCATGTTGTTGAAAGGGGAAGGGTTGTGACAACATAGGCAGAGTGGGAGGTTTTTGGGTTCCTTGAAGGAACTTAGTAACCTCGGATCATCTTGGACAATCCTTAGTGTAGTGATGATCACCACATATAAGACAAGGGTGTGAGGGTTTGTCCTTATCCCTATCGTCAACAGGTGGTGTTTTGGTTTTCTCAGTTTGCTGATTATTTTTATCCTCCTTGTTCTTACCCTTTCCTCTTTTGGATTTATTTTTGCTGGCATGGGTAGATTGAATGGAATTTACCTCAGAAGTCTTTCCGGTGGGAGGGCTAGGAGACATAAAATTTTGAACATTAGAAGAAATGGATTTGGGGTTGTTGCTAGAGGTCTGGGCATAATGCGGTTGGGCATGGAAAGTGCCAATCACACCGTCAGCTGCATGAGAAGTAGTGGGAGTGGTTGAAGTAGCAGAAGTAGAAGGACGAGGTGTGTTAGGGAGTAAGTTGTAAAGAGTACACATTTGTGAGTAAACAAGGTCTAGGTATTCGGCACGATTGATTGCTTGTTCTTCTATGATAGCTCCACCCATGGAAATGTCACGAGTGATGTCATTCACGAATGATTTTGTGAACCATTCTACCAACAACTAATCGAGAAGTTTGAGTTTGATGAGATGACGTCTCCGTCGCCACTCATGAATGTGATCAGAGATATGAGTGGCTTTGGTTTGTTTGAAAGAACTCAAAATTCCGGTTCTCGTTTCATAGCAGATCGGTAACTGCTAGTGGGTGAGGAAAGCCATAGAAAGAGTGCTGAAATCGGTGAAGAAGCCTCATGGTAATTCTATATACCACTTCACGGTCGAACCTATGAGGGTTTTTTGAAAAAGGCATAGACGAATAGAGTCATCCATCAAGGAGTTGGATGAGCACTAGAGGTGAAAAGTCATTACATGATTGTTCATGTCCTCTTCCGATTTACCATCAAATTTAGGGATGTCGGATGGTAGTTTGGCCGGTATGGTGGGCCATTGAGGAGAGTGATAGATCGGGTCATTTAAAATTCTCGACAAATCAGGGAGGTCTAGGGTGGCTAAGAAGGTAACAGTCTATTCACATGTGGGTACTGGTGACTTTAGGGAGGAAGTCCCATTGGTAGACTAGTAGGACCATAAGCAGTTTTCATATAATGCGAAGATCTGGGAAGATTCAGTGGTTGGTGTGGAGGAAAGTAATTCATAGGGTTGTACCCTGGAACATGGGTGTGGGGTTGAGCGTTCGATCCCCAAATAGGATTAGACATGCTTGGATATGGTTGGCATGTACTAGGGGGTATGAAGGATTTAACTTGAGGCTTTTTACCCCTAGTCAATTGAGGATTATGTTGTATAATATGATTCCAATACTAGGCCAAGGATGGAGGTATGTTTTTTCCATAGGACGGGGTCGTTGGGGATTTCCCTCCAATCAGGGATTGCATCCCAATTGAGATTTGTCCTGCAAAAGGAGGTTGAGTTTGGCCTCCTTGGTGAATTTATCCACCAACAGGAATCTGGTAATTAGGTGTGAAAGATAGGATGGTGCCACTAGGATCAGTGCCTCCGATAGAGGATGGAAGAGGTCCTCTGAAAGGGGATTGAGGAAGTGTTGGAATGAAACCATGAATATGGTGCCTAGAAGGAGTGAAACCTCCAGGAGTCCCAGATGTGATTTTCATCGGAGCAAGAATGGAAGCATTCAACGCATGATACCCAGGTGGAAGTGGTGGGGTGAATCTGGGCAAAAGTGGTGTGCCAATGGGGGCTTGGCTAGTTGCAGTAATCTCGGTGTGAGGACTCGTAGTATCTGGGACCATTGTCTAATGGACCGTTTGTAGAGGGAGGCTCAAGATGTGTTCAGTTGGCTGAGCATCTGTACCAGGGAAATAATAGGTAGTAGTAAAAGGTATTGCATCTAGATCAAATGTTTCAGGAAGCTCAGGTGCAACAGTGATATCAATGCCTTCTCTTGAGCTAAAGAGATCCCATCTAAAAATTCTATTAGTACAAAAAGGATCTTGACCTTGAGGTCCTATGAAAGGTCTGGTTTGTGATCCAAAAGACTGAACAACTAAATATCCATAAGGATTCAGTCGCACAATATGTCTCCCAGAGTCAGGAGGAAGTCAAAATTCCTCTCAAGAATTGGTAATTCAGAACCATTCTAGAGAGTTAGTTCTTTCCACTTGTGGAGTGGAAACGTCTTGGACTTCACTCTGTTGAGGAGAGCCCTCTGGTGAGTTGGTAGGCAAGGTTTGAGAACCTTCCAAATATTTTGGGGGTAAGCCTTGCATTCTATGTGAACAGCGTGGAGGGTCAATTGTGATTGAGTTAGAATCTTACGAAAGAAATTCTATGACCAACTTGAGTAAACAAACAACAAACGCTAGTAAAATCTAGGAAGCAACACCAAGCAAACAAGACCTTCCGATTCCAAAGTAACTAGTTGGTAATGAAATCCAATGACATGACGACGAGACAAGAATGGTATGGGCTAGGGTGGAAAAGTTATTGCTTAACGGACTTACACCCTGGTGAAAGCTCCCACACATAATCGTGGGTATACCCTCCAAGGAGCTCGAGTGAGTCTGGACAACGTTGATTCCAGGTACTGTGAAGACTTGCCCTTTCACATTCACCTTGTGTAAGACCCTATGAAGATAGGCTACTAAGGTTACCACCAACAATAATGATGCCTAGGGGAACAATCGATAGTCCGATCCACATGTAAGGGCAGGGTATCTAGCCTGAAATTAGCTTGAGAGGCTTCCACTCATCATTGTGGGTATACCTTCAAGTGACCCCTGTAATACGTGCAATATATACACCGATATCAACAAAGCAGGGTGAGTAACTCTGTCAATCTCGATGTGACCTCATGTTTAACCCTTGTGTGAGAAGGGCTTCCCAGGACAAAATGTGGCAAATGGAATTTCACGCTCCTTATCACAAGATGTTATTATGTGTTTTTTTCTTTGGAGAGTGTGTATCACTACCTATTCCAAAGCTCTAGCCTAGCTAGTGTTGGTGTAAAAGAGCCCTAGAAAAAGTTACTAGTTAAATTTTAAAATTGTGCAATATTATTAACGACTGTTGTTACTCAAAAGGAGACGGAAATGAAATCAATGTTGTGCGAGATTCTGACCCAACAATGCATAAATAGGAATGAATGATACAAATTCTTTGTTCGATGTATCCTATTTACAGGAGGGAATGAGGAGTTTTCTGGAACAATGTGAACTACAATGTATGATTTTCTCTGAAATTCAATATCAAACAATCATGAACAATGCCAATTCTCTAGTCGTTGTCTTTCAATACTTGAATGCCAATATTTTTCGAATACAAGGGTGCTTTAAAAAAGAAAATGTCTTTAATTTTTCATTATAAAACAAACAACGGGAATGGAACTAAGAAAAAACAAGCAACCAACAAAAAAGAAATCCACAATAAACACCCAAACCAATCTTTCAATGAAGATAAAAATAACAAACTGACAAGACTAGTCTTTTCAAATGCACAAGTGTAACACTTTTCCAAGTAATAAGCAATTGAAAAGGACAACTCATCTCAACTCTTAATCTAATCAAAGTCTCTTGTCCAACCAAGCACTCAGATTTTAAAACCAGAGATTATACCCTTGTTAAGAAAAGGTCAAGAGGTAAAAATTGAGAAAAATGACCAAGACGATATTTTGATTTCCAAAAGCTAATCCTTCATGAGATTTGAAGTCAAGAAACATTCAATCACTAGCTAGAGAATTTCTTCCTAGACACACAAACAAATATGGGCATCTGAGGACACAAAAGACCTATTCCAAAATTTTCACAAGTGAGTTCGCAGGCTGGGAGTGGGGCACAGTGCGAGAATCAAGGATTCTCGCAGGCTAGACATAGGCAAACTGCGAGAAATTCACATTGAACTTAACACCAAGGTGTGAAATTTAGTGATTCTCACAGGCTACAGAAGGGTGCAGTGTGATAAGGTCTGTAATCAAGAAAATTTTGGAAAAAGGGAAAAACTTATGAGGGAACTTCTAGATCTAGGGAGTCTGTAAGGGTTTCCTTAAGACTCAGAGATTTATTGGGAATGGAAAATGGTAGGTTAAGAGAAAATGGCCAAGAAAAATTCACCAAAATGGGTTGTATCCCCAGTGGAGTCGCCAATTTTGTTATCGGATAAATCGGTAGGTGTAGACACTAATAGATCTCCCTAGATCCACCTGGATCTAGAAAAAAATAGGATAGGACACGACTCTTTCCCTAAGTTGTGGTCATTGAATCTACTAATAAGAAGGAATAAGGGACATACCTTTATAGCACTTCCTTAGGTCTTTGTTGTTCCTTCTTTGCTCTGGTGCTCTTATGAAATCAAGTCCAAGAAAACACAAACCAACCAATGTGAAGATAGCCACGTATATTCAATGTTAACCTATGCATATGATCAAGGAGTTATGCCATAAAATAAGAGTAATTTTATGGGAAAGGGACATGCTACTGTATTATATTAATTGAAAGTAGAAGATACAACCGGATCACCTTGATGTTGCAAGCTTCCTTTCAGTGACCCTTGGTTCCAACACACACACTTTCTCTATACTTGCATGAAGAAGATCCAATACCACTTGGTGGGCCAAAAAGAGTCTCCAAGCTTCTATCCAAGCAGGGTTCTTCACACAATTCTTTCACCAATTCTCCATTCAATCTTGCTTAACCTTTTCCATGAGAATCCTTTCAATATATAGGAGAAGGAGAGATGGTTACATGGATGAGGATGATCCCACTAAATCTAAGAAGTCAGTAGAATTCCAACCATGCGAATTCCAACTCATTTTCTAGAAGATCCCCTTCTAGAACCTTCGTGACCTCTTCTCTTCGCCAAGCTTAAAAACAGGTTTGCACCATACCTATAGAGCAGACTGCGAATAGTTCGCACCCTAAGTGTGTATGGCCTATGAGAATGAGGGATTTTCTCACCCTGTAACATAGGCATCTTGCGAGCTCACCTTAAAAATGTGTCTTTGGAAGAAGATAGCAGTCACTTTTCTCAGGCAAAAAGTCCTTGTGGGAGCCTGAATACATCACTTGTAGAAACATCACCAGAGTGACCAAAATCATGTGTAACAGCTGGGTCATACCCAATCTTGAATGTAGGGATGTCGGTTTCTTTGGATAATTTCTTTTCTCCAAAATGTTCTACAAAGTAAGTGGATACAATTGTCCATGTTTGCAGTCTTTGCGAATGTGTTTCCCAACACCTTGCATATTGTCTTGTAAAGGTTTCTACCAAGATTTGATGTAATGTCCCCCAGCCACCCTAGTCGTGCACATGACACTACTTCAAAACCAAACTTATCTGATACATATTTGTAGCACACCCCAGTCTTAAGTCGTTGGGATATGCATGTTGTGTTTGAGTTCATAAACATATATACATATATACATATATACATACATACGTACATACATACATACATACATACATACACACACACACACACACACACACACACACACACACACACACATATATATGTATGTATGTATGTATATATATATATCCAATGCAAATTTAATAGATATAAAAATTCTTCTCATACACATATTCATGTAGAAGCGACAATACACACATACATGCAATATATACAGACAATTCCGATAAACTTTAGATATGTACCTAAACACAACATTTAAACATAGCATGTAAAATCAACATAGATTTGGTACTTATATTTTATGGGAAGACCGCTGACTGCGTGCAAACCTTCCAAAAACCTCCTAGCCTTAGATTGTCCTGCTCCAAGCTATTAGCAGTGGGTCACCCTCGAGTTGGGACTAAATTCCACCTAGGGTAAAGCAAATCCTAGGCTAGGCTGAGACTACAGAAAGATTCACAATGAAAAATGAAGGATTCCCTCTAAGGAGCCTACTTACGCCCACTTCTCAAAGAATGTCATTTCCCATATTCCTATCCCACCTCGGGAATATACACCTTCACTTTTCCATAGTCCATCGACAACTCCACTTCCCTTCCAGGGCTTCAAAAATAAGCCGAATCAATAATTCTCATAGCTCATTAGTAGGTGTTGGACACCCTCCAGGAGAAATCACTTACCCAATAATCTCTCTCACCTGGAAAGAATTTCTCAAAGGCTTGACAACCTGCTTCTTCAACACATGGGCTTGAAAACATGCCTCTTCAAACCACAGGCCTGACCTCCTATTTCTTCTATCTAGCTCTTAATTCAACCAGGTAACCACAATAGCAAAATCAGGTAAGGTAAGGGATGACTCAACAAATTATAGAGGTTCATGATGGCAGAGGATTCAAAAATGGCAAGAAAAGGATGACTATGTGCTTGTTCTGTGAGTGAGTGAATGGGACAAAGGATGGAAAGAATTGTGAGTGAAATCATGAGGAAAGATAGAAAGACTAGATAGTGAACACCCCACAACAATGAAATTTCCCACATAAATATACATGCGTCTTGGATGACACTTATCTCTCCAGGAGCTCATTCCTCTCCACTTGGAGTTCATTCCTCTCCCTAAAGGAACTTAGGATAACATGGTTTATTTCCAAAAATTTAGTAATTTAAGGAAATACATTATAATATTCCCTTAGGTTAAGCCCTGAAGCTTAGTCCCTTTTTCCTAGCCTCTCATCCCCCTTCCCTTTTCCTTCCTAGTGGAGCTTAGTCCCCCATAACTCTTTCTTCGTGGTTGGTCTACACGCAATGATGTATTTTTATTAATGATCTGCATAATTACATATACAAAAATAGGCTCATTGGCCTTAGCATCTAGTCTTTCCATCCTAATAAACACATAATCCTTCCAGCTTATAAATACTTGGCTCACCATCATATGAACTTTGTTAAACTTCATTACAATTTATCAGGGGATCAGCCTTGGGGTATTACAATCCCCTCCCCTTATTTATGCATTCCTCAGTGCATCATATTTACATAACATCAACAAGATTTCAAAAATCTTCAAAAAGATGCGTGTATTCTGCTTGCATAGCATCTTCATGCTCCCAAGTTGTGTCATAAAGACTGTACCAGGTCCACTGGACCTTTACAATCCCTATGGATCGATTATGGAGTTGTTTTATTTTCTGTTCCATAATGCATACGCGATCCACTTGAAAAGTGCTTTCTTGCTCAACCTGAATCACATTCCAATCAATAACATGATTAACATCAGGCATATATTTCTTAAGCAATGATACATGGAATACGTTATGTATAGACATAGATGCAGGTAATGAAAGAATGTAAGTTACTGGTCCAATCCTCTCTAGGATTTCAAATGGCCCACAATATCTGGCTGCCAACTTGGAACAATTTCCCAACTTCAACAAACTCTTGTTGGCCTTCACTTTCAAGAAACATGATCACCCACTTTAAATTCCCTGTGAGTTTTTCCCTTGTTAGCATATATTTTGTGCATGTCTTTGACAACCTTTAAATTATGTTTAATATTCAACATTTTCTCTTCTATTTCTCTGAGCAACTCATGCCCAATCACTTCTTTTTCAGATGCGGTGTCCTAGCTTACTTGGGTGTTGCACTTTCTTCCATAAAGTTCCTCAAATGGGCTCATTAGTGATGCTTTGTACCCATTGTTGTAGGAAAATTCTACCAAGTGTAGAAAATATTCCCATTTATATGGTTTTTCCATCACATACATCCTTAGCATATCCTCTATCACTTGGTTCACCCTTTTTGGTTTCCCATCAGTCTCTGGATGATAAGTTGTGTTGAAGTTTAGATTTATTTTGAACCCTTTGAATAAACACTTCCAAAACATTGAGGTAAACTTTGGGTATTTTTCAGACACAAATGTCTTGGGTATGCCATGCAAGCATGCTACTTCTCGCATATAAATATCACCAACATTGGTTTCCTTGTGAGTAACCTTCACAGGAATTAAATGGGCAACATTAGTAAGCTTGTCCACCACCACCATGATAGCATCATGCTGCTTGCTTGTTTTGGGAAATTTGGTGATGAAATCCATTTTCACCACTTCCCACTTCCACTTAGGAATGGGAAATGGCTGCAACAACCCAGTTGGGTGTCTATGCTCATCCTTGACCCTTTGACACTCCAAGCATTTAGCAATGTATTCAACAATCTCCCTCTTCATGCATGGCCAATAATATTGGGTCTTGACTACTGAAACTATTTTTTGATATCCTGGGTGTCTAGCATAAGGTACATTATGCATCTCTTTAAAAATCATACTCCTTAATTCATGATAATTGGGTACATAAACTATGTTCCTGTACAAGAGAATTCCATCAATTCCCAATTCATAATCTTCAACTTTTTGTTGCATTTTTCCTTGTTGCAATTTTATTACCAATTCCATGTACTGCAAATCTACTTTTGCATCCTTATAATTTATTCCTTTCAGATCATTTTGATGCATTTCAATGGTTGTATCATGCATTTCATGCACTCTCCTACTGAGTGCATCAACCAATTTTTTCTCTTTTCCTTTGATGTGCTTGATATGAAAGTCATACTCACAGAGGAATTCCAACCATTTGCTATCCATAGCATTCAAACTTGGATAATCAAACAAGTATTTCAAACCATTATGGTCTTTCCTCAGCTCAAACCTCTTTCCCATGAAGTAGTTCCTCCACTTCTTCAAGGAATGCACTATGGATGCCAACTCCAAATCATGAGTGGCATAGAGCCTTTCATGCACTTTTAGTTTTCTGGATTCAAAACATATCACAAATCCATTCTAGCTAAGGACTCCACCAATTCCTTCTTTGCATGCATCTGTGAAAACCATGAAATATTCATTCAAATCAGTAATCCTCTGAATTTGAGCACTGGTTTACAACTTCTTCAATTGTTGGAAACTCTTTTCACACTTTGTTGTCCATTAAAACTTCACCCCCTTCCTTTGCAAGGAAGTAATTGGGTGAGAAATTCTCGAAACCCATGCAATGAATATTTTGTAGTATCCAACTAGACCCATGAAGGATCTAACTTGTGTCACATTCTTAGGTTATTTTCACCCTTTAATAACCCCAATCTTTTCAGGATCCAATGTTATCCCTTCTTCGGATATGATATGCCCCAAATAATGAATTTTGTTTTGATAAAATGAGCACTTGCTCAATTTGGCATACAATTAGTGCTCTCTTATGACTTAAAACCATCCTCAAATTATGCTCATGTTCTTCTTTTGACTTGGAATACACAAGGATTTCATCCAAAAAGACAATGAAAAACTTGTGTAAGTATTCCTGGAAAACACCATTCATCAAGCACATAAAAATAGCTGGTGCATTTGATAGCCAAAATGGAATCACTATGAATCTATAATGACCATACCTTGTCCTGAAGGTGGTCTTGACGATGTCTTCATCTATGATCCTTAATTGATGATATCCTGACCTGAGATCAATATTTGAGAATATCCTTGGATCCTTGGAAAAGGATACTTGTTCTTTATATTTACCTTGTTCAATTGTCTAAAGTCAATGAAAAATCTAAACGTCCCATCTTTCTTCTTCACAAATAATATTGGGGCACCCCAAGGTGACACACTTGGGCATATATACCTCTTCTTCAAAATCTCTTGAGGTTGTATTTGCAACACCTTCAGCTCTGATGTATTCATTCTGTAGGGAGTCTTTGATATTGGAGCTACTCTAGGAATTTTTTTTAAAGATAAATCAATATCTCTCTTTGGGGGTAGTCTTGGTATCTCCTTGAACACATCTTCAAAATATTTCAGGACTAACTAAACCTCCATATTTTGCATCTTATACTTAGGTGCTTCCTCCATATGAGCTGCAAATAATTGGCAGCCCTTCCTGTAACACTTCTTCAATTTCATTGTTGAAATCTCTCGGATAGTAACTTCCCTAGGAATTCCTTGGATTGTTCTTGGGTTCCCTTCCTCATTCGAGAAAGTGAATTCCTTTCTATGACAGTCTAAGACAACATGGTGTTGGTCCAACCAATCTGTACCAATTAGACATTCATATGAACCCAATGGAAGGATGTTCAAATATGCCTTGGTACTTATCCTATTCATCTCCATTGGACATGATTTAAACAGTCCAACAACTTTTCTCTTGGATCCTATAGCCCATTGTACCAGCTAAGATTTCTCATTCTTGCTTCTTGGAAAAATTAATCTTTTCACTACATTAGGATCTCTATAGCTATGACTAGCTTTTGAATCTATTAAAATACTAAAGGAATGGTTATTGATCATACCTTCTACTTCAATCATGTGTGATTGAAACTCAAATTTATTGTTTTCAAGGGATGCATTGATCTTAGCTACACTTATTCCCATGTCCTCCACTATTCCTACTTTTTGTACATTGTGGATAGCTCTCACTTTGTCACTTTTGTGAGGACAATCTCTATAATTATGGTCTCCTTTACAACCCCAACATTGAAGGGCTATCTACCTTGGCCTTTTTCCACCTAACTCAACCATTCCATGCTCTCTAAAAGACAATTTTCCTTGAGGACTGTTTATGAAAAATGGAGACTTTATCCCCTTATTCCTTTGTTCCTTCTTAAACTTCTTATTGTCCTCTAAATCTTTCTAGAAAGTAGGCTTCCCTATATGCTAATCATATAAACAATTTTATTTCCTTATGGTTTCCTCCAAAGTCTTGGGATCATCATATTGGATCTTGTCATTGATGAAAGATGGAAGCCCACTCAGGTACCTCTGAATTTTAATTATCTCATCCTTGATGAAGAAGACATACTTAAAAATAACTAAAAATATCCTTTCATATTCATCAATATTCATGTTGCCCAGTTTGAGTTTAAAGAACTCTTTAATATTTTTGTCACAATACCTCTTAGTTAGGTATTTATTCTCAAAATGCCTCTTGAATTGCCTCCAAGTCCCATTTTTTTCTCTGAGGTGTTGCACTTGCACAAGTTGATCCCACCACATGGATTCCTTTCCTTTCAGTCGATAGATATAAATTCTTCCTTTTGCATGAGAAGAATAGTTATGCAATTGGAAATTCTTCCTTGTGCCTAGCAGCCATGTCTCATCATCTCCATCCTTCTTTTTCTCTCCATCAAAAGTAGGAGGTTTGATCTTATTCATTTCTCCTTTCAACTCATCCACCCCAGACCTCGTATGCTTCCTGATAGGGGATGTACTTGAGCTATTGTGTGATCTCCTATGGGAATTCTTTTGGGAGTGATGGTGATGTCTGCTAGCACTCCTTGATATTCCTTTCTTCTTAGGGCTCACGTGGCTTCCTGATTTGGTGGAGACACTCTCCTTATCCTAATTATTTTCAATTCTATATAGTCTCTTCATTAAATTTATACTGAAGTCTTCTTGTTGTTCCTTTTCCTTCATAAGCCTCTCATTATCATCCTTGTGGCTCTGGACATTTGTCTGCAATTTTCTAATAGTCTCAGCTATATTTATGTCTTCCCCCTTTCCTCCTTCATGTCCATTGGAGTTAGTTCCTTCCATACCCAAATGGACATTCAACCCTATGATTTCATCTTCTTGGCTATAGACTACATGTGTATCCTCCATCACTCTACACTCTGTGCTGACTCTGATCTAACAGTTGTTAATTCTGCAAAAATATGCAACCAACAGAACTTTGTTAGGATAAATGTTCTTAATAATTTCATGAAAACATGAACCATTCTTATTCATTAATATATATCAGACTTATTTTCTGCTAATGTTTTGAGAAATTGACTGTTCAGATCAAATTTTTTGGTGAACAATTATCTTCTATTGTTCAATACCTTTACAATGCCCATTTCCATGCTCATTTTTGAGTATTTTGCAGGAAGTTATGGATACTTGAACAATTTATCTTTTTAGGGATGCAATCATGTACATGGATTCTTCCAACTCAAAGTTGAATTGGCTTTTAGATCCATTTTGGATACCTTCTTTTGATTTACAAACCTTCCTTACTTCTTTAGATGTAGGTTTGTACAATTAAAATCCCATGGGCTCCTTCTCAAAGGATCTTTCATGTTCTTAAAAAACAAAATCGGGCACTATCCCCTTTTCTTTGTCCCCCAAATTTATGTGATGAAGGGCTATGAACTAGAACTAATAGTTAGTAGCTTATCCAGATCCTTGGAACTTCGAGGCTCCATATCTTCAGAGGTTTCCCTTCTGCACATCACAAACATCCTGGACCATCGAACTGGCGAACTCGCAAAGGACAATGGATCAATGGTCTAGATTATTTGTCCAGATCTATGATGGATAGGAGCTTTAGGAATCCAGGCTTCAAAGGTTTCCAAATAAATTCACTACCAATCTCACAAAGTTTTGATTCACTGGAGATTCTCTCTCTTTCTTCCATGTGTCATCTCCCGATCAATGGTCGAGATTAACTCCGATCCTCCGGGAGTTCTCGACTCAAGCAACCTGCAAATCAAATCCTCTAGATTACTTCTTCTCCATACCTTGGGATATCACACCACACATCCTATGTGATCAACATTCGATATGTAATACTACCTTTGGGCCTTCAGAAGTTATCGACCTCAACTATTTATGACTTGAATCCTCCTGACCATAGGATCTACTGTCGCGTGTCATCTCCCAATGAATACTGTGGATTTACTTCACTCTTCAAAACTTGGGGGGTTTCTCTTTCCTCTTACTTCATTCCTTCCAAATGAAAAAGTGGAAAACCCCTGAGATCCACTTAGTACTACACACCCGGGTGCCATGTGGAAAATTCCAAGAAGCGAAAATGTGGCCCAATCTGAGGGGTGACAAATGTCAAGTTTTAACTGCAAAAGAACAAAACGCACTAACACATGGAATCCATATTATGTGTCCACATCACCCCAGGTGACATCACCAAGCCACATCACTTCAGTGCTTCATGACTTCAGAAATTTGGGACTTTAGGATTCTGCGACTTCGAAGGTATAAAATTTCTTCAACAGTTTTCTCTCGAACGCTGAACTTCGGACTTCTTAACCTCCTAGGGCCCACGTAGTACAACTTTCACCAATCAAAGTGGTGACACATGGCCCCCATCGTTGAGTGACATGTGTTAGGTCCCAATCGGTACTAAGGGCTTGTTAAAAGTACAAAAAAAAGTGACATGTGGCAGACCTAGGTAGGCCCACATCACCCTAGATGACCTCGTCATGTCACATCATATTCGCCGCTTCGAGGATTTATTATCATCGACACTTTCTCAAACCTGCCAAACTACCGAATAGTTCCATGTCACCCTCTGTGATGTCATCATGTCACATCACTTTGGAAACCCAGGACTTTGACGATTATTCACATCTACGCATTGTCAAAACTCTCGAACTGTTGACTGTCAACAACCGCTTTTCGTAGTTTCTGCACTTCGATGATTTTTTTACCACGTAACCTCCAATGTATTTCCCCAAATGTTGCACTGTCAAACCACAAGATAAATCCAATGGTTATCCTCATCTCAAATGATCCAAAACTTAGAATCACTCAGGGACTTTGGAGGATTTCGCTGCTGAACACTCCACAACCCCCAAACTGTCAAATTTAGAACGTTGCTTAATCCGTCGACATGTGTCCCTAGAAATTGACGATCTAGATTGGTTCTAAAATTCAGGAATTCAACAGTTTTATCTGTTTTAGATTTAAAATAATTGGAGGGCGAAGTCTGAAGGAATTCTATTCTTAACCTCCATGCATCTTCTCCAGATCTAACGGTTGTGGGGGGATCAATATTCTTCCGAATAGATCCAATGGACCAAATTTAAATTTGTGGCCCAATACCACATCTATTGTGGTTTATCAAAATGATATACCTCCTAAGCTTCTGAACACAACCAAGGTGTTTCCCCAATGCCCTCTTGGCACTCTGTACATCAATTCCTTGTGGAATTTTGACTCCAAATTCCAAATTTGTGGCCCAGCCAGGTTCACAACGGAAACCATGGTCTCTGATACCAATTTGTAATGTCCCCCATCCACCTTCACCATGGATATGCCACTACTTCAAAACCAAACTACTCTGATATAGATTTGTAGCACACCCTAGTCTTAAGCCACTAGGCTATGCATGCTATGTTCAAGTTCATAAGAATATATATATATATATATATATATAATGAAAACTTAATAGATATAAACATTCTTCTCATACATATATTCATGGGGAAGCAACAATAAACACATACATGCAATATATACAAGAAATTTTGATAAACTTCATACATGTACCTAAACACAACATTTAAACATAGCATGTAAAATTAACATATATTGGTAGTTATATTTTTATGGGAATATTGTTGACTGCGTCCAGACCTTCCATGAACCTCCCATCCCTAGACCACATTGCTCCAATCTATCAACAGTGGGTCACCATCGAGCTCAAACTAAACTCCACCCAGGGTAAAGGAAATACTAGGCTAGGCTAAGAATATGAAAAGTTGCACAGTGCAATAGGAAGGATTCCCTCCAAGGAGCCTAGTTACGCCCACTTCTCATAGAATCATTCCCCACATGATTTTCCCACCACAGGAATATACACCTTGATTGTTCCATGGTCCATCTGTTTCTCCACTTCCCTTCTAGGGATTCAACAACAGGTCAGATAAAAAATTCTCAGAGCTCTGTAGATAATGTTGGACTCCCTCTGGTAGAAATAACTTCCCCAATAATCTCTCTCACCTGGAGATAGATTTTCACTGGCCTGACAACCTACTTCTTCAACCCATGGGCCTAACAACCTGCCTCTTCAAACCATAGGCCTGACCACCTCCTTCTTTTGTCCAACTCTTAAGTCAACTAGGTAACTACAGTAGAAAAATAGGGTAAGGGAAGGGACAGATCAACACATTACAGAGTTTCATGATGGAAGAGGGTTCAACAATAGAGGAAAAAGGATAACTACATGTCTTCTTAG
This sequence comes from Picea engelmannii, assembly GCA_009831015.1. NCBI lineage: Eukaryota > Viridiplantae > Streptophyta > Pinopsida > Pinales > Pinaceae > Picea > Picea engelmannii. The sequence continues at coordinate 1,193,748 of ML776957.1, read as the reverse complement.
TGTGTGAGTGAATGGGACAAAGGATGGCAAGAATTGTGATTGAAATCATGAGGAAATATGGCAATATTGGTTAGTGAACCCCCCATAATGATGGAATTTTCCACATAAATATGCATGCATCCTTGATGAAACTTGGCTCTCCAGGAGCTCGTTCCTCTCCACTTGGAGTTCATTTCATTCCTCTCCCCAAAAGAACTTAGGATAATAGGGTTTATTTCCCAAAATTTAGTAATTTAAGGAAATACATTATAATACTCCCTTGGGTTAAGCCCTCAAGCTTAGTCCCTTTTTCCTATCCTCCCATTCCCCTTCCCTTTCCCTTCCTAGTGAATATTAGTCCCCCATAAATATTTCTTCTTGGTTGGTCTACATGTAGCAATGTAATTTTATTAATGATCTGCATAATTACATATACAAAAATAGGTTCACCAACCTTAGAATCTAGCCTCTCCGGCCTAATAAACACATAATCCTCCCAACTTATGAATACTTGGCTCACCAGCCTATGAATTACATTAAACATCACTACAATTTAGAAGGGGATCGGCCTTAGGGTATTACAATTGAGTTCTTCCTTGTTCTCTGACATATTTATAAACTTCCTCGACATGCATCGATGGAACGTTTCATTCATTGTAATGTGGCATATTTTTCACCTTGTTGTCAATCAGAATAAGTGTAGGAGTTTGTCGAAGTCTCTTTTCATAAACTATAGGTACTTCTTGAATTGAATAGTATGTTTTGTAATTTTTAATTGGGATGCATTCAATGGTCCAACTATATTTTGAGTGTGCCTCATAATTTTCAATCTGCTATTTTTATAGAATTGAGTCGGAGTGGTGTTTGATCGATAGGGGAGATTCTACTGAGATTTCTCCTTGAGAATTTGGTTTGATGTACTCTTTTTGTTCATTGATGATTTGGTAGAAACATCGTGTTTCATGATCTTCATCCAATGAATAACTCCAAGGTTTCCCTTCATTAGGATCTAGAGGAAATATTATTTTTCTTCCATTCCCTTTTAACTTGATTATGTCTTTTTCAAGGGAGATATTTTCTTTCATTTGTCATCCCCATGGCCAACTGACAAGTGTTTCATATGTTGGAATTCCCTCGACTAAGTTGATTATTTCGAAGTTGACTAATATGGGTATACCCATAATATAAGTTTCAACGTTTCTAAGTATATCAATAGTCTCTATTATGATTTGATCTACTAGATTTAGTGATGCACACGCACGCTCCCCACACCCACAGGTCAGAAGGTCTGCATGCTCACAGGATCTTTCCTTCTCACAACCCGAAGAACTCCAAACGGTTCTTCTATTTCCCTGTCGGGAAATATGCACCCACAACAATCCTCGTGAGATCCCCTCTTCACACTCGGGGGATCGGACTTCGCAACTTCACGAGGTCAATGGTCGAGCGTTGGACTCTCGAATCCATCAATCCTGATACAGTCAACGCTGACCCTTTCTTTTCAATATTTTCCCTATCACGAATTCGGCACTTGCGATGTCCAACAAATCGGTTCCCCGACTCCCGAATCCCGATATGTGACTGCAACCAGCCCCTCAGTGGACGGTCGCTCCACCAGGACCTTCTCTTTCCCAATGGCCCGAAGAGCTTTGATGCTCTTCCAACTCCCTCGGGAGTCTCTCACCCACAGACTTCTCGGTGATCTCCCTTTCACGAATCGGAAGATCAGGTCTCGCGATATCACGAGGCTCGCAACACTGTCTCGTGCCACTCAAATTCCGAGTCCCGAATGCCGACGGGTCAAAAGTCAATGGCTCCTTGTCGAGAATTTTCCCCTCGGGAAAATACTGTCTGCGAGGTAGACACTTTGTGACTACAAACCCCGAGTGCCAAAGTATCGATCCTTCGTGACCGCGCCACCTGTCCTCCACTCGCTTCCGGGGACCCACACTGCCACGTCACCTCGGGCCTTCGCGGATCGTGGATCCACGACACAAGTTACACTGAGGTTGAAAACCCCGAGTGCCGAACCCCGAGATGCTGGGATCTCCCGCCACCTGTCCCTCCGATGATCGACAGCTCCCGCTAGATCAGGAAATCGCAACTCGCGATTTCGACGTGCATGCAACTCTTGCACTCGCCAACTCCGATGTGCCAATATGCGATGGCAGCTAGACTTCTCCACACACTCGCGAATTAACTCCCTCGCAGCTCCTCCACGGTCTGACGGTCTGCGGGGTTTCGAAGGCCTGTTCAACAAATTCAATTCGTTGATTCTCTTCCTCTGAAGGAATTTCTCCGAAACCTGTTCCACAATACTGGAGAAGAACTATTACTCCTGAGCTTTATCAATCTGACCCTTTAGAGACTTCGCGCACGCCCTTCGTGTTCAAACTTCAACAACTCTCAAAGTGTTGAAGTTTTCCAGGTCCTGTGCACTCACCGTCACAGAAAACCCAGTCTTTCCCTTCTCGGACTTACTACTGAGACTCCAATCCGACATTCACTCACCTGCACGGTTCGAATAACCCAACTCAGCTCTGGTCGATGAGGATAAGAGTTTAACTGTAGAGCCCCCTCAACGCACTCTATGTGGAGGAATTCAACTACACTCAATGCAGGAATCTCCTGGCTCAAATAGAGAAACACTTGGGAACTTATTTCCTCATTCCCTTAGGTTTCGAACCTGATATGAAATCACATATGCAGCATATAAAAGATAGGCATAAAAGGAATCAAGTATGCAACAGCATAATACCAACAACACACAGAGATTAGACACATCCATGGAATTGAATCAAAGCTTTTCTATTAATTCAATGTCTGTACATGGGGTTCTTCACAATTCTCTGCTTGCTCTCTCTTGCTCCTGTATGAATGAATGATTGATTATTTTACAATGTACAAAGGGAGGGTGCCTATATTCCCTTTTCCCTCTCGAAAGCAAAGCTGTCTAATCTACAGTTAATTAATTTATCTACCTGCATTAAATCTAATAAATGTCTCAGCTACCTAAGGACGAGAGCTTATCTGCTCAAGGTCCATTACAATATACAAGTGCGCTTCATCACATCAACGCATTAATGTTTGGCACAACCATATTACAAAGTTTCAAAATTTGAATGTTGGCGTTGTCCAGCTGTATGCTCTTTCTCCACGCGCTGGCTCGCTTGATGAGGTGTGGATGCTCCTGCATCATACTCCTCAGCTCAAAAGATTTCATGGGCTCCTATCCATGAGCTCCTGCATAGTATGCCCATCTTGCATATTTCTGCCTCTGTCTCCGAGCTGGCATCTTCCACTAGGTGGTTCTTCCATTTCACCAGGTACTCAAAATATTGCTTTCTCCTGGTTTTCCTGCCTACTCTCTTGTCCAGTATGCATTCCATCTACGGTTTCTGTGCAACTGGCAATTGCTTCTGCCACTGGATCACTGGTTCTTCAGGTCCAGTGCTTGTTTCTTCAGCCCTGTAGGGGTATAAATCCGAAATATTGAAAATTGGAGATATCCCGATGCCCTCCGGCAACTCAAGCTCGTACGCGTTCTCGCCAAATTTCCTCAGAATTCTACATGGCCCGATTTTCTTCATCTTGAGCTTGTTGTGTGTTCCCCTTGGGAACCTTTCCTTTCTTAAGTGAGCCAGAACCATGTCCCCAACTTTAAATTGAAGCTGTCTCTTTCTCTGGTCGGCCCTGCGCTTATATTATTGATTCACCTTCTGTAGTCGCTGCTTCACCTGTGCGTGAAGTTCTTGCATCACCTCAACGAATTCCTCAGCTCTCGCACTGCTAGTTTCAGCCTGTTCTGACTCCCTGAGCTCATATACTCCTCTCGGTTGTGTCCCATACAAAATCTCGAATGGGCTCTTACCTGTACTTCGATTCACCGAATCGTTGTACGCAAATTCTGCCAGTGGTAGGATCTGATCCCAACTGCAGTGATGTTTTGTCACCAGACTTCTCAATAAATCTCCCAGGCTTCTGTTTACTACCTCGGTCTGCCCATCTGTCTGCAGATGGTAAGCAGAATTGAATGCTAAGTCAATCCCTAGCTTCTTCCATAGCGTCCTCCAAAAGTGACCTATGAACTTGGTATCTCGATCCGAGACTATGCTTCTCGGCAATCCATGCAATCTCACAATCTCTTTGAAAAACAAGTTTGCGATATGTGTCGCATCGCTCGTCTTATGACACGGAATGAAATGTGCCATCTTCGAGAATCTGTCCACCACAACAAAAATGGAATCCACTCTTCGCTGTGTTCTCGGCAATCCCAACACAAAATCCATACTAATTGCCTCCCATGGTCTCTCCGGTATAGGCAACGGCTGATAGAACCCTGTGTTCTGTTTTCGTCCTTTCGCGTGTTGACATATCCTGCACCGGTCAACGAACCTTTTCACATCTGCTCGCATGCCCGGCCAAAAATATGACTCGCTCAGCTTGGCGAATGTCTTATCATGCCCGAAATGACCTGCTAAGCCTCCACTGTGCTTCTCCTTCACCAAATTCTCCCTCATAGAGCAATCTGGAATGCACAATTGATTGCCCCGAAACAGCAATCCATCCTGGATCATGAAATCAATCCACGGGCTCCGATCCCTGAGAACTGGGTTCTCGGCTGCTTCATATGCTTCACCGAAATCAACATCACCTGCATACATATCCTTCAGGTTCTCAAAACCCAAAGTCCTGACCCTGAATTCCTGCAGCAATAAACATTTTCGACTCAAGGCGTCAGCTACCTTATTAGCAGCTCCCGAAATGTGCTTGATGACAAAGGTGAAATTCTGCATGTACTCCACCCACTTTGCATGCTTTTGATTCAGCTTCTCCTGCTGACTGATAAACTACAATGCGTGATTGTCGCTGTATAACACAAACTCCTTGGGTATGAGATAATGCCTCCACTTCTTCAGTGCCTGTACGATGGCATAGAATTCTTTATCGTACGTGGAGTACTTCATCTTCGCATCATCCAGCTTCTCACTATAATATGCTACAGGTCTATCATCCTGACTCAAGACCCCTCCAACAACATACCCACTGGCATCACACTTCACCTGGAAGGTTTTCTGAAAATCCGGTAGCACTAACACTGGCTGCTCGGTTATCTTCCGCTTCAACAAATTGAAGCTTCTCTCAGCCTTGGTTGTCCACTGAAAAACTTTATGCCGTTTCTTCACGGTATCCATCATTGCGGCGCTAATTCCACTAAAGTTCCGAATGAACTTTCTGTAGAAACTAGCTAAGCCGTGGAAACTTCTTACCTCAAAAACATTTCTCGGCGATGGCCAATTCCTTATTACTTCTACCTTCTCAGGATCCATCTTCAATTCATTCGTTGAGATTACAAAACCCAAATAAATGAGTTATGTCTGCATGAATGAGCATTTCTTCAAATTGATCAGCAGCTTCTCCTGCTGTAGCCTTCTCATCACAGTGGCTAAATGCTCCAAATGTCCAGCCTTGGTCTTGCTGAAGATCAGTATGTCGTCCAGATATACCACCATGAATTTACCGATGAACTCCCACAGGACTTCATTCATCAGCCTCATAAAAGTGCTTGGTGCATTTGTCAATCCAAACGGCATGACCAACCATTCGTACAAACCCTCGTTTTTTTTGAATGTTGTTTTCCATTCATCTCCCTCTCTCATCCGGATCTGATGATATCCGCTCTTGAGATCAATTTTCAAAAAATAATTCGCCCCGCTTAGGCAATCCATCAAGTCATCCATTCTCGGCAGTGGAAACCTGTACCTGATGGTGATTTTATTTATCGCTCTGGAGTCTGTACACATCCTCCAGCCTCCATCCTTCTTTGGGCTCAGTACTGTTGGAACAACACATGGACTACGACTTTCTCTGACCAGTCCTTTATCCTGTAGATCATGTACCTACCTTTTGACCTCCTCGTTCTCCTGAGGTGTCAACCTGTATGCTACCTTGTTCAACAAACTTGCTCCAGGTATGAGATCAATATGATGACTCACACTCCTCATCGGTGGTAATGAACGCGGTAGTTCATCCACGATGATGTCAGCGAACTCCCCCAGCAGTTCCTGAATCTCATCCGACAAGTCGTCCACTCTTGTGCTTGTCAGGACAATTCTCGGCTTCCTGACAACAAAGAACTGTGGATCTTCATTCTTCTCCAGCTCTGTGAGAAGTTCTTTCCCGCTCATGAGAAGTATCGTGTTGCTCACCTCCGGTTTCACTTCCTTATCTTTTATCGACAACAGTGTGTGTGACTTCCCATCCTTCTCCAAGGTATAGGTGTTCATCCTCCCATCATGAACAACATTTCTATCATACTGCCACGGTCTTCCCAATAATACATGACAGACATCCATGGGAATGACATCACACAGAATTTCATCCCTATATTCACCCATTTTAAAATTGACCAAGCATTGCTTTGTAACACATACCTGGTGTCCTTTCTGTAGCCATGTCACTTTGTATGGACTCGGGTGTCTGTGCGTCTTCAGCTCCAACTTTTGCACCATCTCGGTCGAAACGAGATTATCAGTGCTCCCACTGTCCACTATGACCTTGCATTTCCAGCCCTTGGTCTTGCAAGTCGTCCAAAACAGTCTGCATCTTTGCGCTGAGCTGTCCACCTCTTTCTCAGGCTTCAAGAGAGCCTTGTGCACTGTCAGTGATTCCCCACTTCCAGTGTCTTCATCCTCAACATTACGCCTCTGCGCCTCAGCGACGTGAGCATTTCCTCTATCCACCTTCCTATCTGGACAGTCCACTGCTTTGTGGCCGTCTTTTCCACATGTAAAACATGTGATGATTCCTCCTCGACCTCGTCCTCTACCTCGGGTACGAGGAATTACGTTGGCATCAGCATATCCGCCACCCTGCTCTGTATGCTGCCTTCTCAGCTCAGAAATTTGTTGCCTCTGCTGTGAGGTTCCGCCTCTTTCAACTCTACCCTGAGGCCTTTGCCATTCCTCCTTGGGCTTCTGAGTTATTTCTTGGGCAACTGTCTTGCCTCTGGGTTGACTCCTACCTCGCCCTCGCTGTCCCTGCTTGTGGCTCAGCTTCTCTTCGGCTTTTAGAGCCATCTGGTACGCATCCTCAACTGTTCTGATGGTCAACATGCTCAGCTCATCCTGAATGTCATACCTGAGGCCATTCAGGTATCTTGCCACCTTTTAGTCATCACTCTCCTGATGACCAGCTCGAATGTTGAGCCTATAAAATTCCTCGGTGTACTCCTTCACCGTCATCAACTTATGTCTCAGGTTCTGCATGCGCCTGAACAAAGTGATCTGGTAGTCTCTCGGGATGAATTTCTCTTTCATCTTGGCGATCATCCGATCCCAGCTCTTGATCTTTTGTTTGCCTTTGGAACGCCTGTCTGCCTGCAGCTCATCCCACCATAAGGCTGCATGTCCTTTCAGCTTCGTGACTGCATGCCTCACCTTTTTGTCCTCTTCGATATCTTCATAATCGAAGTAGGTGTCTAGTGCTCGGATCCAATCCAGCAACTCCTCATCATTTAGACTTCCCTCATAGATGGGAATGTCCATCTTCGTCTTCGAGCTCATCCTCGAAATGCCTCTGATCAACCTCTCTGTCGAGGCATCTTCTGCTATGACTTCTTCCTGGTCATGCCTAGCTTCCTCTTCCACTTCAGAATCACTAAACTCTATCGCACCAGTTCCGCGTCTCTACGCAGTCTCCATCTCCTCAAGCCTTGCTCGGAGATCTCTCATCTGGCGCTCCATCTCTGGGTTACCTGTTGGCCTACCCCTTCTTCGGGCGTCCCTGTCTTCCCGATCAGGTGACTGCCCCTCTCTTCTTGGTGGCATTATGTCTTCTCTGTCTCTGCCACAGAAAGCAAAGATACACCCGCTCTGATACCACTTGATTGCAACTAGCCCCTCAGCGGACGGTCGCTCCACCAGGACCTTCTCTTTCCCAATGGTCCGAAGAGCTTTGATGCTCTTCCAACTCCCTCGGGAGTCTCTCACCCACAGACTTCTTGGTGATCTCCCTTTCGCGAATCGGAATATCGGGTCTCGCGATATCGCGAGGCTCGCAACACTGTCTCGTGCCACTCAAATGCCGAGTCCCGAATGCCGACGGGTCAATAGTCAACGACTCCTTGTCGGGAATTTTCCCCTTGGGAAAATGCTGTCCGCGAGGTAGACACTTTGTGACTACAAACCCCGAGTGTCGAAGTATCGATCCTTCGTGACCGCGCCACCTGTCCTCCACTCGCTTCCGGGGACCCACACTGCCACGTCACCTCGGGCCTTCACGGATCACGGATCCACGACAAAAGTTACACTGAGGTTGAAAACCCCGAGTGCCGAACCCCAAGATGCTGGGATCTCCCGCCACCTGTCCCTCCGATGATCGACGACTCCCGCTAGATCGGGAAATCGCAACTCGCGATTTCGAAATGCATGCAACTCTTGCACTCGCCAACTCCAATGTGCTGATATGCGATGGCAGCTAGACTCCTCCACGCGCCCGCGAATTAACTCCCTCGCAGCTCCTCCACGGTCTGACGGTCTGTGGGGTTTCGAAGGCCTGTTCAACAAATTCAAGTCGTTGATTCTCTTCCTCTGAAGGAATTTCTCCGGAACCTGTTCCACAATACTGGCGAAGAACTATTCCTCCTGAGCTTTATCAATCTGACCCTTTAGAGACTTCGCGCACGCCCTTCGTGTTCAAACTTCAACAACTCTCAAAGTGTTGAAGTTTTCCAGGTCCTGTGCACTCACCATCACAGCAAACCCGGTCTTTCCCTTCTCAGACTTACTACTGAGACTCCAATCTGACCTGCACTCACCTGCACAGTTTCAATAACCCAACTCAGCTCTGGTCGATGAGGATAAGAGTTTAACTGTAGATCCCCCTCAACGCACTCTATGTGGAGGAATTCAACTGCACTCAATGCAGGAATCTCCTAGCTCAAACAGAGAAACACTTGGGAACTTATTTTCTCATTCCCTCGGGTTTCAAACTTGATATGCAATCACATATGCAGCATATAAAAGATAGGCATAAAAGGAAGCAAGTATGCAACAACATAATACCAACAACACACAGAGATTAGACACATCCATGGAATTGAATCAAAGCTTTTCTATTAATTCAATGTCTGTACATGGGGTTCTTCACAATTCTCTGCTTGCTCTCTCTTGCTCCTGTATGAATGAATGATTGATTATTTTGCAATGTACAAAGGGAGGGTGCCTATATTCCGTTTTCCCTCTCGAAAGCAAAGCTGTCTAATCTACAGTTAATTAATTTATCTACCTGCATTAAATCTAATAAATGTCTCAGCTACCTAAGGATGAGAGATTATCTGCTCAAGGTCTGTTACAATATACAAGTGCGCTTCATCACATCAACGCATTAATGTTTGGCGCATCCATATTACAAAGTTTCAAAATTTGAATGCTGGCGCTGTCCAGCTGTATGCTCTTTCTCCACGCGCTGGCTCGCTTGATGAGGTGTGGATGCTCCTGCATCAATATGCTGAAACTCTAATACACTCATGTGGTTGACCTTTCAACGGTCCTTCACTCCATCGACATTTCAGACTTCACAATAGCGTGAATCCTGATGCAATTGTATCGAGACTTCTCACCGCAAAACCCGAAAATAGCATGCCACCTGTCCACTGATTGACTTCTTCATGGCCCCACACAATTCCTTTAGCTATCGAGATATCGTGTATCGGAATATCACAATTCACATTGCAATTTTTATGGGACTTCAACCCACGAGACCCCGATATGGCCAATCACGTGTAAATCCGATGACCCTTATGGCTCGGATCTATGGTCCTGCCCCTCCTGAGCTTTGAACCCTTAGGGAATACTCGATGTATATCCCCTGCTCCTTTATGAGATCTAACAGCCCACATAAATTTGTGAATTCTCCTCAGAGAATTCCGACCGTTCTTGCTTCCTTGGCAATTTCTGCAAATGACCAAGTGTTCCTCCGCAGAACTTGTCCACCTGCATCGCAAACTTATGCTTCCTTCTTGAGTTCTTCCAGGTACAACTTCTCTGCATTGTCCTTCAATAGTCTTGAAGGCCTTATCCTTCCTAAACTTTTCCATGACTTTGAACTTTCCAGAAACCCCTGCACGCACTCCTTGTGAAAAACTTTGAAACATGTCCAAGTGTTGAAATCCTTTTGACTATGTGCACACCTGCAGCTGCAGTCTCTAAATTCTTCACTCAGCTCCACAACCCTGAGGATTAGCTTGGCCTGCGCACTCTTGCACAGCTCCTGTGCCCCACTGTACTTCTGCGTGAATGAGAACAAAAGCTAAACTATCTGAGCTTCAGAGACGCAACCCTGAATTCTTGTCGACGCACTCCTTGCGGACATTTCCACTGCACTCCTTGCAGGAATTCTTACTCAGATAGAGAAACAATTGAAACTAATTCCATTATCCTTTCCTCTCATATTTTAGATTCAAAACATGAAATCATATACACAACATATAAAGCAAATGTATAATAGGAAGCAAACATTCATGAGCATATCATTCAATATCAATACACAAAGAACAGACATAAAACCATGAATTTGAATCAAACTCTTCTATTAATTCAAATATCTGTACATGGGTTTTCTTACACAACTCTCTGCATGCTCTTTCTCTTCTTCCTCTGCTTCAATAATCTTACAATACACAAGGAGGGTGTCTATATCCTGTTTCCCTCTTGCGCTCTAAAACTGTCTAATCTAGAATTAAATTCTATCTACCTGCATTAACTACTTTAAATGCCTTCTACCTACTAAGGACGAGAGTGAATTTCTCAAGGTCCATTTACATTATACAAGTGCGCTTCATTAAATTGCCACATTTATGTTCACACATCAAATCCAAGAGAAATTCAAAATTTGTGTTGGCTTGTCCAGCTGTCCTTCGCTTTCGCGCTGGCTTGCTCGATGTTGGAGATGCTCCTGCATCATTTAGGTAATTTAGTGTTGGTGCTAATGAAGGCCAACCTAGGCATATCCATGTATCCTGAGGTAGGATATTTACTTGTGATCCAAATTCGATGACTACCATGTTAATTAACACCCCATGAATTTCCAAGTCGACCAATGGGTCATAATATTTATTCTTATAGGAGAGTTGTATGGAATCCTTATATGGTGTTTTTCCTTCTTTACACTATCTTATTATATTAAGAAGATATAGCAATCGATCGAATGAATGATTTTATTTTAAGAGTTGTAAGAATTATTGTACCATGTCTTTGTTTTGTTTTCATCTATTTGGTTGGTTTTTGTTAGAATTTATGAATAATTTAAGTTCTTCCCTCATAATATGTTCCTCTTTATATGGATTTGGGAACAGACTAGACTTTTGTATTTGTCAATCATGTAAGCGGATATTATCTCGTCCTATGCCCAATCTAGTGATGACATGTAAGTTCTTTGAATTTAACATTTCTTCTTTGGATACTGTGTGTAACAGGCTAACGTTCTTTTTGGTCATGATATTATCAAGTACTATTTGACAGTCTTCTAGCGAATGATTTCCAACGCAAAAAATGTTACAAAATTTCAAGTCGAATCGATATTTTATTGGGTAGTCGGGGCTAATGTGGTCATCTTTCCAGAAATTATAATAGTAATGTCGAACTTGACCTTCACCCTGACCTTGGAATCCAGCTCGACATCGACCCCCTCGACCATGACCTTGAACATAATAATCAATTCTTTTCTTGTAGGTTGTAGTCATTATTATGACTGGTTTATTTGGTTTGATAAACTGTATTTACATTTCTAATTTGTCTATTTAGACAACACTCAAATGTTTTGTGGCTATGAATTTCATAGAAATGGCACCACTTGGTATTTTTCTAGTTTTGTGGGAAATCTTGTACACTATGGTTGGTAAAAAATTTTCATATGTTACAATATGTTTTCTCTCGCACTCATCACGCACCCCCTACTCCTGGTACTTGATCGTTAAGACTGCAAGTATATTTTGTATGACCATCTTTGCAGCATGTGGTACACCACACCTCCCTTCTTCTAAAAGATAGATTTTTAATTGGCTATTGTAGATGTTCTATTTTTCTTCTAGCCTTTATGTTGATGAGGAAGTTTATGGGACATAATCATCTGAATCGACATGTTGTGCTTTATGTAAGTCATCTTCACATGAGGTTATCTCATAAATTTGTAATGGAGTTCTGATGTTTTGTAACAATCTAGCTACGTACCATTGTACTAGTATACTTTGATCAATTCTCAATGGTATTTGGATAAATATATCTTTGAATCTTTTGTCATATTCACAGACTTAATCRCCTAGTTTGTTGATTAATTGGGTTGGMTTTCATTGATGTCAATCCTTAAATCAAGTCCRGTAGAAAAWTCYGGTAGCCTCAGCAGTGTGGCTAAGCAACCCAATTTTGGTTGAGGAATAGTGTAATGGAGATCATTGAATTTTCAAGTGAGACTATTCTAGATGCATAGTACATGTCGTGTCATTTATGATGATATGTGGTACATCATGTAGTTCCTCACGGTTGAGGAGATATGACTTAATGAATTTGGAGAACCCTCAAGAGTTATATAGAATCCCCTAGAAGGTCAAAGAAGTCAATTTATTCTAGAAACTCCTAGAAGAAATTTATTAGTCAAAGTGTTTGTAACTAAGAGTCAATAATGAGTTAATTTGTTGCAAAAAGAAAATAATTAAAAATAAATTAGTTGCAACTAGAAGTGGTGAGACTACTATTTGTGGATAAAGTGGTTGTAAGTGGAAAAAGTAGTTAGAAGTGGGTTAGCCCTAAAACAAGGAAGTTGGGTAAAGTAGTTAGAAGATAACCCTTAGAGAAATATACTTGGAGATTATAAATGAGAGAGCAAGGGTCTCCTATTAGCACCTATTGAACACATTGAATATCTATTATTTTGTGAAAATTTCATTACAGGTAATCATTGATACATCTGAAGTTATGCATGTCTGAGGAAGCAAAGCACGGTTGATGGAAAAAGATTCAGATCTACAGAATTTATGAAAAAGCCTAGTTTTTGAGGTGTATTTAGGATAAAATGGAGGAATTTGCATACATATGTGGGTTTCAGTGGATGAGGTAACATACATACATAGGTTGTAGAAGGTTAAGGCATGTACATATGTAAAATTCATAAAAATTGAGTATATGAGGATTTCAGGTCCTTAGAGTTTGAAAGAAAGATCCCAGGAAGTCCTACAGAGATTAGGTACAAAAAATTTATCTACATGTTCAAAAGGTATGTCATATGCTTAAGTGTAGTTACATATTGTTTTCCACATGAGTTATGGTTATGGTAGATTGAGGATTTTCCCTAGAGACGTTATTATTTGTATGGAACTTACTCTATGAGCCATATCTACAGAAATACAATGATGATATGTTTGGTATTGATCATTGGTACATCTTGTTACTTTGATTGTTGAGGAATATCTTGTATTTCTTGGTACATGATTGAGGGATTTTGTGGTACATGGTTAAGGTATTTTGGTTGTGATGTATTGCTGAAGTTGTTGGTAGAGTTTGAGGTTGTGTAAGGGTGGGGTTTTTAATGTCTATTCAATGTGAGGGTTTATTACACATGATTATGATTGTATGTACATGTATGACACATGACTAGAGAGAAGTAGATGCACATGGTTTGAGTGATATTCTTGTGATATTGGGTATGAGATCTATGTTATCAGATCTGATCTATTGACAAGATTCTTGGTACAAGTTGCTGGTATATGTTGCTACAGGTTATTGGTATAGGTTGACTGCAGGTTATTAGCATAGGTTGGTTACAGGTTGTTGGCACATATTGGTATAGGTTTATAGTGGAATATTTCATAGTGACAGTGTGGCAGTGGTTTCATTAGTTACTTGACACTTATATTTCAAGGTGGTTGGATGAGGTAGGGATAGGTGGTTGTAGCCACCTTCCGGTTGTAGCCGGAGAACATATAGGGTTGTAGCCTCCATCTGGTTAGAGCCAGAGAATTGGACAGTTAGATATTCCCTTAGGTTGTAGCTAGAAAATATAGGGGGTTGGAGCCTCCTTCCAATTGCATCTGGAATACAAAGAAATTTGGTTCTTACAATGAATGTAATTCTTAAATATATATAAGAAAGAAGATTGTGTGGTTTTCTCCCGCATTGGGTTTCCACGTAAAAATACTGGTGTATTTTGTATTTGTATGATTACTCATTGTTCATGGTTTAATTATTTTACACTTGTAGAATGATATTGATAAATTGATCATAAAGATTAAAAAACACTTATATAGTGTGGTTAAAATGGATTGATAATCTCTATTGTTGATTCAGCCCCCGCTCAATAATCCAACAATTAATATCAAAGTAGGTCCTTCAAGAGACAGTTTAACCACTAGAAGGAGATCATGGGTTACTCAAAGATTTGGATACCATTGTTTGATGGAGAATATTATGACTTCTGGAGCAGAAGAATGAAGGAAAACATATAGTCACTAGGATTTGATGTTTGGTGATCAATGTTAGATGGACACAAAGCACCAAATGATCCTCTAATAGAAAAATGTGGAAATAAACTTGAAGAAAATAATTCAAGAGTTACAAGTGCACTCTTGAATGGTATGTGTAAATCAATCTACACCAAATTTATGCATTGTGACTCCGCAAGGACATCTAGGTCAAGTTGAATAATATATACAAAGGAGATGAGAAAGTGAAAGAAGCTAAACTTAAAATATTCAGAGAAAAATTTGAACAACTAAAGATGAATGAAGTTGATAACATAGTTGCCTACTTTATACAAGTTGATGAAGTAGTAAACAACATCAAAGGCTTGGGATATGAGTTAAATGAATCGGTTGTTGTCAAAAAGGTATTGAGGTCTCTACAAATGATATTTGATTCAAATATTTCATCACTAGAAGAGAGAGACGATCTAGCTACACTGACCATGGATGAGCTACATGGGACACTCACAACTTATGAGATGAGAACACAGCAAGATAATATGATTATAAATGAAGCATCATTCAAAGAATCCAAGAACTTAAAGAAGAAGGGAAAGAAAAAGGAAAAGTCAAATAGTAGCAACAGTGACATCTCAGAATATGATGAAGAAGTAGCAAATTCTTCAGAATACTGAAAAAAGGAACCAAGAAATATAGAATTAAGATTTCATTGATTTGTTTTTATTTGATGGTATTGGTCATTTCGCTAAAAAAATTTCCCATAAGAAAAGGAAAAGGAATGAATAATATGGTTCAAATAGAAAACAAACATATGAAGACAAAATAACCAAAAAAAAAAATTAAGAAAGTATTTTGCACCAAAGAAGACAACACCTCATCAGATGAAGATAAATTCAGTGAAAGTAATACATACGGGTTCTATTCATGGAAATATAATATTTTGATGAAGAAGGCTCCAAAGAAGAATATGAAGAGGAAGAAGTTGATTATACAGAGGAATTATTGAGTGCCATAGAAGTTATAAAAATGGAAAAGAAGACAAGCAAGGTACTACAGGAAGAACTAAAAAGAAAAGAGGGAACTCAAAATCCCAACACTGAAGAATTAGATCAGATGATCACTAAATTAAAAATCCAAGTAAAATAAGACAAGAGAGTTGAAGAGGCACTGACGGAATAGTTAGAAGCAAAAGACATGATCATTGGAAATATGGAAGCAAAGATTGTTACATTGAGAAAATACCTTTAGAAGAAAAACATTGGTCCAGATTTAGGAGAGGAATGAACTAATTAACAAACCGAATACAATAAACATATAGATATGAAGAACAACATAGATATCCAATGAACAATATCTTATATTGAATAAATGAAATAGGATGAAACTGTAAAATTATAGAACTGAAACACTTGCTTGAATGGTGGTAGCTATCTCTGAGAAGAGATGTGGATGCTACATGGATCTGTCTGAAAAGAATGATTAAAACGAGGCTCCAGAGGCCCTTTTAACATTACTAATGAATAACAAAATCCTATACATCCAAAAACCTTACCCTAGGAGATGAAACACCAAAAGTTATGTGGGCCACTATGGGTAAGTTTGTACCTCAACTTCTCAGTGTCGTAACTTTTTCATACGACCTCTGTTTTAGGTGTGTGATAGCATGTTGGAAAGGCATTTTCAAGAACTACGAATTATGTTGTCAAACTCTAAATTTGGCTATAGTTTGACCGTGGTGAGCCAAAAAAACATTGTTTAGGGCCCCAAAATTTTCCTGGAAGTACAACAAAATGTGTTGACTTGAAAACATACAAAATAATCTAGTTGGATTATGTCCAAGGCCACCAATATCCACCTGGAGGATGTGTAGGGATTCAAACAACCCCGAAAGTGTAGAACCCACAATTACAAAGAAGTACATAAGAACATGCTAAACTAAAAATTTTCAAGAGGATCCAATTGGAAGATGTGGGTGGCCACAAATATCTACCAGGATCAATCCTCCCCCCTTAGGAAGCAATGGTTTCCATTGCATTGAGTTCCCCCATCAGGTGATGAAAATTTTGTTGAATTTAGCCCCAGGTGAGCCACTTTCCTTGGTGAGGATTCACCCTAGTTGACAACCCGATAAATTTGGATCCTATGCTGGTGAGTTCCCTTGACATGTATGTCCACTATTTGATCAGTGAATGCTTGTTCCATGTAGTCAGGGTTGAGCTCCATTGGTGTTAGTTGTTCTTGTTGATACTAAGAAGGGGGTTAATCAGTATCAAGTACAATTTAAAACATTTTTCAACTTATACTTAAACCATTCAACTATATCCAATGAGAAATGAACAATAGTATAAGAGTTACACCAATACACCACAATACACCATGCACAATATATGAGAAATAATCAATAGTTATTGTTCAAGGGAAGTAATGACTTCCAAAGGTAGCTACAGCTTCCAAATGTAAAGGGAGGGATAAAAATCCAAGAGGAATATACAATCCTCCAATATCAAGAGAGAGTTGATCTCTCCATCCTTGCCATTTCCTTCCACCCAAGAATATATGAGAGATAATAAAACTTTACATTAAATCATCACCATCAACCAATCATCACATAGAACCTGATAATGCTTTCTAAGAATTCTTCAATTTATGTAATTCTTCAATTCTTAGAGTACTCTGATCCTGTATATAATATTACTCAATGTATTATTTGAAACTCCTCCAAGTTTCACTCCTTGAATCCTCCCCAAAAAGAATTTATAGACAGAATGGTAGACTTTATTCAATTCTGGTCTATTCAGGAGACCAAACTTGTACATAATGCCCTGTGCTCAATATTTAACATCCGATTTTGAAACTTTCACACAAGAAACTAAAGTTTGTACTCTTTCAAATGAAATTTGTCCCACATCATATGGATTCTCGATGAATAAGTTATGACTATTTTACCAGGAACACCTATTTATTGACGAGCTTCAGGACTGGTCACAAACCCTATCTTCCACAGAGTGTATCTCTATAATTATAGTGAATCAAGAGCTGAAATTTTTACTAGAGGTACCTTGATATGTATTGTCAATACAATAGCGACTTCACCATCTAAATTGTTCTAGAAAAAAAATATATAGCAAAAATGGTAAGATGACCTGAAGATAAGATACCTTAGAACACATCACCAAAAGACTTCATCCTCCCTTGAAATCCATTCTTCTTTACTTCTTATTTCCTATGAAATTCAACTTGTATCAAAATGAATGTATAATGATGTTTATTTCTACCATTTATGTCACTTCATTTTAACATTAGGGCTGACCTGACACTTTCTTATTTTGTAATTCTTTTCTTTAATTATCTTGAGGGCCTACATGTACTTCCTTCTTCAATTCACTTTGTCATCTTCAAAAATTCATTTCTCCTCAACCATGAGGATCGAGGTGGCGTGACACATACCACTGGAAAAAACATGATGTATATTATCCATTCATGGGTGTTTTATATGCATGTACATTTTCCTTCATGTCTAAATAACTTTATCAATCTTGCGGTCCAAAACCCATGACTAGGGTTGACATCAATGACAACAACCAATATTCCAACAATTCTTCGATCTCTGAGGTGTCCAATAATGGTGGAAATATGGACAAAGGAGGTCTACATTGAACAGTGGGTGCAATCCAAGGATGGGTGGAGTGTTGAGCACAAAATGATTGCTACCCACACCTTGATGATAGTGTAAGGCCCATAGAAAAGTGGAAAGATATTCTTATGGGGCCCTGTAAGATGCTCTTTCTAAAAATCTAACCATACCTTGTCTCCAAACTGAAACTAGTGAGGTACCCTATGTTGATAATGGCACTTCTTGTACTTAGCATTGGCTTTCTGCCAAATCTCATGGACTTGTTGGTAGATGTGTTGAATCCACTCAATGAATCTAGTGGTTTTTTTGGTCTCAGACTGAACATGGGAAGCATTTGTCTATGTGCTTGCAAGAGGTAGTTCAACATCAATGGGACCCAAGGGTTGGAATCCCATCGCCACCTAAAATGGGCTATGGTTGGTCAAGCTATGGAGTGCCATTTTGTAACTGTGTTGAACATAGGGGAGAATATCATCCCATATACACAAATTCTTAGAGTTTTACATGCACGGGATGTGCACAATCATCTCATTGAAGACCTTTGTTTGGCCATCAGTTTGGGGGTGGAAAGAAGTGGATTTAGTTAGATTGGTGTCCAACAACAACCAGAGACTCGACCAAAATGTGTTGAGGAACCTGTTGTCCCAATTAGAGATGATGGTTTGTGGTGTCCCAAAATGGACCCACACTCGTTCAAAGAAGATATTGGTAGTATATGCAACTTTGATGTTCTTCTTGCGAGCTGTGAGTATGGCCATCTTTGAAAACCAATCAACGACCAAAAATACACAATTATTTCCTTGTTGGGTGGATGGAAGGCTAGACATGTAATCCATCGAGATGGATTCCCAAGGCTTCTCGAGAGTAGAAAGAGGGGTGTATAAGACTTTCTTCTTGATGGTTGGCTTAGAAATGGCACAGGAAGTGAGATATCTGATATACTTGTTTACATCCTCTCAAAGTTTTGGCTAATTAAAATGTTTCTCTAGAATTACCACAATTTTCTCTACACCAAAATGTCCTGCCATCTAACTCTAGTTTGATTCCCAAATCATCTTTGCATGCTCATTAGAAGGAACACAAAGATGGACCAGATGGCATAATAGTCTATCCTGAATGTGAAAATCGGTGACATTAGCTCCTGTACCGAAGAGTTGATAGGTGGTGGTGAGTGCATCCAAGGGAGGTCAACTTAGGTATTTAGTGACATGATTTGTGCTCCTTGTCTTATACTTGATGTTGATATGGGACTATTGTAGGTAGGTGGACCACTTATGATGGTGGTCATTCTGCAACTTCTTCTATGTCTCTATGAATTGTATATGCTTGTGATTAGTGTGGATGATCGTCTCCTTTCCTAGAATGCAATGTTTCCATTGACGACAGGATTGTACAATGGAATAAATTTCCTTGTCATAGGTGGGGTGTTTCTAGATAGTATCTTAGAGTGTCTCTCTATGGTATGCCACTGGATGACCATGTTGAGTGAGAATTGCACCTGCAACATAGTCAGATGCATCAATCTCAATCTCGAATGGTTGTTGCAGATCGAACAAGGAGAGTATTGGAGATAAGAACAAGCAATGATTCAGATCATCAAATGCTCATTTTTGTTCCTTCCACCACACGAACTGTTCCCTACCACCATCCTTGGTCACTTTGCTGAGGACCCATGCAATATGGGAGAATCCCAACACGAACTGTTGGTAGAAGTTGGCCAGTCCCAAGAAGATTTGAAGGTTGGTTAGTGTAGTGAGGGTTGGCCAGTCATGGATGACTTCGATCTTAGATGGATCAACATGTACCCAATGCTCATCAACAATGTAGCCCAAGTTTTGGAACCTGTTCATTCCAAAGGAGCATTTTTCCAAGTTGGCATATAGATTTTGTTGTTGCAGAGTGCTCAAAACCTTTTGAATATGATGCATGTGCTCCTCCCAAGTTCTTCTTAAGATGAGGATATCATCCAAATATACCACCACAAAAGAGTTGGTGAAGGGTCTCAATACATCATCCATCAACCTCATAAAAGTGGTTGGTATATTTGTTAATCCAAAGGGCATGACCATCCATTTGAAGAGTCCTTCTTTAGATTTGAAAGTTGTCTTTCATATATCAATTGGTTCTATGGGAACCTGGTGGTATCCATACTTGAGTTCAATCTTTTTGAAGAAATTTTCCCCCTTGAGTTAGCCAAGAAGGTCATCAATCCTGGGAATTCGGTACCAGTTTCTCACTGTGATTTTGTTTAATTCTCTGTAATAAATGAAGAGTTGCTAGTTCCCATTATTCTTTTGCACCAATACAATTGGGATGCTGCAAGGAGAGGATTTGGGTCTGATGTTCCCATTTCGACAAATATCTTGGATCTAATGCTTGATTTCGTCATTTTCCATCAGTGAGAAATGATAGACTGGTCCATTAGGCAGAGGTGCACTAGGGGTGAGATGAATTGGATGCTTGACTTGGCAGTGCATTGGTACCTTGGTGGGTGAGGAGAATATGTCTCTATACTCTTCCACGATCCCATCCACTTTATTTTGTTGCAAATAGAGGCTCTATGTAAAGGCCACATATGTGGCAACGACCTTCTGCTTATTGTGAGCACAGATAAAAAATAATAAGAACTTCATGATCTGTGAAATGACCTTACTGCATTGCTTAGTAGAGATTAAATAAATAGCGGTAGATGACGCTACCACCGGTATCCTGTACAATTGTCTATCCAAGGTAATAATAAAACTGTGGGGTCTAGACTCATACAAAACATGACGCTTCCAAAAATATGGTTGTAGACATAGATCCCCCTGCCCTTGAGCCGAGATCCGCTCAGGATGTTCACTACAACCACATTGAGGGTTAACCAACCCCTTCGTTTAAGCCACTAAGGACTTTGGATTTCATGTGTTCGCGATCCCTAATGTCGATCTCCTCAAATCTTCCGCTTGTCGAAACCTAAAATGTCGGTACGCCAAAATCTCTGACCACGTTCTGCTCCTGTATCGGGTTTTTTTCCTTTTCGGGGTTTCAAACTTCGCGATTTCATGAATCCTATTATCAAGGTTCTTGACCTTTCCACCTTCCGAAACCCCAAATTCCGATATTCCCGAAATTCTTGGTCGCATCTGCCTATACAGTTGTATCATGTTTCGTGACTTCAGGAGTTCCAGAACAAGGATTCTCGACCTCTTGTCTTCACAACTACCGAAATTTCGAAACCCAAAACATTTAGCAGAAGGCTAGCTTCTATCAGAAAATTTTCCCCTTTTTGGAGTTTCAAACTTCGTGAGTTTGTGAGTCCTTATGTAAAGCATCTGGCTCCCTAACATCCACAAACCCCGAAACTTTGAAATGATATCTCCAATGGGATCAATGGCTATAAGCCTCCCTTCGATCCGACGACCCATGTGATTTCAGACTTTCGAGTATTGGGAGTCCAAGACTCTCGATCCCAGAACACTGTCCTATCGGGTTCCTGAACTCTGAAATACCGAATTGTTGAAACATCCCTTCACACTATTTTGTGTTTTGCAACTTCGGGGGTTCTATTGTGAAGAGCCCGAATTCTTGTCAATGGGAATGTCGAAATCCCGATTCCTGAAATGTTGAAATACCACTTCACGATATCTTGGATCTCGCAACTTCAAAATTTTAAGTGCAAGGGCCCAAGTTCCTTGTCCTCAAGACTTCTCGTATTCTAAATCCCAATTTTTTGAAATCCCGAAATGCTGAAAAATATCCTACCGCGACTTTGGATTTCAGGCTTTCCTCCTTCCCGTGTCCCGATCACTCGTCCTCAGGACCTCTGAAATCCCGAATTCTAAAGTTCTGAGATTCCGACATCGTCACCCCTTGTCTTTGTACACAAAAAGGATTTTCTCGTTTCATGGATTTGACCAATCAAAGGTTTCACCCACACTTCGGATTTATGATCCCCGAAATGGCGAAATGATCTCAATGGTCAAATGATCGAAATCAATGATCCACATTGAATATTGCCTTTCGAAGGTGGATATATCCAACGCTTAACTTCCCCTGCAACTTCCTTGGATCCTACAGTCCTCGCTATTTCGGGAGTTCTCCTTGGAGAATTCCGACCGTTCAGTTCCCTCCTTAAGAACTTCTGCGAAATGAACTAATGTCCCCTTACCGTGACCTTCCTTCTACAAAGCAATTTCACTTCACCTCCCTTTGAATACTTCAAAGGTACTACCCCATCTGAGCTTCTCTAACAACTTCAAATCACCAAAGAACTCCTGCACACACTCCTTGCAGCAATCCTTCAATTACTTTTGGGTATTTGAACTCACGACTCTATGCACTTTCTCTACAACAACAGTCCTTCAATCTCTCAACCTTAGTTAAAAATCTTCTAAGGATTCAACTAGCCTGCGCATGCCTTGCACGGCCCTTGTGCTCGACTTGCACTTCTGTTGAAATGAGAACAATGATATCCATCCTGAGCTTTCATAGATGAACTCTGAACCTTTGTCAACGCACACCTTGCGGATGTTTCACTGCACTCCTTGTAGGAAATTCTCACTCAGAATGAGAAACAATTGAAACTCATTTCCTCTCTCTCTCATACTTCAAACACTTAACATGAAATCATACATACATAAAATAACAAAAAATGCATGAAAGAGAGAATAAAACAACCATAAGAAGATCAATTAGCATGTATACACAGAAAGAATCATAACACCATGAATCTGAATCAAGCTTCATATATTAATTCAGAACTTTTGTACATGGGTTCTCCTCTACAACTCTCCTGCTACAACTCTCTTCTTCTCTATGCTAATGTACTTAATTGATCTAATTCTGAATGATACAAAGATACAAAGACGAGGGTGTCTATATTCGTTTTCCGTCCTGTTCTTCTAAACTATCTAATCTATAATTCAAACCTACCTACTTTCATTCACTATGCATAAATGCCTTTATGTTCTTCAGATGAGAGCGAATCGCTCATGATATGTTTACAATATGCAAGTACGATTTTTTTTAACCATTACATTAATGCTTCAAAAACATTTTCAAAATGTGTAAAATGTATATTTCACTTTCCAACTGTCTTCTGCCTTCAGGCTTGCTTGCTACTGGCTGCTTGCGATGCTCCTGCATCATAC
Organism: Picea engelmannii; assembly: GCA_009831015.1. Taxonomy (NCBI): domain Eukaryota; kingdom Viridiplantae; phylum Streptophyta; class Pinopsida; order Pinales; family Pinaceae; genus Picea; species Picea engelmannii. The sequence goes on along the minus strand of ML776957.1, from coordinate 1,170,530 downwards.
TCCCTTGATTGAAATTTTTTTCATGAACTCCTATTCATGAGCTCTTGCATGGTCTATCCATGCTTCTGAATTTCTGCTTCATCTTCTGAACTGGCATCTTCAACTGGATGTCCCTTCCATTTGACCAAGTATTCAAAATACTCTTTCCTCCTAGTCTTCGTGCTGATTCTCTTGTCAAGTATACTTTCCATCTGTGGATTTGTAGCTACAAGCATTTGTTTTTGTTGAGAAATATTGAGAGGGGGGGGTGAATCAGTATTTGAGCAATAATCTATTTTCACTAAAAACCTTAGGCTACTTTATATAGACAAGAGTGCATCCATAGATCTTTCATTATTCATCAGATGTCTATTAAGCAATAAACCAGTGTAGTAAAAACAAGCAAACCAACACACATGAGTAAGACACGTGAACACCAGGATTTTAAGGTGGAAACCCAAATCAGGAGAAAACCACCGCTGTCGTTGTCTCTGTCTTCAATGATTATTATTAAGAAAACATTCTACAACAGTGTACTAGTGCAGACTCATACTAGTATGCAGGATTCTACCTGCAGAAGGCTACAACCTTCTCTCGTTTACCAACCTTTCCTGGAAGGGAGCTTCAACCCCCTGATGATAGCACCAGTTTCTACTGGTAGATTGCTACTACTGAAGGGTTTAACCCTCATACTCACTGCTGACCACGTTTCATTAATTTTCACACTGGATCAGGCAGTTTTATCTAGTGGTTATGACAGCAACTGAAATTATCTCAAGAGTAAACACAGATCTACAGACTGCCAGGAAGTTACAAACGACACACATTAAACAAGTCAATAAAACTGGAGATAATGGCTCTGCTCTCATGGTTGCTGAACCCATAGCCGAGAACTCTCTGTCAATGTAGATCTGCCACCCGACTGCCACAAGGAGGTTCCTCGTTCCTCAAATGCGATCTTCACAAATGACCTCACCCACCAGTAGATATCCTACTGTCAGAAAATGGTCTCCACGTCCTCCAAAAAGAACCTTTGCAACCTATCACCGTCCTGCTTTCCATATTTCGATTCACCTATAGGAAGAGCATCGTCCCCTTCTTAAGCCCATTGGTCCAGGACTCGTTCAATGCTCATCGGGTCCCATATTTATTGCCCGGAGGAAATCGGGCCCCTTTTTGAAATTTGAATTAAACCTATGCACACCTTTTTGAATCGGGTTTCGACATTCCATACGATAGCCCCTTCCGGCTACACAATGGTCCATGTGACCATTACCTGTGACCACAACCTTACCCCGTCGGGGCTACGGGGTTTGTGATGCATCAATGCATACACCCGCGTGATTCCCGATCATCTAAATCCCAACGCTCCTTTCATGCGCTAACAGCTGGCGTCCACTACGCCTCTATCCTCCTTCGCTGCTATGCTGACAGTTGTACCGCACTCATCGGGATTTCGTGGATCGTGATTTCGAAATACACAAAACCTTTGTGCCCGAGATCTCCGATATCCCGATTTCCGATTAGCCGATGAACGAACTCCTGTCGGGCCTTTCGCCGATGGCACCAATCTCCTGCCACGTGTCCTCTCAGATGGACAGTTCTGATCTTTTCGGGGTTTCGAGACCTACAAGTCCCGATTCCTGGTGTCTCGGATCTCCGATGCGCTCGATTGCGTGACACGTGTCCTTCTTCAAATGGACGGCTCATATTAACTCTCGGGATTTCGAGACTTGTGTCAACGGTCCAGATGAGATCTTTATTCAGCGGCTGTGATTAAATCGCGAAATCGCTCATCGCAAAATCGACATTCCTAATGTCAAGTGACTTTGTCATTTCAAAGTCCCGATCACCGATGCCTCTATTGACGTCACAGGTGGTTTGACACATGTTAAATACTGCCACGTGTCACTTTGATTCGTTACCCACATGTGCCTGAAATGTTGAATCAGTCTGACACTTGTCACTACCTAGTTGTGCCATGTGTCGCTTAGCTGATGTGGTCTGTTGACGTCGGTCGAGTCGATGGTCAGGTTCATACGGGATTTCACTCATCGTGATTTCGGGGTTTGTAATGTCAATGAACTTTGACATAACCAACTCGCGATCCTCGAAACTCCGATGGCTAGGCTTCTGGTCCATATGACCGTTATCCCCATGACCGTAGCCAAACCTCCTTGCACTTTAAAGACCGTGCAGGTTCTCCTCGATCCAACGGTGGTTGGGGTCCTATGCTTGGATCTAACGTCTGAGATCTTTCCTCCTTTTCAGTGCGCTTTTCTTGTCTATAATCAGATCTGACGGTTGACATTCTGTCGGGATTTCACCTTGGCATTTCCCGATGGTAAATATCGTGCAGCTCTGGTCCGATCTGACGGCTGACGGAATTTCTGAATGAGATCCAACGGCTGTGGATCTCTCTCTTCCTTCTCTGCGCTCCTCCGATGGGCCTTCGACCTGCCACTTGTCCTCCAGGGTGGCCCACACGCTATCTGCTGTATCGGGAAATCGCATATCACGATTTTGGGGTTTTCATTGTCAAGTGAATTGGACATTTCAAAGTCCCGATCCCCGATGGCTTATCTCCTTCGCAGCTTCGGCAGATCTGATGGTTGTCGGCGACATTCTGCAGCAATCATACGTGCCCATCCAAAACTCAACCATTCACTGATTTTCTTAGATGAAAAAGTCTTCTTCCTCGTTTGCCTCATCCTTTGCCATCAATGACAATATTTCCAACAATCTCCCCCTTTGTCATTTGATGGAAATACTCTTCCTCTTGTCTTATTCCTCCCCCTTTGACATCAATGGAAAAGAGTGGACAATACCATGCTCCCCCTGAGATCATGCTGCATCTACTTAAGAATGTTCCTTTTCAGATGACCAAGGCGCCCCCGTAGTCAGAGCATTTAGAGATGCTTATCAGCACCGTACAACCAATTGAGGCTTCTGTACTTAGGTAGACCTAATCCTCTGCATGGCAGAGACTACTCCCAGTTTTTGTCAGAGATATTCAAATGCTTCCCTGGATAGAGGTTTGGTAAAGATATCAACAACTTGTTCTTTGGAGGGAACATACTCCAATTTCACCTTTTGCTCAAGCACTTGTTCTCGTAAGAAGTGATATTTGATAGGAATGTGCTTGGTCTTGGAATGCATAACAAGGTTCTTTGAGATACTGATGGCACTTGTATTATCACACATAATAGAGACAGGAGATGAACATTTGATTTGAAAGTCTTGAAGGGTTTGCATCATCCAAAGAAGTTGAGTGCAACAAGATGTTGCAGCCACGTATTCTGCTTCTGCTGTAGATAAGGCAATGGAACTTTGTTTCTTGCTGAACCAGGATACTAACCAGGGCCCCATGTAGAATGCACCACCACTAGTGCTTTTGTGATCATCAACACTTCCAGCCCAATCTGCATCAGTGTATGCATGAACAGTAAGATCAGCATTCCTTGGATACCATAGTCCAAAATCTTGAGTTCCTTGTAGATATTTGAATATTCTTTTCACCGCCTGAAGGTGAGACTCTCTTGGATTGGCTTGAAATCGTCCAACAATCCCAACTGCATGCATAATGT